>CM021101.1:63478907-64078907 GCA_007115665.2 Sequoiadendron giganteum | reverse complement strand
CATATTTTCATTTTCTAATTCATTTGTTGCCTCTGTACTCCATGTGTACCCCCACTTCATTCAATGCTTTAGCAATTCATCTGTTACATGTGATTTTACCTACATGTTTTGCCAACTCATCCTTTTGGCAATAGAAACCAAATGTTGACACAACTACTGATTCCCACTTATACTTTCATAACACACAGATGATGCTTGCTTGTACCAATGACATGATAAACAATGATTTGATGATGCTAGCAGATGTCCTCATCGATATCAAATCCCATCAAATCCTTCAACGTGTTCAAATTGAACATAATTTATTATTTGAAATGAATGATGGAGATAACTCCACAAATCCTGAACAAAGGCCCGCACACACAAAAAACATTAGGAATTTAAATTTTGAATTTCAAAATATCCAATTAACTGTTAATCTCATCCAAGATGGACATATGGTCCCTTATGAAACCAACTCAGGCTTTACCGTGCACCACCATTTCACATGCTATATAATTTCTTTGGCATAACCTTCTCCTTATCTAGTATAACTTGCAAATCCTGTGAAATGTTATTTAGGCCTTTCTCATAAGTTACCTCCACTTGAGCTTGATCACAACCCAAATTTGCAAGATGGTCTGCTAACTGATTTCCTTCCCTATATATATGTGTGATCTGAAAACTTTCCAATGTATCTAATAATCTCCATACCTGGACAAGAAAGTATGTAATTTGCCAGCTACATTGCTTTCTATCCCTACAAGAATTAAATATTACTTGACAATCACCTTCTACATGTAGCTACAAGCATTTCAGATTTACCACCATTTGTAGACCTAACATAAGACCTTGAACTTCTACAATATTATTTGTTCCCGGGGGTGACTTTATTGATTTTGCGTTTATTAAGATGCCCTCAGAATTTCTCAGCACAACACCTGCACCTGACTTCCCACGGTTACCTTTAGAAGCCCCATCAAAATTCAACTTGACAAACCCAACTGAAGGTGGTTTCCACATTAATTTTTTTCTATCCACTTTGTTGATGACAAGAGCTTGTAAATTTCCTCTAAAAGGAATAACCAAACTCAACCAATTCTTTAACTTCCTTGAATCCTAATCTGAGAAGATTGAACCAACATTTTTTATATAATGCACAAAAGAATTTGTAATTTCACATATTGTGATTTCCAATTTGTGCAAAACTTGATCAATATTTGATGCTTCCTTACAAAATATTCTTTTATTTTGCTCCCACCATATACACCATAAGACAACAGAGGGAATGATTTTTCAAATACTTGCAAACAAGGATGACTGATACAAAAGGGGCCAACTGGAGACATGATCCCAAAGTGTCTCTGGGAGAGTAGCATACCAACTTAGCTTTGCTTGGATTAATTTCCAACAAGAATTTTTGAATGAGAATTGGAGAAAGAGATGATTAACATCCTCGAAAGTTGTTCCACAAAATACACACTTAAAAGGATCAACAATACCTAGACTATGCAATCTAGCACTTGTTAAAATCTTGTTTGTTAAAGCCGGCCAAGTAAAACAACCTGCCTTTGGTAATACTAAAAAATTCCAACAAAAAGTCAGGGCTCTCTTTGGGCTTGATTGACCTTCTCTATTCATTAGTGCTTTATAACCCAAACTTACTTTGTAATGGCCTAATTTTGAAGGAGCCCAAATAATCTTATCACTAGCATTACGAACAAAGATAATTCTATCAGCTAACAAGTTATTAAGATTTACTTGTTGAGCCTCAAACAAAAGTGGATTTGTAAACTTCTTCCAAATCACTCTTCCTATAAGATCATCTATTTCTTGAAAGTAAATTTTGCTTATTTTTTATCCCCAAAGTGGAATTATAAGATGTTGTATTTGATGAAACTCTTGCAATGTATTTAATGGCGGGTGCCCTTACCATGAATCTAACCAAAAATATGCCTTATCTCCATTATTAACCTCCCAGGTAATGTATGGAGTTACAATTTTTCTACAAATTAACAAGAAACTCCACATGATAGATCCTTGTGGAGGATTATGAATTGAAAAAATCCGTTCAGGAAAAGAGGAATCTAGGCTTTTTTTCTGCATGATTTTACACCATTTAGAGTGGGGCTTAGAATATAGATGCCATACTAACTTAGCACCTAAAGAGATGTTTCTAGCACTTAAGTTGTGAATGCCAACCCCACCTTTTAGCTTTTCTTTACACAAATTATCCAAAGAAACTAGAGGAATTTTCTTTTTTCCATCCATATTACCTTTCCAAAGAAAATTCCTGATCAACTTTTCAATTTGTAGAATAACAGTTCTAGGGGCTTTCAAAATAGCCATATAATAATTTGGAATTGTAGAGAGAACTGATTTAATCATTAGAATCCTTTTAGAAATTGATAACCATCTACCCCTCCAACCTATAATTCTAGATTGAATGCTTTTTATAACATTGTCCCAGTAGGAAACCCTATTTGCTCCAGCAAAAAAAGGTATACCTAAGTACTTACTTGGAAATTTAGCTTCTTGAAAGCCTAAAATATTGAGAAAGTTCTCCTTTATGCCTGATGAAACATTGAAAACAAAAATCTTTGATTTAGTTAGATTGATTTTTTGACCCGAAGCAGAGGTATAGATATCAAGAGCATATTTGATATGTTTGGCTTCCAAAATTGTTTTCCTTCCAAATAATAAGGTATCATCAACAAAAAGAGAATGAGTTGTTGTAATGTCTGAATTCCCTTCCAATTTCCTTGAGAATGAACTCTATGCACATACCTACTCAAAGCCTCAACCAAGATAATAAAAAGAAAAGGAGACAAAGGATCTCCTTATCTTACTCGCCGAGTTGAACTAAAGAAACCCATCAGTGAATCATTGAAAAGAACTGGAAATTTTGCCCCATTCAAACAAGACATTATCCATTTACACAATTTTGGATGAAAACAAAACTTCAACAATACTTGCAAAAGAAAGGACCAATCCATCTATCATACGCTTTCATCATGTCTAATTTGATTATTAATGTTGGGATTACATTTGAAGTTATAGAATTTAAAAATTTATGAGCTACTAAAGCCCCTTACACAATTTCTCTCCTAGGAACAAACCCTCCTTGCTCTTCCTCCTTGCTCATTATGAAATTGGCCTGAACTCTGAAAAATATTTAGGAGGGGATGTTATAGGAATGATGGCTATATGATTTACATTAAATTGTTTTAGCATTGTACCTGATGATCGAGACTCTTCCAAAGCTTGAAGAAGGTCATGAGCAATGAAATCCCAACATTTTTGAAAGAAGCAAACTGTGAATCCATCTGAAACTGAAGCTTTATCTGGGGGCATAGAGAACACAACAACCTTAAGTTCCTCAAGCGTGAATGGATTGAGAAAAAAATCATTATCCCTTTGTGAAACAATCATTGGCATTGCTTCTAACAACTCCTCTTTCTCCCTTCCTACTTGTAAAGATTGTTAATTAGGAGCAGATAGTAAACTTTTGAAAAATTATACACCTTCTTCTTGTATTTCAGCCTCTTTTGTTAACACATTTCCTATGGCAGTTTCTTGAATTGAAAAAAATAGAACTTTTAGCCTTTTTTATTTGTGCTAACATGTGGAAGAATTTAGTATTCTTATCTCCCTCTTTAACCACAGCTCCCGAGACTTCTGTCTCCAATAGATTTCTTCACGGGCAACCAATTCTTCCCAATCCACTTGTAATTGTGATTGCTAATCATAGAGATCTGGACTTAACCCATTGGCAATAACTTGTGCATTAACTTCCTCAAACTTCTTGAAAACTTCAGCCTTGGACTGAAAAACATTTTTTAAAACAAAAAAATTCCAATGTTTTATCATGTCTTTGAGGAATCTTAATTTCATACAAAGTCTGTACATTAAAGTACCTTCCACCAAAGGGTACATCAACCACCAATCTTTTAATAGATCTAGAAATTGTGGATGACGAAACCACATCCTTTCAAACTTGAAAGAAGATTTACAAGTGGATGTGGTTTGCATGAGATGAATATCCATGGAAATTGGGAAATGATCAAATCCATACAAGGGTAAAATTAAGGACTGCATTCCATAATTCTCAGATAGCCAAGAGGGTGTAATGAGGAATCTATCAAGCTACTCAGATATCTGAAAAAAAATCCCTTCTCTTATTTGTCCATGTGAACTTACCATTCCCAAGTAGAATGTCAATAAGAGCATTATCCTGAACAAAATTAGTAAAATCCTCAATTATTTTGGGTGGAGGAATGATACCTCTTTGCTTTTCCTCTAATGATTATAGAGCATTGAAGTCCCCAGCCAAAATGACCTTATCATCACCATACTTTTCAAGTGCTTGTGACAACGCATCCCACACCAACTTCTTACCAAAAGTAGAGTTGGGGGCACAGACATTAAATAGAAAAAACTGCAAGTTGAAATTAGTTACCTTAACCAATTGCCAATTAGTTTCACTTGAAATGGGCTCCAGAATAATTGTCTTTGCATTCCATAATTTTATTAAACCTCCAGAAGCCCCCTGCACCTGTAATCGAGAAGCTTTCCACTTGGACCACTTAGTAGTAACTACGTTAAAATTTTCCAGATAAAACTTGGTTTCTTGTAGGAGAACAATATCAGCCCCTCTAGAATCAATTTTTTGTTTGATCTGGGCTCTCTTGTTAGGGGCATTTAAGCCCCTAACATTCTAGGATAAAAATTTCATTTTGTGATCAGAGAGCAACAAGGTCTCCTCAATCTCTTTTTGATATTACCATCCAAAGTTGTACCTGGTGCCATATCCTCTTGGAGCTTGACAACATTTGACTTACGACCTCTCTTACCAAGTGATTTTTGAGACGGAGAAGAAAGACTGGGTGACTAAGCAATGGATAATATCGTGGAGAAATCAAATTCCTCAAAACCCTGATCACTTTTCAGTCTTGTGTTGACAACATCAAAAAATTGTGTAATTAATGATTTATCGACAATAATGGAATCCTTTACCACAAAATTTGAAGACAAGGACACTGGAATTTCAGTTCCTTCAAACTCCCTCTCAACTACCTTTGCAATTTCATCAATTAATTTTGATCCTACAATTGAAGTTATTTGATTTTCTAAGACTTCTAAATATCCATCTTCCACCATGGATTAAAATCCCAAGAAATCAACCCAATCTGTAGATTTAATTTCAATAGATGGAAGTTGGGAGCCCATTGTTAACATAGAAGCACAACTATTTAGATGATGAACTGAATCAAACTTGAAATTAGGCACAAGAAGACTGAGAGTATTTTGAAACATGAAAATCAGAGAAAGAAACCTCCTTTCCCAACTAGGAGCCAATGAGATTTTAACTAGCCTATGCAATTTAAGGCTCAAGGAAGGATCCTTGGAAGACATGGTAAGATGAAGAGGATTAGGAATAACCTTTGTAGCTAGAAAATCAAGCACAACATACGAATAAACAAAAAAAGGCACAATTGAAGCCCTTGTTTGAGTATAATTGACCAACGAACTCTGTGCCACTGCCTATGAAGCCACCTCCAAATTAATGCCATCCTTATCAAAGATGACTAAATCCTTTCTCAAATTATAATGACCAACAAATTCATCGAATGCTTTGCTTTACGATGAAAGATGCTGAGATGATGAACAATCACCTTTATCCAAGTCTCCCTCACAAACATAACTTGGGTGAATAGGACAATGACATTTAAAATAGATTACAAGGGGATCCTCAAAGATAAGAGACTGTTTCCAAAGCCCATTCCTAGACTTGATATTTAAAACTGATGGAAGAGGTTTAGAAACATTGATAAGAATACAAACCCTAATTGGCATTGAGGGATTTTTAAAAAACTGCAAATCTTGATTAAGGAATATGACCAATTGATTACCTGACAACTCAATAAGATGAGTTTCCCTATATTCAAGAGGTAAACCTTGAAGTTGAATCCAAACCAGTATGAATTTAATCATGTTTTGAAGAGGATCAAAGTTCGGATTCCATAGAGAAGTAAATAAATCTTATCCTTCACACATCCAAGATTTCTTTCTGAAAACAACATTCCTGTCTTCTTTAGAATCAAAAATGGCAACAAAAAAACCTTCTCCTTTGTCAAGATAAAAAAAGCTGGATAGCTCCCTCCCAAGTTTGAAAAACCTAGTTTTGCAAGAATTTAATATCAGGGGAGAATTTCCAGAACTTACATACAAGAGATTTTTCCTGAAGATCAAGAACTTGAGGTTGTATTAATTAATCTTTAAAGGTGACATAATGTTCTCCATGACTTGTAGACGAACCTCTGTGCATTTTGGGAACCCATCTCACACCCTGACGAGCTTTATAGTCTCTCCCAAGACTAAAGGATCGATGAACAGGAGCCTTCAAACCCGAAAAAACCTTAGGATTTGAAGAACATCTAGGGTTCATAATAGGGATAGAGTTTGAAAATGAAGTCGAATTAGAAACCAATGGCTCGGAATTAAGATCCAGTGGATGTGAAATAGGAATAGAGTTAGGAAAAGAAGTAAGGTGCGATACAAAACAATTTGGATTGAAGGGAGCTCATGCAATAATCAGGAATTGGGAAAGGTGGATGGCGAACACAAACCAGATACAATCTCCGACCAACACCTGTAGTGAGAAGAGCCTGATGATTTCCTAGAAGATGCCAAGTCCAAATTGCAAATATCAAAAATAACTTATTTTTCACCATAAAAAGATCTACAAGGACCGCTGGAAGGAGGGTATGAGCCTGACTATGCCCCAAAGAAACGCTTGTGTAGACCCCCAACATCAATCGACTCCCTTAGCTACACATAACGGTTTGAAAAAAATCCGTTGGAGCCGAAGGGCATGCCCTTGTTTTTGCGGACCAATTTTTTCCTCCCCATTTCATTTTTTTAAGTGTCTTATATAATATACAAACTTAAAGATTATGAAGTTTTTCTAAAAATATAACTCATCCTTATTTTTTGTTGTGATTTTTCCTTTAATTTGAAATAATTTCCTTTAGATGAATGTCTCTAATTTCTAGTCAAGTTATGGGTTTTCGTCCACTAACTTGTAGGAAAAGTTAAGGGTTTTTGTCCTTAATTTTCCTTCATGAACCTTGGAGGGGCTTCGTTCTCTTTAGATATATGATTCACTTAGAATATGTCATAATATTTCTTCACAACTGATATGACGATTCCCCCCTTCTTCTTGATTTATCTTCCTTACATACCTTGTCTTTTTAGGATATATAACCTTTCATATGATGGCTGACCATTCTTAACAACTTAATATTTATTTAATTCTAGGTTTGTGTAATATTAATTATCTTCCTTGGGCACCTCCTTAATCTTGTTTTAAACCTCTCTAAAGGTGGTGTCTAAGGCAAAGGCTTGAAAAGTGTTTAAAGAATGACTAAATTTTATCTTAACATCTCACACACTCTATAATATTATCTTAAAGAAAAGAATAAATTTGGAGTGAAATGAATAAACCTACAAACAAACCTAGCCTTTTTAATTGCTTGCACATTCATGACCCCATGACCCCATGACCCCCTCCAAGGCCCCATAGACAACTTGGATGGAAAAAATTAGTTCCCCGAGGCTGCTAAAATCGAAAGCCTCAACAATGAAGAAAAATTGAGGGAACATGGAACCCTCAAAACTGATAAATTCAAGGCTTTGAACAACTCAAAATCTCACGATTATGGATGATTCAGACATTCTAGATTCCTAGTCAGCCCCAGTCGAAAGCCCCAAAAAAACTACTCAAGAGCTAGTGATTCCTCAACAAAAAGGAGACTGCCCCAGTGCATCACCCATGTTTGAAAGTGAGCATAATAGAGATGCCCAAAATGCAAACCTCTCAAAAATTTATGGCGGTAACATTGAAGGTAAGGTCATTACTTTTGAACTATTAGATTGTATCACATATGTTATTTCTGAGTATTAATCTAGGACAATAATTCTATTTTTCCTTAGAGGAGTTCCATCTGAATAGGATTTTTTCAAATGGACATGCAACACACGGGAAACAAAGGGTTGGATAATAGAATCATTTAGGGGCCTAAGTGGAGGCTATGTTGCATTTACTTTTGTAAACTCAAAAAATGCCCAAACAGTCCTACAATAAGGTTCATGGAGTTTTTGTAGACAAATTTGTTATGTTCAAGCTTGAGATATTGACTTTCACCTTGAAGGCATATCGAAATCCAAATACTTGATGTGGGTTGAGTTCTTATTTTTGGACCTTTCCTTTTGTCCCTTCATGAATGAAATTGCTTCCCAAATAGGAAGGCTGATGTGGTGTAAAAATAACATTGATAAATGGTCCAACCTTCATGTTCAACCCCATGCTTGCATTGAAATGGACCTCACTCAGCCTCTTCTAGATACCATTAGACTTGTTGTACCAGGTTTTGAATTTAATCAACATATCTCTTACTTGAACAAACCAAATGCTTACTTCTATTGTCACAAATAAGGTCACCTTATTTAGGACTATCTTTTTGGCAAACCACACTCTATGCCTTTGTCCTCTTTTGGCTCTCACCCTGCCAATCCCTCTCCCTCTGTGACCCCGCCAAAACTCCCCTCTGTCTCTACTTCACCATCCCCAACACCTACCACTTCGAACCACCCACACTCTTCCACCCTCCACCATATTGTTGCCCCTTCCTCTCCTCCTCAACCTCACTCTTACTTTGGTTCACCCTCCTTTAGAGATGTTGTCTTGGGTGACAAGTCTAGTGCTATTAAAAGATGGAAGGATTCCACCTCCTCCACCAATCATTCCTATTCTGATCAGAGTTCTCCCTCGCAAGAAACTCCCTCCTTACATACATGTTCCCAATCTCGATGCTCTTCTTGTGAAAGATCTATTCTACCACACTCATTAACTTTTCAAGCTTGCCAATCTGAAAATCAGTTCAATATTCTCTTGGTAGATGAGGAAACTCTTCCCAACTCTTCCTAATGAATTGTAACATTATGTATTGGAATGTGTAGGGATTAGCAATCCCCTTTTGGAAATATCATGTTAGACAGTCTACTCAAACTAATCACTCAAATATTATCATGTTGCAAGAAGTGAAAATCAATGGTCTCTGTCTAAAAGCTATTCTTTCAACCATTTGGAAAGAAGCAATCTTTTTCACACCAATCACTTTGATGGTTGTGGAGGAGTTTTGTTAGGTCTTTCCCCTTGGATTGCAAATCATGTGGTTGCATCAAGAAGTGACCCTAATAACTGTTGCATTCAGGTTACTATAATCATACATGACACGTTATATGTATTTTATTCAATCTATGCCCCCAACACTCCCTCAAAAAGGACTCTTCTTTGGGAATGGTTGTAATTCACCTCCCTAATGTGGATTGGGTGTTAGGGGGAACTTTAATATGGTGGAGCACCCAACCGATCAAAGTTGGGAAAACCCTGTTTGCATGTCTCAATCAAAATTTGATACTTCGACTCTTACTTGTAATGCATTAGGTGTGCATGACCCATTGTTAGGTAAAAAAACCTTCACATACCTCATTGATACACTTGGTCTAATTGTTGAGTTGGTATTTTGAGGAAAAAGAGCCGCCTTGACAAGTTCTATATCTCACCCAACTGTTGTATTGTTCCCTCAAAGGCTGGACATTTTATCCATCTTGACCTTGCTGCCACCCTCTCAGATTACTTCCCTGTCTTTACCACCCTCTCATTCTCCAAATATCCTCCTCTTCCTAATGACCTCCCTTTCAAACTTAATGTGACTCACTTGCAACAATAACTTTGCATCAATGGCTTCCTTGCTACTTGGAATGTTGAACCTAAACCTCAAGAGGATAGATGGATCAGTTGGTGGGAAAGAACAATTGCTCGTTGTTCATCTTTCTTTCATGATTATGGATGGAGAGCTACTGTTAAATGTAGGAGACTTGAAAAATCTCTAAATGGATAGCTAGTGTGTGGTCGCTCTCTCCTTGCTACCAACCCCCATGACCTTTCCCTTCAGCAAACTATTGCACAAGCTGAAAATTAGCTTAGGAAATTGGTTGTTTATAAAGGCAGAGGTGTACAAATTCAGGCTCGTCTTCAATGGATTAAGGATGTTGATCTTGGCTCCAAATTTTTCTTCCAATACTTGAAACATAAACACAAAAAATAATAGATTGCAATCATCAAATCAGTTGACGACACCCCACAAACTAGCCACTCAGGCATCATACAATTTTATTTTGATTACTATAAACAAATCTTCATCGATGAAACTGTAGATAATCCCTTAATTCCCATTGTTGAAGAAAATGTGATAGGGTGTATTGCATTTAAAATTGATGCTGAATATAGTAATTTTTTTGATAGACCCATCTCTCTAGAAGAACTTGATGAAGCTCTTTTTAGCATGGCCATTGAAAACAACCCTAGAATGGATGGTCTCCCTATTGAATTCTACCTTAAGCTATGGACTTACATTCATGAAGACTTCTACTATGTTTATCTTGAAGGAATAGAAAATGGTACTTTGGGACCAGCCATTAACCAAGGCCTCATCGAAATCATTCCTAAAGGGAAAGACGAAGAATCTGTGACTGGTTGGAGACCTATTACCTTGCTTAATACCTCTTACAAAATTATAGCCAAAGATTTGGCTTGAAGATTAAAACCCATTACCCAAATGATTGTGCATCCAAAACAAACATGCTTCTTGGGAGGAAGATTTATCCTAGATAATCTAATGTTGGCCTGGGAAACAATTGAATGGGCTCAAAAAAACTACCTAAGATGCTCTTATTGTCAAGTTGGACTCTAACAAAGCCTACAATCACATTCGATGGCCCTTTATGCTTAACATGATGCAATGATTGGGATTTGGCCCCAAAATATATGATCACATTAAAATGCTCTTCATGGATACGAATGCTAGAATAACTGTTAATGGATCCCTTTCACCTCAATTCCCTCTCCAAAGATCTATCTGCCAAGGTTGTCCCCTTGACCCTTTTTTGTATGTTCTTATTGTCAATGCCCTTATCTATTTATTTCAACATGCTAAGGCCAATCAATTTATCTATGGTATTTCCTTTCCTAACAATGCCACTGCTCTCAACTCTCACTTTACTGATGATAGCATGCTTTTTATCCAAAATAATATTGATGAAGTTACTAATAATTTGGATACTTTAGATTTGTTTTGCACCATTTTCAGTTCCAAATTGGCTATGCACAAGACGAAATTTATTATGTCTCGCCCCAACCCCCAACCCCCAACCTGCATGCATTCCGCTTGATTGGAAATAAATAAAACATGGTTCAATAACGAGATATTTGGGCATCCCTTTTGGGTTTGGAGTTTCTCTTAAGGACATGTGGAAATGGTTTTTGAACAAGATCAAAGTCAAACTCTTAAATTGGACTAATAGATTCCTATCTATGGCTGGTCGTATTCAAGTGGCAAATAAAATTTTGCTTGCTAGTCATGTTTACATTTCCTCATGTTGGTTGCCATCCAAGAGCTATTGCAATCAACTAACTTTGATGATTAGGAACTTTTTATGGATCAAATGGTGAAATAGAAAAAAAGGTTACCTGCTACTTCCTAACATCATTGTATCCAACCAAAAGACAAGGAGGTTGGGAATTATTGATTCATACGCACAAGGAATCTGTCTAGCCACTAAATAGATAATCAGAGCTTTGGAGAGAGATGCTCCTTGGAAGGAACTAGTTAAATTTCACATCCAAATTGCCTCAGTTGGTCAATCTTGGGGTAATGTCAGCTAGAAAGACAACATCCTTTTAGCTCAATTTTTCAAAACCCATGGATCTACCCCCTTCAATTCTATCTGGAAAGCTTGGAAGATCGCTTCTACTAAGCTGATTTCGTTCGATCAATCCTTCAACCATGGGTTAAGTTTCACATATTCTTCTATTTGGTGAATAGGATGGTGCAAAAAAACAAAAAAACTTTTTTGAGACCTTTGGGAATCCACCACATTCCATTGGAAAACATGGTACATCCTTAAAATGCAGTTTCATCTTTCTTCCTATGATAAACAACTAGTTACTCCTGAAATTTGTGACCTACTATCTTTGGATTATCATGCTAACTTTTTGAATGATTGGAAATGGCCTAATGCTCGTAGCTTTCTCTTATTTCCTTTGCGATCCATCTACAAACAAATCCTTCCTCCTATTACCATTACACCCCATCTCAATGAGAAGTGGCATTATTCTTTTCTTTGATCCAAGTGGAATCAACTTAGCCACCAAATCTGGAAGTCCAAATCAGATGTCTGATCTTAGCTCCTAGCATGGAAACTTCTTCATTTGAAACTTCCTATTGTAAACCACCTTAAATTTGTGTACCCTCAACCCACCTATCAATTTTGTAATAGAATGGAATCCATAAAACATGCCTTTTGGATCTGTATCCATGCTCATAAGTTATGGCACATGTTGTTCACCTCTTTGCTTGCTTTGTTTCCCTGAACATGGACTTGGAAATCAACTCTTCTAGGTGATTTTACTTCCTTTGACATCATGTCCCACACTTGTAGACAAGTGATTATCAAACACATTTGAAATTTTAGTGTCTTTCTATGTTCTCTAACACCATCCTCCCTCCCCAAATAGAGCTACAAATGACTTGTAATAGTTTGTCCCTTCAAATTATAAACTCGTGAACTATCCAACCATTCATTGTTCCTGAGGAGACCTTACACAACCTCCTTCTACAACCGAACACAATTACTGAGATTAATGGAGGTCCAAATGTGGCATGCCCCCTATTTAACCCCCACATTCAGCCTGATGATCTTCTTGAACAAGTTTCACTTTTTGAGTGTTCGTTGTGCAGTTGTATACACATGTTCAGGGACTGGTCTTCGTCATTACATCTGTGGCTTGGAGAATCCAGAGGAGTACTGAATCTTAGACCGATGGACAATGGATTGTTAATTTTATTGTTTCACTAGAGAGACATCATCAACACTACATATGAGAGAAAATCTTCTAAATTATGCTTATTCCCTGGCTTCCAAAGATATTAATCCACAAATGTTCCCATTTATGTATTTATTGTTGGATGTTGTGGTTGTGTTGCTGATATGCGATTATCATTGATGTCAACACTGTTAACATTAATGGATTGAAGGCTATATATGTCGAGGATATTGAGAAAATTGTAATAAATTGTAGACATGGAAAATGTACAGTTTGTCCCAACACACTTGACCCTAATTACTAACGTCATTTCTTCCTGAATCATACTCTCAACTTATCAACACTTTTCATCTCTTAATTAGATAAATCATTATTTATATAATTAAGTCTTTCTCCTCTATTCATTAAATTAATCAATTTAATTTAATTAACCTTATATCTCTGTTTATTTAAATCAAGTCCCTAAAGTCTTCCCATTAAATTGAATAAATTAAACCTTATTTAATTTAATCTAACACTATCCTCTTTAGTTAAATAAATCAAAAACATTTATTTAATTAATCCTTACCTCTCAATCTTGATTTAAATCAACTCATAATTTTGAGTCAAAATGATCAAATCATCTAATCTCTCATTAAATTAAGAAAATCTTGATTAAGTTAATCTCAATCACTAAAATCCTCTAGAGAATGCAACTTGCACAATAAATCAATTACTTTGATTTATTAAATTTGCCTATTTTCTCTCAACATGGAATAAAAGGGGAATATTCCCTCAAATTTGAATTCAAAATCCAAGTGGATGGTTACTTCCAACAAGGCATTCACTCTGTTAGAACTGTAATTTTTTAATTTTACAGTCTATTGCATTCAAGAGTTTCCAGCATTAAGTCCTCATCATAAGCATAAAATTCCCTCTTTGCATTGTCTTGCTTTTTTTTTTTTTGTCATGTGACCCATTAGAATCCATCTAGCTCTTCATATTTCATTGAAGGACCCATATCGGCAAGACATAGTAAAAGTCTCCCCGACTTATATTTTTCACTAACATGTATTTGTTGCAGACAATCGACAAGACTTTTCTTTTGTTTCAGTGACTGAGAAGATTCATATCGGAAAAATAGGCATTTTGGGGTAACGTTATAGCGAAGTATTTTTTCTTGCCGACTGGCATATAGAAAAAATATATCAGCATATGCTGGGGCGTCATTGTAGTGTCACGGCGAATTCAATTTGTCTTACCGACTAATCTAGAGGAGTGATTTCGGTAAGACATTTGGCATCGATACGAGTATTCTCAAAGATTTACTGTTTTGCCGAAGGTATTATTTCATTGGTGGGTTTATTTCTTTGGTGTGAATATTTGGTGGACACACCAATATGAGGGTTCATCAGTGAAAGGGTGATTTTGTCTCAACGACTAGAAAATGACTTGAAGAATGCATATCGGTATGACACAATGAAGTCTATGTAATGTCTCCCCGACTCAGAATTGTTATAGCGACATAAAAAAGAAGTAACAGTCATCATTATTTTTGATCCCAAGTGTCGGTAAGACCACGTTATGTCTTGGTGAAAGGTGTAATAGACGTTGCAAAAGGACTTCACCCTAGATTTGAAAGTCTCTCATCGAAAGGATATTTGATGCGATAGTGCCAGTTTCAAATGGGTTTTCATTCGTGCTTCATTAATGGCGTGACGGGATATAACAGTAAAGTTTGTATCAATTCTTCAGTTCCGAATTGATTGCAGGTGAATTGGCATGCTGAATAGAGAACCGGGACATTTTTCAGTCTGAGGAGCTAGAGCAGAATACTGTAAGTAATTGTTTCTTGGTTTTTTACATTTTGATTTTGTAAACTTGAAGATGGAGTCTTCTGGTTCTGGAAAGGGTAAGGGTAGAAAGCCTGGTGAGAGTATCTTGTCAAAAGGAAAGAAACAAAAGGTTGATACAGGGCATGAGGGCACTGAAAGGAGGTTGAACCAAGACCTTATTGATCAACTACCTGGCTCGGGGCCTAAAGCTAGAAGGTCGGCACAACTTAGGGCAGAGGTTGATAAATTAGATGACAAGTGCAAGTTCATAGGTGACATTTGGACTGCCATAAGAGGATATGAGCTATTCAGTTTCCATTACCACAGAAGAAATCATTTTGAACCAGTCTGTAATCCATGGAGGTTGAATGTAGGGAAACTGGTGTGCCCTAATATTTTTGTAAATGCAGAATTAGTAAAATTGCTTGCAGATAATTATGATCCAAAACATAAGGCTATATGTGACCCATCTGGAGAACCACATATATATGTGTCTAAAGAAGCAATAGGCGAGGTTTTCAAATTGGAAGGGTTTTCCAATGAGGAGATCAATTGTGAAGAGTTGGAAAAGGAATTTTCAAGAATGGATACAATCTATATGGGTTGGAGGTTGCCTATCCATAGAATTAAATAGGGTAACAAGTCAGAACCTCTGCAAGATAGTGAGGGGCCTCCTTATCATGTAGATTTGTTTGAGCCTTATATGAAGTACACATATTTCTTAGTGTGTCAAGTATTGGGGATGGATGCCTCATAACTCATGTCAATTGTGCCAATGATTACACAACAGATATTCAGTATCACAACTCCAGGCCATTCGACTATGCTTCATATATTTTTAGGGAGCTTGATTCAGGATTGGTGGCTATAAAGGGTGGAGCTTCTATTGTTCATCTCAGACACTATTCATTGTTAATGCACTTGGTGCTATATTTTGGACAGGAGTTAGGAGTATGGCCTCCAAAAATGAGAGTTTCTCACATTGGTAAGGAGGGTGAAGCATTGCCTGTTCAGCTGTGGACTGCTATTTGGGACAACAGGTTTGCTAATTCTAGTTTCATCCACTTTGAAGAATATTTTGTGAAAACTTTGTACAAATTGTATAAGTATCCTTGTAATTATTCATTGACTAATGAGATTAAAGGGTTTCTTCGGCCAAAATATTTCAATGGGCCAATTGATCATAACTGGGGTGTTTGGTATTGTTTGGAGGGAGCTACAATGATCAGAGTGTATGGATTTGAAGATGCCCCTTTTATTCTGCCAAGGACAGTTCCAAACAGAGTTGCATATTTGGAAATTGTTAGACAAATGGATTTCAGCAGTGTGATGCTTTTCAGTTCTTTTGGGAAACAGGCTTTTATGCCTAGTACATTATGTTTCGGTGATTTCACTATGTTGGATAAGGAGGGATATAATTCAATCCGTGATAGATTATTGCATTATAATATGAAAAGGGGACCACCCAGGAAAAACTTTGACCCTGAAGGATATATCAATTTAGCCAAAGAAAGGATTAACTTTGGAAGGTATCAGCATGTACCCTATCCTTTTGATGATATGATCAGGAATTTGGATGAAGAGGAAGCAGAGGTGGTGGTTGATAGCTATAACCAAGGGTTACAGGATATAGAAATATTATCTTCTGGAGATGAGGAAACCCCAATGGATAAAGTGCCATAGAGCAGAATAGAGAGAATATCTAGGTTAAGGACTCAACGGTGTGTTTGCCCAACTAGAGAACAAAGTATTGAAAGTGGTGATATTGATGCAAGACATATGGAATATAGATCATTTTTTTCAAATGATGAATTTATAAATTCTCCAAAGTTCAAAGCATTCTTGTACAAACAGAAGGGGAAGGAAATAAGAGAAAATGTTGGTGCTGTCACTTCTAGGAATGAAGAGCAATTATTGGGTCAATTGAGAAAATGTGTGGATGATGAAATGACAAATATGACTCCTGAAAAGGGGAGGAAAATGTTGGAGAATGCTGGTGTTATGATTTTTCCTGGACTTGATTTGAACTCTGCATTAGTTTTTGATAGTTTCTTAAGAGATAGTGATGTTACACACAAACTTGATAAGGAAAGGGTAACAGAGGTGTATGTAGGCTCTAAGTATAATACTGATGATGGATCATTGATGATATGGGCTTTGTACCCACCCCATAGGAAATCAGTGGTAATTGATACAGAGAAGGTATTTGGCCATGTTATGACCCTGAAGGTTGGAGAGGCTGGTCCTATGGTTACTGCAGAGATTGGGATAAATATTGCAAAATTGAATAAAGCACAGATGCAGACATTGATAAAAGAAAGAGAAATGTATAAAGCAAGTAGTGAAAGACTGTTGAGAGAAAATGATAGACTGAGAGACTTGGTTGGTATTTCAATAGATCCAGCCAAAATTCTCACTCAAGGAGAAAGCTCTCAAGCAAAAGATCATTGGATAGGGTCAAGTGCTTATAATCAGGGAAAGTATGATGCAATTGTAGCAATTGTTAAGAGGAGGCGGGACAATTTGACATCTTGGTTGAATCAATTGTGGGGAAAGTATTCTTATACTCTAGATGCATTGAAGGAGCATGAATGGATGGATGGATGAATTATGGAGAAGTTTCATGAATTGGCCCCACGTGATGAGGCTAACAGTATTGCACTTGAAGCTGCAAATCACATTATCAATCGCCATCAAAAATTCTATAAGGAATTGCAGGGGGATAAACAAGGATTAATTGAAGCTGCCAAGAAAATTGTGATCACATTTTCTGATAATAAAGGGGAATTGAAAGATGCCACTAGATGGAAGAATGAATGTGACACAATGCTGAAGGAAATCATGAAGACATCTTCTGCAGAGGATACAACATTAGAGGAAGTGAGCGAGCAAAATGAGGAAATGGTCAAGATGGAAATCATGATCCAGAATGCTATCGGAGATGTGGATACGTATAGGCACCGGGATTATTTGGACCACCTCGCTAAGACTCACTTGTGGCTAACTAGAGCCTAATTATTCTCTATCGTTTGTTTTGTATTTTGTTTTTTCCTATTTCTGAAAGGACGCATCCTTTCGTATTCTCAATGTATAAATGTCCATTTTGAAAACAATATGGTGGTAAGAGGAGGAGATAGAGAATAGATAAGAGACAACATAATACAATTTTTTGGCAAGGATGAGACTGGTTGCATATGTAAAATCATGGAGATATCAATGAAAATCTAATATGATGGTGCAATGTTTTCTGGTATTGGTTGTTTATGATATTTGTTGAAAAGTATTATTGAAGTTGTCTTCGTAATGGTGTTTTCTGGTTATTCGAATTGGTTTAAACAAGTTTATACCTAGTTCGTCAATGCACATTTGTTGCATCTGTATGATCAATTAATTGTTTCTTTCCAGCAAAGATTAAATTCTCTGAATTGATCATAGTAATTAGGGAATGTCAATTGGATTATTAAGAAGAACTCAATAATCACAATCCTACTTGTTTATACAAGCTATAAACCAAATAAAATGCTAAATAACTTGAATGTTTGCCAGAACAAATAAACTCGTTTCAGATTTCTCTCGACTCCGTGAACCCTATAAGGCACTGGTCTTTTTGTTTTCATTCTTTAGTTTCACTCACATTTTTACATCTATTAACTGAGCATATTAGGGTTTAGTTTTGAATATTGATATACAATTTATACCAAATTTGATTTATTTTGTCCATTTCAATTTGCCATCGTGGACAAATTAGGGCAATAGGAAAAGATGAAAAGTCAAGTCTACTTAATTCATCTAGGTACACTCGCCTAGGTCTAGCAACACCTAAAGAGTAGAAGGTTTAATTGTTTCAAACCTTGTTCTATTACCCTAAAACGTTGTGAAAGCTTGGCAACCTTTCGTGGTTCAAACCTGCATTTTTGAGAGATAACACTCCTCTTAGATGTCCTTGTGCATTGAGCCAAGTGACATTAACTCCATTTCTTTCTCCCTCCAACATGTCACATTCAAATTTCAAATTTGAATCTCATAGCATTTATCATGCACATTGACCAAATGTGCTCATTCCTCAACCATTCACATCTTGACAAGTGGCACTTGGCCATTGGGTGTTGAATGATCCCACATTGATCAATTCCACTCTCTCTTCCATTTTGAAAATCTATAAATGAGAGACTCTTCCTCTCATTCTATCATCCACAATTTGAGTAAACTTATTATACTCAAATCCATCTTCAAGCATAGCCATTTTCATCTATTTTTATCAAGTTCTTAGCTAGGTTATTGAAGAATTCAACCAAAGTGGATCAATCATCATCAAGCTTACAAAGGAGTTGGGAAAGGGATAATTTTGACACATCAATTGGCACCAACTCCCCCATGGGACCAAGAGTTTGCATTTGCTTAATTTAGGATTTCATCTATATTTCATGTTCGTTCTTCATTTTCCTATTTTGAGTATTTGTAAATGGATTTCATGGGGAATCCTTCTTTCATTTTGCATTTTGATCTAATAACATGTTTGTTTGTTGTGTTTATGTAGGTATGAAACTAGGTTCAAACACCTTATCTTGTCACAAGATAATCCTTGGCATCCTTTGCATGTTTACCATACCCATCCATCCATCCACACACCTATCCAAGAATCCACCCATGGCCGTTCAAACATTGCTAGACACTAGGGCAGATATTTACATCTTGCTTCGAGAATAAATCTTGATATATATCCTCCAGCTTATGTGGTGATCGAAACATTTGCAAACGTGAAATCAAACTGGTCAAGAATTTGTGAGCCATAAGGCCAAATCACTAGCCCATGGCATATTTTGATGAGAAGATGTTCCTTATCAAGCTTTATCTTTCATCAAACATCAATCCAAAATCAATATCATTTTGTGTACTTCAGCGTCACATCAAATCATTGAAAACAATTTTGTTCCAAAACAAGCTTCATCAATCTTGATCAATCAAATCCAATCAATTATCACCTTGTTTGAATTAACACACTTATTCAAACCGCCCTCTTGTGTACGAGTTTACTCTAGGATAACACAACTTCCTAGAGTTTACAAGTGCATTATCATCTTATTTGACTTAACACACTTAGTCAAATTATAAAATCCATAATCAACTTGTTTGACTTAACACACTTAGTCAAACTACCCTCTCATGTATGAGTTTACTCTAGGATAACACAACTTCCTAGAGTTTACGAGTGCATTATCACTTTTGTTTGACTTAACACACAGTGAAACTATCAATCCATCAATCCAATCGATCAACATTAAGCTTGGTATTCAACAAAATTCCCCAAAAAAGCATTGATATCATATCCATACCTAAACATCAAAATCATGCAAAAAATTCAAAAACATTTAGAAAATCCAAAAACATCCAAATCATTCAAAATCCAAAACATGTCAGAATCCAAAAAATAAAAAAACAGAGTCATCAACCGAACTACGTCGTCTCTGAGCTTGAACATAGTCAAGGTTGATCTTTGATCATCCCCCAAGACATTTTAAGTCAATCCTTAGGCGTCCGTCGCAATAAAATGGCAACCCGTTTGCCCATCTATCTCATCATTGAGTCAAGTTTGTCGTCAGTCAAACTACGTGGTCTTTGCGTGTATAACATAGGCAAGGCTAGTCTATGGATCAGCTCCCGAGACCCCTAAGATAGGTCTCTAGGTTAGTCTCTTCATCTTAAATCTCAAAAATACCCAAAACATTTGTAAAACATCTCAATAATACCAAAAACAACCTCAAAAGATTTGAAAATCCAAAATGGTGCTTTCATCTCATCTCGCTTTCACCCACAATTGTCACCACTCATAATAATATCAGTCATCACCATCATCCTTTGGTGAGTCAGTCGGAAGCAAGTCTAGCAGGTTCAAAAGTGAACACCCTAATCGTCGGAGTCCTAAAGTCTAGGTCAGTAAGCAAGCAAGTTGGTCAACTCAGACTATCAATAACTTATCACCCAATCAGTCCCACCAAAACCTTGATTACAACATGTCCTAGGATGAATCCTTCCCATGATGGACATAAGCATCAGGTATCTCGTAGTAGTTTAGCCTTGGGCTAGCGATACAAAGAACATTAGCTTGTTTGTTTACTTTATTTGGTCTTTTTGATTTATCTTATTTTGCGCCCATTCCAAAGACCTCTCAATGATGCCTAATCAAAACAGGTTTAGAGAGAAAGGAATGGGGCAACGATCATTATTGTTTTTATCTGTTGTGCTTGTTGGATATTCTTGTAAAATAACTTGGCGAATACTTGCTTTGTTAGGTACGTCCTAGCAAGGTTTCCATATGTCAAGTGTGAACAAGAATACCCATCCTGGTCCTTTATACCTTGATGCATCGTACCTACGTGTGTTATCAAACATAAATTAATTAGTCCTTTGAAAATCCCAACTCCTAGTAAGCAAATCATCATCATCACGTAGGCTTGTTGGATCTTCCTTCCATCCATCTTATTCTTCTTATCCTTCTATTTTTACTAACATTTCTATCCAAGTATCAGGTAGGTGTGAGATCTCAAAATATCCACTAGGCTACCCATGCCCGATGACTGTCTATACATCATCAGAATTGTCTACATCAAAGAATTATCTTTCGTGCTTTGATCAATAAAACCACTCCTCTCGCATTTTATCGCGATCTCGATCGAAAAATCAAAATTTTCGCTCGATCTCTCGAGGGGGCAATATACTAGTGTAATCCTTCTTGCTGGGGCATCTGAAAAATCGAGAAATTTTGAACTTTGATCACAACAGTTTATTCTTTGAATCAATGCAACAAGTACATTGCTTCAAAGAGGGGCAAAATGTAGACACGAAAAAATGTACAATTCGACCCAATGCACTTGATCCTGATTACTAACGTCATTTCTTCCTAAATCATACTCTCAACTTATCAATACTTTTCATCTCTTAATTAGATAAATCATTATTTATTTAATTAAGTCTTTCTCCTTTGTTCATTAAATTAATGAATTTAATCTAATTAACCTTATATCTCTGTTTATTTAAATAATTCATTTTATTTAAATCAAGTCCCTAAAGTCTTCTCATTAAATTGAATAAATTAAACCTTATTTAATTTAATCTATCACTATCCTCTTTAGTTAAATAAATCAAAAACATTTATTTAATTAATCCTTTCCTCTCAATCTTGATTTAAATCAACTCATAAATTTGAGTCAAAATGGTCAAATCATCTAATCTCTCATTAAATTAAGCAAATCTTGATTAAGTTAATCTCAATCATTAAAATCCTCTAGAGAATGCAACTTACACAATAAATCAATTACTTTGATTTATTAAATTGCCTATTTTCTCTCAACATGGAATAAAAGGGGAATATTCCCTCAAATTTGAATTCAAAATCCAAGTGGATGGGTACTTCCAACAAGGCATTCACTCCTCTTAAAACCCACAGAACCATTTCAAAACTTCCAAACTGAAGATCTCCATCAGTTATCTTCCAACTTCCTTAGTCAACACTCTATCTTCTTCCACTGTCAACCTCAGAAACCTGCTATTACAACTTCATGGTGGCGACTAGGGTTTCGCAATTTTACACAATGAAACAATAATGACTTTGCCCTATACTTTCCTCAAGTCTTTCGAAGACTTTTCAAACAAAAAACATCATTTGAAATCTGCGACACAATGAAGCAAATGAAACACACAATCATTTTTAAATCCAAACATAATGATGCCTTTAGGATCCAGTGTCAAATATTAAACCATAATTGTTGTCAACTGCCAAGTAACTTTAAATCGAACTCAAAGGTAATTGATAATCTTTTGAAGACCAACGCATATTTTGTAAGGAATATTCTTTACACAAAATTTCGACACAATGATAAAACAAAACACATTAATCTAAATTGAATGATGGTTGTCGATACCTGATGCCACTCAAAATTTTGCATATTCCTTGGTCACTGCCATGTGACTTTAAATAAAGTCATTGACATGTTAAATATAAAGGCCCGATACTAAAACTTTAAACATTGTTGCCAAAAAGAACATTTAGCCCGATGATAATTAATATCATATGCAAAATGTGAAGGGCTCGATGAAAAATGAAGACAAGTATTTGTGAAGACCAATGCTAAGCCAAATTCCAATTATTCACCTTTGTGCATCAACCAAGATTTATAAGAATGTGTGCTAGAAGACTTCACACAAGGTGAAACACATATTTTTAAATACCTTCTGAATACAAATAAATCTCATAACTGAATTTTAACATTACCTTCAATCTGAGCAATAAAATGCTATCACCTGTATGTGACATATATAACCTCTGCACATGAATCCAACAGATTAGTCCAGCCAAAGATAGAAGAACTGAATAGAATGCCAACCATATCAAAGTGAATTGAGCACCAAAAAATCAAGATATCAATCAAGTAATTATGCCAATTGTGAAATGCCAAGGTACCAACCTAGGGCAGTTTTGACATCAAGGACAAATGCCACATAAGAAGCCAACAAACTCCCCCTTTGTCCTTGATGGAAAAACACGTACTTTCTCTCCCCCTTTTTGCCTCAATGACAAAGGATGAAAGAGGAGAAAGTGAGATGCCATGAATCTGAAACCAACCAACACAGTAACCAACTGCATAAACAATGTTCACCAAGTAGCCTTGCTCCCCCTAAACCACAACACTGAAATATCACTGAGCCATGCACATAACCTGCCCAATAATACCAATAACATCAATAGGGGTAAGATTAAGCATGAAAAGATTCATAATATGCACTATCACTGATAGACCAAACAAAACTCTTCCATTGTACTGCCATTATCCAAGCAACCTTTCAAAGATCCATATCCAAAAACTCAAACCAAGGCTACCTGTCCCTGCGTATCAATATTAGAAAAAAAAGAATTGTTAACCAAATATCAATGTTTCATCTTGCCCTTTGTCACAGAGATATTACTTGCTCCCCTGCAAGTAAAATTTGGTCAAAACCACAATAATGTTCAAGTAACCTTCCACAGATCATTGTTAAGACCATACCTAACAACTGAGAGTCCAAACAACACATATCCAACTGAAAGTATGAATCAAGACTCAAGAATCAACCAATATACCATCACTTTATAAGCAAACAATGTTGTTGCATGTATCTCCTTGTGTTAATCACATGGATAAATAGAATATCTTTGCATGCACAACAATTAATGACCCTGTCAATTCAAATACTTAAGGACAAATTGCAACATGAAGCTCCTCCAAATTCTTTGCAAATGAAATGCCAAAAGATGGGCCTACTGACAAAAATTTCATTAGTACTGCTCACTATTCCATTTATTCTCAACTTGTACTTCAATAGTATAAGCTTGTTACAACAAAAACAATCACGATGTCATGACATTTAAAAACACATGTCCAAAATGTGTACTTGTCAAAGTAAGAATGCAACACTATAGAACTGTGTTGACATGACACTGCATTATTATACTATACCTTTTGATCCATGACATTTCTGAATGCTCTTTGTCCAAGCACAACATAACTGACCAGAGAAGAACAACAATTGCTACTTCACCAAATTGTCTAGGCATTTTTATTGATACAGTCAAGATACAGTATCACAAACAAATTCAAAATTCATCAAGAAATGTACAAGCCACAAAAGGAATCAATAGGATTTTACCATTGTCCAAACATTTTCATCACCAAATGTACTGTTCTCCATAGAAGTGTATACTAGCATAAAAGATTTGTTAGATTAGAGAACACTTACTATCATTGAATGGCTTGTCTATCTACAAATTTTGTGCAAACACCATTCATGTTGTCTTTTACTTCTCAGTTCATAGTAATATTTGTTATGAAAAACACTATGTGAACCAAAGTAAACCATTTCTCCTTCTCCAAAACATTGGCTTGTAAAGTTGTCACTGTACCTTAAGAATTGAGCATCAAACTTGAATTCCTACAATGAATTTGTTAGTAGAAATACATAAAAAATGATGTGAACACCTGTAGAAGGTCATGATACAACAATATTCATTAACTCAATCCTTCTTGTTGCCTGAATGATAGAAAATGAAAGACTCCATTAGATCAGCACATCAACCTTAACAATCTGAAATAGAAAATCATGCTTCAAGGAAGATACCAAGAATCCAAATCCAACATATATCAAACAAATAATTGAACCAAGGATGAACACTATCCTAAGAGTGCAATGTTTTATCACCAAAAACATTATCAATTCTACAACCTCTTGCAACTTTTATCATGAAAACACAACTTCAAACTAGTATAGATGACTTGTATGACAAACTTTTGAAGATCAATGTCACTACTATCCAGTAGAAGCTCTGTCAAAGAAGAGTCACTGTCGACCAAAAATCTTATTTGTCAAATGACTGCAAAAAAAAACTTCCAGAATCAGCAACATTTATAAATATATCATGATTTGTCCAAATAATGGTATTTTTCAAACATCCCTTTATTGAAGCTTGATGTATTTTGTATTCATTGAAAGAACAATAGAGATAAAATGGTATGCACATCAAGATATCACAATGCTTAGACATTTTATGTTAAGAGCCAAGAATGATTTTATTGATACCAAATACCCTTTTACCACCACTACTTGTTATGCTATGCTTGCTTTCAAGACCTCCCAGTCCTTGTTTGTTCACTATGACCATGTCCATCATTCTCAAGAAAAACTTTCTACAACTCGTTGCCATAATAAAAACAATGTTAACACATAATCCTTCATGTAATAAAATTGTAAACTATTCCAAAACACCAACTAAACTGCAAAGATTTGATTGCAGTTTATAGTTTCAGGGATATAAGATAAAAATTTAAAGCACACCCTACAATCACAAAGATTGATTAGTGAAAAGAAATAGGAGGAAGATCATAGAGAATCCTCCTCAACTGATTAAGTACTTTCACACTAGTCACTTCATAGACATTTCCCTGTGTCCTTGAACCAACAATAATTATTTCTCCCGATTTCCTTTTAATCTGACACCCACAATCATAAAAAAGAATACATAAATCCTAATCACATATTTGTGTCACACTTAATAGATTGTGTTTTAAACCTGCTCCACAATAAACATCTGGCAAGAAAATGTTATTACCAAAAACCATTGTGCCTTTTGCCATAAGTTGTATGTAATCATCATTACCAAACCATACTAAACCAAAATCACCAAATTCAAGTTCAGTAAAAATACTTCTATCCCCTATCATATGATGAGAACAACCACTATCTAAGATCCATGTATTTTCAACTTTAACATGTAATTCAGTCTGACTAAAGATACCTTCCGGTTCTACATTGCTCATTTTAGGCATCCAAACCAACTTAACTTTGTTTTGCATAGTTGTCTTAGAAAGTCTATTCTTTTTCTTCTTGTAGGAAGCTTGTCTAGATCTGCCATATTTAGCTTTTACATTTACATCTAGAAAATCACTTGAATCATTCATATAACTAAGACCCGACTTGTCTTCATAAGACCATTGTTTATTCAAAAGATCTGTAAAATTATCAAATTCCTTTCTAAGATTGTTGATTTTAGTTTCTAAGATACAACACTTTTCTTCCTTGAATTCCAATTGCATCCTTGTAATCTTAAGAATTTCAACTTGAAGTCTTAAATCAGTAATTTCCTTTTCAGCAATTAGAATCTTACTTATTAGATTCTCAGTATCTTGCTCAATCTGAATTTTTTGATATACTAAGTCCTTCAAATTTTGAACTTCACTCAGAGCAATTTTTAGTTCATTCTCAAAACCATTCAATTCTTTATTAGAAGCAGAAGTCTCTGCAAGTCTATTTTCTTGCAGTTCCATTTCATTCATTGTGGCCATAAATATAGTTTCACCTTTTAGATCTATTTTGTCATCTTCTAAAACAGACAAATTATCTGATTCTTTATTTGAAGTCTTTTGTGAATTGACTTCAGCCATTAATAAAGTTTCATCTTCATCACTAAGTGAGTCATTTGTCTCAACATTCAAGTCTTCTTTGGTAAATAGACTCTTTTTCTTTTTGAAGTTAAACTTCTTTTTAGGATTAAAAGCCTTTTCTTATACTATTTTTCTAACTTTTCATCCTCATTGGCTTGATCACCATAAGGACATTTAGCAACAAAGTGTCCAGACTTGCCACAAGTAAAACATTTAAAGGGCAACTTACCCTCATATTTCTTTTTGAGTTTTTTGACAAGAAGAGCTTCTTTTGAATCTGATAAATCAGATTCACTATCATCTGATAGTTCTTTCTTTTCAGCCTTGAAGGCAGTTTCTTTTGATGTATAGCCAGTATTACCAATTCTCATTTCATATGCTGTTAGAATACCTTGTAGATTTTCCAAGGTAAGATCATTAAAATGTTTCTTCTCTTCAAGAGTAGAAACCTTAGACTCAAATTTAGGTTGAAAAGTTCTGATCACTTTTCTAACTACATCAAATTCTTCAATTGTTTCACCTAAACCTCCTCTTGCATTTACAATTTCATCTACCCTTAGAAAATAATCTGCAATCTTTTCATCATCTTTCATTTTAAATTCTTGAAACTGATTTTTAAGAGTGAGTATCTTGGACTGTTTGACTTTGTCATTGCCTTGATACACATTCTCAAGCTTTTTCCAAATTTCAAATGCTGATTTACAATGCATAACTTTAACAAACACTTCTTTTGTCAAACCACACAGAAGAGCATGATTAGCTCTAGAATTTGTTTCATATTTTCTTTTCTCATCAGAATGAGTGGGTATTGATGCAGGTACATCATATTTGTTTTGCACAATATTCCAAACATCTAAATCAATAGAAATCAGTTATGTTTCCATTCTAATTTTCCAGAAAACATAATCAAAGCCTTCAAACAAAGGAGCTCTTGTAACAGATGAACCTTCTTGCGCATGTGACATATTGACTTCCCAAGACCAAAATCAACCCTAGGTATGACACCTAATGTAGGGCCCTATGCTCTGATACCAATTGTTGGAAGATGAATTAATCTGAGAGGGGGGGGTGAATCAAAATAATTTACAATTTTTCAAACTTTTAACTTCATGAGCAAATTAAACAATGACCTTGAGACAACTTTATGAAACCTCTTAACTTGCACAGTGAACTCTAACACATCAAAGAACTTTTAGCAGAATGACAGATTGATAAAAGACTTACATAACAATGTCAAATCATGATATTGATTGTTCATGTAAACTTGATTGAACAATTCCTTTTAATGCTTTATTTCCACAAGACTTCATGTATACTTTGAACACTTTTATAACAAAATGAAATGTTTAGTCAAGTATCAGAGCATTGCATGAATTGTATTAACAAATGATAGAATAAAAAACATTAAAAGTTAAGCACATGAACTCACAATTGCACAAATTTCAACACATGCCACTGTAAGGAAACTCAGGTGCGGAAACAACTTCCTACACTAATCTCTTAAGGAAAGTATGGTGCAAATTCGTTTTAAACCCTTATAATTTCAGATTCGTTAATCTACTTAACAAAGATATTGCAGCAATATACCATACATACAGAAAATGACGAATGACACAATGATTTACCCTGGGGAAAACCTTTCGGTAAAAAACCCCAGCACTCCAAAACCTGCACAATGTATTATCTTCAACACAACGGTTACAACACACTTGCAATGCAAGTTCTTTCAGGAGATTTCCAACACTTGAAGACAAAATGCGGCAGCATCAAAACGTTCCAACAATACACTCACATCACACATCTTCGCAACCCTAAAAAACGCTTATATCATGCGCTTCCCTTTTTAGGGCAACTTCCGAAGATAACTATATTAGGGTTTTACCATTCTCCGAGAAAATAGGAACCCGAAAAAATTTTTCGGGGCGATGCCCCGAACCCCACTATCGTGGAAGAGTGTACAGTACTCAACTTTATCAGTTGCCACATGTCTTCACCTGTCATTGAATCTTCCAGACATAGCTCTTACGTGTCATAGGAATCTTTCATAACCATTTCAGCCATGATCTCCTTACACACAATTCAAGATGTCGACACATTAAGTGGAGTGACACATCAACATGCAAACTAGACATGTACACTCACACTTAATTACATTATTTGCAAGAAATACATTTTACAAAACAAATAATAAGAATAGGAATTATCCAAGGTTGAGACACCTTATTCCTAACAACCACATTATTTTCCTAAGTGGAAAAATCCTCTTGGGGTATAAAAAACCACTCGTAAACTGATATTTTTATTCATTCAAAAGAGCACCAACTTTGTTACAATGGTGGAGCACCAACTCAACACCAGAAATGACTGAAGCACCAACTTCAATAAAACCAGGAGCACCAACTCCTTTACAATTTAGGAACACCCATTCCAAGGAGCACCAACCCCTTCTTCAAATCAGATTGATAAATATCAGAGGGTTTCTCTGTTACAATTCAACCCACATACTTCTTTCAAGCCAATACACCAAATATCCTAAAGATTCATTATTTCAATCTTTAAAATACAATATATAGTAGTTAATATTTCTGCATTATGTTTACAATAATTTCAATTGCAGAATGTGTGCACAAGTCTCTCAAAAATACCACCACAACAACTCATGTTCCATCTCTATTTTTATATACAAATGATCTCATGTATCTTCAACAAAAATTCAAGATTACAATAACTGTTTTTTTTCAACCGATTTCTTTTTAACCCTTTATTTGTTTGCAAAGAAATAACCAAGGGTTTCGAATCAAACTAATCACTGAACCTTCACTGTTAATACCTTAACAAAAAACATGATCAAAGCCCGTAAAAATGTGTTAACTGTAATACATGTTGAGGGAAGAATGAAAACAAATAAAAACCCATGAAACCATTTCAAAACTTCCAAACTGAAGATCTCCATCAGTTATCTTCCAACTTCCTCAGTCAACACTCTATCTTCTTCCACTGTCGACCTCAGAAACCTGCTATTACAACTTCATGGTGGCGGCTAGGGTTTCGTAGTTTTACACAATGAAACAATAATGACTTTGCCCTATACTTTCCTCAAGTCTTTCAAAGACTTTTCAAACAAAAAACATCATTTGAAATCTGCGACACAGTGAAGCAAATGGAACACATAATCATTTTTAAATCCAAACATAATGATGCCTTTAGGATCCACTGTCAAATATTAAACCATAATTGTTGTCGAATTCCAAGTAACTTTAAACCGAACTCAAAGGTAATTGATAATATTTTGAAGACCAACGCATATTCTGTAAGGAATATCCTTTACACAAAATGCTGACATAATGATAAAATAAAAAACATTAATCCAAATTGAATGATGGTTGTCAATACCCGATGCCACTCAAAATTTTGAATATTCCTTGGTCACTGCCATGTGACTTTAAATAAAGTCATTGACATGTTAAATATAAAAGGCCCAATACAAAAACTTTAAACATTGTTGCCAAAAAAGAACATTTAGCCCGGTGATAATTAATATCATATGCAAAATGTGAAGGGCTTGATAAAAAATGAAGACAAGTATTTGTGAAGACCAATGTTAAGCCAAAGTCCAAGTATTCACCTTTGTGCATCAACCAAGATGTATAAGAATGTGTGCTAGAAGACTTCACATAAGGTGAAACACATATTTTTAAATACCTTGTGAATACAAACAAATCTCATAACTGAATGTCAACATTACCTTCAATTTGAGCAATAAAATGCTATCACCTGTATGTGAGATATATAACCTCTGCACATGAATCCAACAGATTAGTCCAGCCAAAGATAGAAGAACTAAATAGAATGCCAACCATATCAAAGTGAACCAAGCACCAACAAATGAAGATATCAATAGAGTAATTATGCCAACTGTGAAATGCCAAGGCACCAACCCAAGGCAGTTTTGACATCAAGGACAAATGCCACAGAAGAAGCCAATAGTTGCATATGTTCTTGATATGTTCAATGATGTTTCTAGATCCTATTCTATTAGTGTGGTACGTCTGTGTTGATTGGTGTGTTTGTGATCAAATATTTTTCCTTTGTGTGTTCGAGTTTTTATATTCTTGGCCGACATGATGGTGATAACGTGTTGCAGATCCTTATGGATTAATCTTGTATGTTTGGCATTTTCAAGGATGTTGAGTTAGGTCCTCACTATGTTGTGACCGACTTCGGTTGGTGCGCATTGAGATTTGTTCATGAATTGGGCTGACAGTTGTAATTTATTCTTTATTTGTGGCTGATAGAGTTGTTGATGTAAATTCATGTAACAGATATATAAGAACGATTGTTTCTTCATTTTGGAGTGTGCAAGTGTGTGGAATGTATATGAGATGTGTGAATAAAGATCAAATCATTTGATTTCAGAAAAGAGTGTGAAGAAGATTGAGCAAGGTGTGAAGAAGTATTTTCGTGCCTAACCAAAACTGTCATCAAGCTTTTGTAAAAGCTAATTTCTCAGTTCAACCTCATTAGATGGATTTAATATAATTGTTTTATGTAAGGAAGTGAGCCTTACATTTGAGCAGTGAGCTCTAGGCAGTGTTCCTGAATGCATGTGCATTTCCTATTCATTTCTTTCATTATACTTCTAACAGGGTATAATCGTGTGGACTAACATCCACCATGGTTTTTCTCTTAATAGGGTTTCCACATATAAAATCTTGGTGTTCATGTGTTTCTGATGTGTTGTTGATTTATGCTTGCACTATTAATTATCAGATCTAAGATTAAAGGTTGATTAAGGTTGAATAAGTTTAATTTATGTAACAACTAATTTGCCCCCCTCTCAGTTGTCTATCCCTGTTTTTCTAATAATTGGTATCAGAGTTAGTTCCTCTGAAGAAGTTTAATAGCTTGAGGTGATCCGAGATGGCATCATACAAGAAGGATAGTCCTAGATTCGATGGTACAAACTACTCTCTGTGGAAAGTCAGAATGGAGTGTCATTTGAAGTGCATTGGTGAGCCTTTCTGGAAGATTACAAAGAATGCATACACTATTCCTCAGAATGGTCTCTCTACTGCTGATGAGATCAAAGAAGCAGAAACTAATACTAGGGCTATAAAAGCATTGCTAAGTGCTTTGACAGATTCAAAGATGAAAAGTGTGATAGTCTGAAGACTACACATGAGATCTGGAAAAAGTTGGAAACATTGTATGAAGGAGATACACTAGTGAAATTTTCTAGGCTACAAAGTCTGAAAGGTAAGTGGGAAAACATGAAGATGAAATTTTTTTTTCCTTCACGCAAAAGTTAAATGAACTAGTGATGGGCATTAGATGTGTCAATGGAATCTTGGAAGAAGATGAGATTGTGGCTAAAATACTTAGATTTGTGCCTACTTCTTCCAAAACAAAAGCTCATGCTATTGAAGAGCTCAGGACAGTAAAAAATGTAAGAGACGTGCTGATTGGAAAACTTGTTGCTTTTGAGTTGAGTGAATTTGGTGAATCTTCTCCTAAGACAGAGTTTGCATTCAAAGCTATTGTATCTAGAAAAATCCAACAAAGATATGATCCAAGAGAGAGTTCCAGAAAGACATTCAAGTATGAAGATGAAATGAAACTGATTGAAGATGAAGAAAGAGAGCTAGAAGAACTGGAAGCACTAATTGTGAAAAGAGAAGCCAAAGGACAAGGTAAGTACAAAGGAACATTTCCTATTAAGTGTTTCTCTTGCAGTAAGATAGGTCATTTTACATCAAGATGTCCTAAAAGAGTTTTTAAGTATAAAACTGACAAGTCTAGATTTCAAAAGAAATGTTATTATGCTGAAGAAGGATTTATTGATGATGAATATGATAAAGAAATTGGAAATGAAGATGAATGGGTATTCATTGCTATCAAGGAAAATGGTCTGGTGTCCACTGAAGCAGCTAGTAATCAGAATATTGAGAAAGCTCTTGTAACCAAAATTGATGAGAAGGATGAGTGGGTGATTAACAGCGGATGCTCACATCATAAGACTAGTGACAAAAGCAAGTTTCTAAGCTTGGAAAAATATGATGGTGGTGTTCTAATATTTGGAGATAACAATGCTGGTGTGATTTGTGGCAGAGGCACTATTTCTCTTGGTGGAAAATGTAATAATGATGACGTCCTATATGTTGAAGGTTTGAAGCATAATTTTTTGAGTGTTGGACAGATGGTTAACAAAGGTTACAATCTTCAGTTCAAAGATGGTAAGTGCAGGATATTGGGAAGCTTCAAAAATATGATTGCTTCAAGTACAAAGATAAGAGGTAATATTTTTCACTTAAGTGCTGCTAGTGAAAATTATTTTATTGCTCAAGTTGATGTAAGTTGGTTATGGCATAGAAGGTTGTGTCATGTGAATTTTGATAACATTGTCAAAATAAGCTCCACACAAACAATCAGAGATCTACCTAAGTTAGTGAAGCCTACTAACACTATATGTAAGGAATGTCAGATGGGAAAGCAGACAAGAATTTCATTTCGAAGCAAACAACATCATTCCAATGGAGTACTAGATTTGGTACATACTGATGTATGTGGTCCATCCAGAATCAGAAGTCTACAAGGAAAAAGGTATTTTATGTTGCTTATTGATGATTATTCTATAATGGTATGGGTTGCTTTCTTAAGAGAAAAACATGAGGCATTAGAGAAATTAAAAAGCTTCAAAGCTTTGGCAGAGAATGAGACAGGTTTGAAGGTCAAATGTTTGAGATTAGACAAAGGTGGCGAATTCACTTCCCGGGAGTTCAATTCATTTTGTGAAGGGCATGGAATAAAAAGATAGTTATCTGCTCCCCGAACCCCACAACAAAACAAAGTTGTTGAGAGAAAGAACATAACAATTTTAGATGCTTCCAGAACTATGATGTTGGAAGGTAATGTTCCTCATATCTATTGGAGAGAAGCTATAAGCATTGTTGTGTATACTATCAATTGGGTGAATGTCAATAGTTATTTTGGTAAGACCCCTTTTGAGTTGTGGTTTGGTTATAAGCCTACTTTAAATGTTTCAAAATATTTGGAAGTAGATGTTATATCAAAAGAGATGAAGAAATAGGAAAGTTTGAAGCCAAAAGTGATGAAGGAATCTTTTTGGGTTACTCTACTAAGAGCAAGGCATACCAGTGTTACAATAAAAGATTGAAGAAAATGGTTGAAAGTGAAAATGTCAGAGTTGATGAAGACACTGTTAGATCATCCAGCTATTGTGGATATGATTCAGATGACCAAAAAGATAGTACTGATAATGGAAAGAATGCGCAGACACAAAATCAAGTTCAAATTGTTCCGGTGAATCAAGAAAATCATGAAGGAGAATACAATGGAAATGCAGAAGAAAGAACAAAAGAACCCAAAATTCCAAGGTATGTAAAGAGAAGTAATTCTAAAAGTCAGATCATAGGAGACAAGAACAAAGGTGTGCAAAATAGAAGAAGAATTACAGAAGAATATTGACTGATATCCAAGACTGAGCCTAGCAATGCCAATGAAGCATGTAAAGATGAATATTGGATGGAAGCAATGAAGGAATAACTAATGCAGATAGAGAAAAATGATACATGGACTCTTGTTCCTAGACCTCAAGACAAAAATGTGATTGGAACCAAATGGGTCTTTCAGAATAAGCTGAATGAGCAAGGTGAAGTAGTTAGAAACAAAGCAAGACTGGTATGGAAAGGATACTCACAGATGGAAGGTATTGATTTTGAAGAAACCTTTGCCCCTGTTGCTAGAATTGAAGCTGTAAGGTTATTTCTTGCTTATGCTACTTTCAAAAATTACAAAGTCTATCAAATGGATGTAAAGCCAACATTTCTGAATGGTGAATTAGAATAAGAAGTTTATGTTGAGCAACCAGATGGATTTTAGCTAACTGATGAAAAAGATATGGTTTGCTGATTAAAGAAAGCACTATATGGAATCAAACAAGCCCCTAGAGCATGGTATGCTAGATTGGATAAATACTTGTTGAAGCTTGGATTCAATAAAGGTATTGCTAACAACAATCTTTATTTCAAGCTGGATCAGGATAAAGAATTGATTATTGAAGTTTTTGTTGATGACATTATTTTTGAAGGAGATGATGACTTATGTATGAAGTTTGCTGATGAAATGAAAAGTGAATTTGAAATGTCAATGATAGGAGAGCTGAAATTCTTTTTAGGATTGCAAATAACTTACTTAGATGATGAAATATTTATTTCTGAGTCCAAATATGTAAGAGAGTTACTGAAAACGTTTGGCATGGAAGACTCAAAGCTAGTTGGTACACCCATGGTAATCAGATGCAAGCTAACACAAAATGATGATTCTCCTAAAGCTAATTAAACAAGATATAGGTCAATGATTGGTGGATTGCTATATTTAACTCAAACTAGACCAGGAATTATGAATTTTGTGTGCATGGTTGCTAGATATCAAGTTGATCCAAAGGAATCACATGTGACTGCAATAAAGATAATTTTTAGATACTTAAAAGGAACAATTGATTTTGGTCTTTGGTATCCTAAGGAAGATGATCTTACTTTGAATGCCTTTATAGATGCAGATTGGGTAGGCGATGTGGATGATAGGAAAAGTACAAGTGGTGGTGCATTCTTCTTGGGGAAGAAGTTGGTGTCTTGGCTAAGTAAAAAGCAGAATTCCATTTCCTTATCTACTGCTGAGGTAGAATATATTGTTGGTGCAAACAATTGCACTCAAGTACTATGGATGAAACAAATGCTAAGAGATATTAGAGTTGAGTATGATGAGCCTATTGCTATATTTTGTGACAATTCAAGTTGTTTGAGTAAAGGTTTTAACTTAATTATGTTAATTAAGTTACCTTTATTCCTCTCTTAAGATTTCACTTTAGTTTGTATTTTGTGGCATTTAATAATTATATTAATTATTAAATGTCTATCTATTAGGGTTAATTTTAGGGTTGCACAATCTCTTTTTATAAGGATTGATCATTGTATTTTATACTCTCTTTGATTAATACATTTTCAGCTTTCAAAGCACCCTTTCTTTTTTGTCTCCATATCTTCTTTCTGTGACAAGGTATTTGCATGCAGGTGATCTTTGGGGTCTGTGAAGTTGGATTTCACAACTTATACATGGTATTAGAGCTCCAGACCTGCTGCTTCCTATTCGTGTTTTGAAGGATTTTTGGAGCTTCGAGGGTTTGGGGTTTGCTTTTTTAATCCAGGGAATACCTCTTTCATTTGGTGAATTTTGAGTCAATTTGGACCTCACCATTGCGTCTAGAACGTTCGATTAAGTCAAGATTAACCTTTGTTTCGTCAAATTTGGCTTCATGGCGTCAGATCTACGAGGTTTTGAAGTTTTTTTAGGGTTCCTGATCTAGAGAGTACCTACAATTTTGTAGCATTTTGAGTCCAAACGGACCTCACCATCGCATTCAGAGTGCCCAAAAACCCCTAAATCGATTGTCAAATTGTCAAAATTGGACACAGTGACTCTGACAGGCAAAAAAAATTCATTTCTGGTCGTATGGTCTGGTACGACACACAATCCAAGATTTTAAAAAAAAAAACACAGAGCTAAATGGGCACCACCATTAGTTAATTGCCATACTTAACCCCCAAAAGCCTTTTGGAGCAGTTTTAGTATTTTGGCGCCATAACTTTTGCATACGAACTTGGTTTTTCAAAAATGAAATACCGTCGAAAAGCTGGTTCTGAACTCAATCCAATGGTGTAGGTTTGATTTTTTGGTTTTTTGGTTTTGATGCCTTTTTTACCAGTCAAAGTCAGAACATGTTTTTTGCACTCCCGGGGGTGTAAATTTTGCGTCTGAACTCCGTTTTGTACAAATGAATAGGCGTTGGAAAGGTGTTTCAGTGCTCTTTCCATATCTACAACTTATTTTTCCTAGATTTTGTCTCAGGTATATTTTATTCAGCCTTTTGTGTTTTCACAATTCGCTTAATTACTTGGACGTTTTGGCACTTGGGAACCTCCTGTTTGCGTCATTAGGCTCTATTTCATTTGACCTACATGCAATAAGGTCAATTTTCTTAGATTTTTTTTCATTTGAAGAGTTATCATGGGTTTTTCTACTCACCCTTCAGTTGTAATTTTGGAATGAGGTAATTATGAGTCATGGGCAAAGGGCATACTTACACATTGTAGGTGGCTTAATATTTTGACTTATTTGTATGATCTCATACCTGAACTAGCCACTTTAGAGAGAAAATTAGCTTGGGATATCATTAGAGATCACATAGTAGGACTTATCTTATCTAGTGTTGATGATGACATTGTGTGGGTTGTTTAGACATTTTGGGTCCCCACCCACTTTGGACACGTCTTTGGGAGATCTATGAAGACCCCAATATCTCTCCATTCCTAGAGGATCTTGATTCAGATTATTTCTTACCCATTGTTTGGAGAGATAATACACCTTTTGATCATGATACTTTAGAGGAGCTTGAGTATTTAGACACCCTTACATGTTTCGATGGATCAGAGGCTTGTCTCACAGTTCCTACTCTTTAGATTGAGACTTCATCAGCATCTCCTGTTGTTCCTAATTCAATGCAGCAGGACATCATACATCTTCCAAACATAGCTACTTTGGACTCTTATGTTGTAGACACATCTTTCTTGTTTGTGGAGTCCTATATTGCAAATTTGGAGGATTATTTTGAGGAAATTCATCTCCTCTACCTTGATAGTTAGGTTATCACTGTGCACCCACCATTATCAGTGTATTCAGAGGTTGCATTTGAGGATTCTCCACATCAGTTTGGATTTGACATCATTTGTTTCAGTTTAGATAGAGAGATTCTTCAGCATCCGATCATGGCACACATCTTGAGACAAATTGGTTCATCACTCTTCACAGATTTTCTTTGACATCGTATTTTGGATCCGTGTCTTCCCAAGGGGAGGAATATCATTTGCCACTTCAGGATATCCTTTTGGATTCATATCATTGTGGGGGGACCTTCTTGTCTCTTTCTATCTTTCCTATGGAGACCATTGTACATGTACTTATATGATAGAAGTTGTCTATGGGGGGTATCATGTAATCCACCTCCTATCCTTCTTTCATTAGTGCATTGCTCTCCTTCTTTGCATTCTATTTTGGGGAGGAGTTTTGTTCCCACTGGGTTTTCTCCTTTACCCCGTTTCCTTTACTTTGTATTGCATTTGTAAATAAGTACCTGATCAGGCCTAATTGTCGGGACCCATGTTTACTTTCATGCATTGTAATTACCTTTTGCTTTCTTGCACATGTTTGTAGTTGCACTCTTTCTCATCTTAAGGGGGTGTTAGAGTAAAGTTTTTAACTTAATTATGTTAATTAAGTTACCTTTATTCCTCTCTTAAGATTTCACTTTAGTTTGCATATTGTGGCATTTAATAATTATATTAATTATTAAATGTATACCTGTTAGGGTTAATTTTAGGGTTGTAGAATCTCCTTTATAAGGATTGATCATTGTATTTTATACTCTCTCTGATTAATACATTTTTCAGCTTTCAGAGCACCCTTGCTTTTTTGTCTCCATCTCTTCTTTCTGTGATAGGTCATTTTCATGTAGGTGGTCTTGGGGGTCTGTGAAGTTGGATTTCACAACTTCTACACAAGTGCGATAAACATTTATAAGAATCTAGTGTTACACTCAAAGACAAAACATATATCTATCAAGTATCACTTTTTGAGAGACAAGGTGAGTGATAAAGAGGTCAAATTGGAATATGTGCCCACAAAGGAACAAATTGTAGATATATTTACTAAACCGTTGCCTAAGGATACTTTTAAGTATCTCAGAGGCAAGTTAGGGGTAATTTCCCCTCCTAATCTGAACTAAGATGCAAGTCTTTGCATCAATCCATGGACTTGCAGTCAAATCTTGTTTCAGATGGATGTTGTGGTGGCTTCTACTCAGGGGGAGTAGTCAAATGATTCAGATGATATGTGGTTCAGAGCTTGTGTACCTTTTCCATTGATTTCAAAGGGGGAGAAGTGTAATGTGAAAAATCACGTACTGTAAGGGGGAGAAGTGTAAGGAGGAGAAGTGTAGAACAAAAGAGGAAAAGAGTACTGTGAGAATAATTAGTTGTGTTGATGATATTTTTCACATCATGTGTTGCCATCAATTCCAAAGGGGGAGATTGTTAGATGTTGTGGTTGTCATTGATGTCAACACTATTAGCATTAATAGATTGACGGTTGTATATGTCGAGGATATTGAGAGAATTATAATAAATATATTATAGGCAGTCTATGAAGCTGAGAAGGTCAGAAGGATGGAAAGTTTTGTATGTTGATGGTCAAAAGGCACACATTAAAGGGTTTGTGGCTGATCCTATCTAGTATGTTGTTTGAAATTTTTAGAGGTGTGCATCAAGAATTGAGAAAGTTATGAAGTTATGTGTTCCTACAGTTATTCAATTACTGTAGCAGGTGTTTTTGGAAGATGTGATTGCAATTCTAATGAATTGAGTTGTTGCTTACATTCCTAAGATGTTCAGTGATGTTTCTAGATCATTCTCGATCAGTGTGGTACGTCCATGTTGATTGGTGTGTTCGTGATCGAAGATTTTTCCTTTGTGTGTTTTAGTTTTCATGTTCTTGGTCGACATGATGGTGGTAGCGTGTTGCAGATCCTTATGGATTAATCTTGTATTGTTTGGTGTGTTTGAGGATGTTGAGATAGGTCCTCACTATGTTGTGACTGACTTAGGTTGGTGCGCATTGAGATTTGTTCATGAATTGGGTGGACAATTGTAATTTATTCTTTATTTGTGGCCGATAGAGTTGTTGATGTAAATTCATGTAGCGGATATATAAGAATGATTGTTTCTTCATTTTGGAGTGTGCAAGTGTGTGGAATATATGTGAGATGTGCAAATAAAGATCAGATCATTTGATTTCATAGCAGAGTATAAAGAATATTGAGCAAAGTGTGAAGAAGTGTTTCTGTGCCTAACCGAAACTGTCATCAATCTTTTATAGAAGCTAATTTCTCAGTTCAACCTCATTAGATGGATTTAATCTGATTGTTTTATGTAAGGCAGTGAGCCTTCCCTTTGAGAAATGAGCTCTAGGCAGTGTGCCTGAATGCATGTGCATTCCCTATTCATTTCTTTCATTATACTTCTAACAGGGTATAATCTTGTGGACTAACATCCACCGTGGTTTTTCCCCTAACAGGGTTTCCATGTATAAAATCTTGGTGTTGATGTGTTTCTGATGTGTTGTTGATTTATGCTTGCACTGTTAACATCAGATTTGAGATTAAAGGTTGATTAAGGTTGAATAACTTTAATTTCTGTAACAATTGATTCACTCCCCCTCTCAGTTGTCTATCCTTGTTTTTCCAACATTTATAGTCTTTTAATTAAGCATGGTCAATGTTGGCTTATGATTTTTTTGACCTCTTTGTAAATCTAATCGAACATGTTGTAAATATAATCAAACATTTTGTTGTTGTTGCTATTTTTTATGCTTTTTTGTAATAGCCTTTCTGTTGTTAGAAACTTTATTGTTATTGTTTTGCAATAGCTTTTATGTAGACATTTTGATGTAATTCCTTTAATGATTTTTCCAATAAAAATAATAAAATTATCTTGCATTTTCCTTTGAAACATGGACAATATGCTAAAAATATTGAAAGAGCCCACCCAAGTCTTCCTTGATGAAATGTACGACTACCTTAGACATAAGATATCCACAATCTTTAGGAAAAGTGGCAACAATACATAAATAAACTCATTTTTAATCGAGTTATTTAAGAAACAAAATGCCTCCCTTAAATATCCAAACAACTCTAATGGTTGGTAGTAGATATAAATACGATTAACATAATGTCTTCATAAACCATTAAAAATGAGTTGATTCATTCCATTATGGAATGATAGACTTGGATGGAGGTAAGAGTCCAAAATTCTTAGGATCCCACAAAAGCTCCTTTATTGCGAGCATAAGCCTCTTTTCAACATATATGGTAGAATAATATTATTCTAGTTCTTCCTTCAACTTTAGATAATAATTATATGCAGCTAGGTATTCAGGAGTGATGGTGATGTTAATATTATATCACTATAATCTTTGGTCCACTCTTTTGCAGATAAATCTTTTAGCGATGGTTTTATTTAAAAGAAAATAAGACATTACCAAAAAGTACTTAAAACAAGAGCTAGAGTAGCAAAGTTCCTGCCAAAATGCTTAAGAATAGTTTTGTTTGTATTTGTTGTGATTGGCATAAAGAAAATGAAAGCATCTAGTCCTAAGTCCTGCTATAGGTGGCTAATGTCTCCAAAAAATGCCTTATGATAGGAAATCATATTTTTATTTCATTTAGTAATAAATAACTCATTTATAAGTGTCATAAAATATATAATGTGAAGTCTATTGCAAAAGGCCAAGATCAAATAACATAAATTTGAATTGAACTCATATTCTAGTAGTGGACATAAGTATTGCAATAGTCATTGGACCAAAACCACAAGGTACATGATTAATTGTTGAAGCTATTCTTGAAGCGTCTTCACAGGAAACACGACTGAGTAATTGGTATCCTCTTTTAGCACGAGGATCCTACAAAAGTGGAAGCAATAGTTTTAATTTTCTATATATTAATCATCTTTTACTTTGAAACTTTTTTTGAAAAAGGCAGTTAGAAGGTGGCATACCTCTATTACATCTAAGTGAAGATGAATTAGTACTATTGGAAAGATTGTCATTGATGTCAAAGTCATGTCAAGAAGGTTTTTGTTGTCTATGCATAGTATTATTAATATATGGATGAGTTTTGATTGATGAAAGACATGTCAAAGGTGGCATGAGATATGGGTCTTGATATGATCTTACAAAAGTGGAGGAACATGAATATATTATATTCAAGACCTATACATTGATGTGAAAATTGAGTTTATCATTGCACCATTTAGACATTTGGAATTGCAGAGTAGTTTGACAACAATTTGCACATTAAGCATTGTAGTGCAAGTTCTAGAAGAAGACAAAACAAGAACTTGGAAAACCGAATGTTGGTTGGATGCCTACTAGTATCTCAGCATTGAGTTTCCAAAATGCGAATAATAAAGTGGAGATAAGTCTAATAAAAAAAAAAGACAATCAAAGGAAGTCTAAAATCTGAGGATAGAAGATTGGAGCAAGTCTAAAATAGATAAACAAATTAAAAAAGGACTAAGATGGGATGCCTGTGCTTCCAAGAGCTGAGCTAGGGCATCCGAGCCTTAGCCCGTGAATGAACTATTTTTTGTGCCTGCGCGTGTGTGGTGGGGTTTGCATGTTGTCTTAGGGGGGCTGTTGCAAATTTGTTGTTCCTGTGTGTCGCTTGGGTGTGTGGCCCATGACCCTCCTTGGTCTGTGTTCTTGGGCGCACAGGGTTTCCCTGTTCCTTTGTGCAGTGCGCATGCTCTTGGGGCCTAGGCGGTGGTGCATGCTAGTGCATGCTTGGTGTTGACTGCTGGGGGAGTGTAGGATTTGGGGTGTGCGGAGGGAAGGGGTCATTGTTTCCCCATTTTCCTGCATGATAGTGATGTGTGGGTAGTGTTTGGAAGGATTCGTGTCCGGCCTTGTATGGTCATCACTGGATCTTGAGCCTCAATGCCTTCGGGGGAGTCTTCACAGGGTCCGATGGGAATGGAATTTCGTGCCGCGATTGAATCAAAGCCACCATTGCATGCAACAAGGTTATTGATAATAGACTTTTCTTTCAGGATTCGGTAGAAGGCGGTGCTCGCATGTCCGGGGGATCTCACATCACCAAGGTTAATGGATGTCTGGAGCGGTGTAAAGAGAGACCCAAACTGGTCATTCCGCCGGAGATGGTAGCTGAGGATATTGAATATTATTCCAGGCATTCCTTATATTGCAAATTTTGGGGATGAGGGTATATCCTCAATTTTTGGTGTCTTGGGCCCGACGGACCTGGTCACCGGAGGGTGAAATGGACATTATGTTGTTGGCTAACAATTACTTTATGGTCACTTTTGACTGCATGGCTGATCGGAATAGGGTTTTTGAGGGAGGTCCCTATTTTCATAACCAAGTGGGGTTGTTTATCAAACCCTGGCATGTGGGTTTCAACCCTTCGGAGGAGCTTCCGAATTGGGTTCCAGTTTGGGTCAGGCTGCCTTGTCTTCTAGTGGAATGCTGTCATGATGATGTCCTGAAGTTGATAGCATCTTTACTTGGAAAATCGGTCGGCTCCTCACAACAAACTTTGGATAGAAAGGTAATGACTTATGCCCGTATCTGTGTTGAAATTGATTTGGGTAAACCCTTGCCATATTCTATGGATGTGTATGGGCTCTTACTCTTGGGTGCAACATTTGGATTATGGGACTCTCCCATTTTGATGTCGTTTGTGTCATGAATATGGTCACTTGTTGCAATGATGTCCTAAGGCGCGGCCTGTGGAGCCCCCATCTTCCCAGCCTCTGCGCAACCCTCCTATGGCTGATAGGGGGAAGGATCCTATTCCTGGCGCTGGGGATTTTGCAGATGGTTTCGTCCCTGTCAGAGACCGTAACAGGAATAGGGGTTAGAAGAGGACCTTCAAAGAGAGACAAGATGAAGACACTTTTAACAGATTTGAGGTGTTAGATGATCTTAGCCAGCAGGAAGTGAATCCAAGTTTGGTTAACCTAGATCAGGGAATTCTGAGTACAGGCCAGACAGGTCTCCATTTTGAGGCTACCCAGGATGCACAGGGTGTTAGTGTTTCTGAGATGGTCACTGACCTTCATATGGGTGTCATGGTGGAATCGATTCTTGTAGCTGAGTTGAAGAAGGATGGTGGGGATGGGTCTTCCCCAGGTCTGAATGTTGGTATTGATATTGGGAGGGGAGCCAAGTCTCTCTCTTCCTTGGGTCTTCATCAAAAGGATTCTAAAAAGGGGTGGGGGAGAAATTTTCCAAGCCTGGCTGTAAAAAGGATTTGGAAAAGATCAAGTTAACAGGGGAAAATTTGGTGGAGTCAGGGTCGGTCAAGACTCTGGATTCTCATTTCTCAAATCCCTTGAAATGATTGTGTTATCATGGAATGTGAGGGGCTTGAATAGTGGCCCTCGTCAGAAAGTTGTTCATGATTTGATTAGAAGTAATGCTCCTGATGTTCTTTTCCTGCAGGAGACTAAGTTATTAGTCGAAGGTATGGTTGGTATGATGCCCCAGTTGTGGGGGAGTGGTGGGTGCCAGTGCATTGGGGCCCTTGGTTTAGCTGGGGGTGTGGCTTGTTTGTGGAACCCTCAGAAGGTTCACCCTCTCTGGTGGATTTCCTATAGGTCTTCCATTTCTATGGTGGCCTCTTGGTTTGAAACATGAGAGTTTGTTCTGTTCTCTAATATTTATGCACCTGTGGACCTTCTTGGCAAGCAGTTGCTCTGGTCCCATATTAGGTATGTGTGTGGCATGGCTCCTCTTCACCTGTTGATTCTGGCTGGAGATTTCAATTCCATTACTGAGATGGTTGAGAAGCGGGGAGGTAATGTAAGGTTGGATCCCTCTGCGCTCCTTCTTCAGGACAACATATCTGCTTTGAATCTGGTTGACATCAAGCCCAGTAATGGCCGGTTCACTTGGAACAATCGTAGGATGGGGGATAATTTCATTGCTAAAAGGTTGGACCGCTTCCTGGTCTCCTACTATTGGATTGGTGGCATGTGGACCTCTTGCTCTAAAATCTTGGACTGGAGGGGTTCGGATCATTGGCCTATCAAGCTTGCCATTTCTTCAGCTTGTGTGCCTCAGTCTCCTTCCTTCAAGTTTCAGCTAATGTGGTTGCAGGACCCATCTTTACATGTCCACGTGGCTAATTGGTGGAAGGTTGGCAGGCCAGCTTTTGGTACAACGAGGTATACTTTTGCTAAATTGCTCTAATTTACCAAATACCAGCTGAAATGTTGGAATAAACAGTGCTTTGAAAATATTTTCCATGATAAGGCTCATGCTCAAGCTGAATTGGATAGTATCAAAAGGGTGATCAGGGATGAGGGAGTGACGATTGACTTGCTTCAGGATGAGGCTAGGGCCCTAAAAATGTTGGAAGAGTGTGAATTGAGAGAGGAAGTTTTTTGGAAACAAAAGGCCAGAATTGAGTGGCTTCAAGAAGGAGATAAAAACACTGCTTTCTTCTTTAATTCGGTGAAAGCTAGAAGGCAAGGTAATTCTATTTCGGTTCTGGTTAATGAAAGAGGTGAACACCTCTCTTCATCTCAGGAAATCTTGAATGAAGTTGTGCAGTATTTTGAATCTCTATTCGGGGAGGATGCACAAGGAGGTTCTGTTGAGGAAGTTCAAGTTCTCTCCTGTATTCCTTCTTTGGTCATGAGGGAAATGAATGAGCATCTCATGGGGAACATTACTTTGGAGGAGTTGGAGGGAATTGTTTTCCAGATGAAGAAAGGGAAGGCACTTGGCCCCGATGGTTTCCTGGTTGAATTCTTTCAAGAATTCTGGGATATTATCAAGTTAGACTTACTGGCTGTGGTTCAGGAGTCTCAGAAGAATAAGGAGATGTTATGGGCATTGAGCACAACTTTCCTTTCCCTCATACCCAAGTGTGTTGGGGTGGATAGGTTAATTCAATTTCGACCGATTTCCTTGTGCAATGTGATTTACAAAATTATCTCCAAATTGATTACTGATAGATTAAAAAAGTGGTTGAGAATGTTGATCTCAAAAGAATAGAGTGGCTTTGTGGAAGGTAGGCAAATTTTGGATGGGGTTTTTATTGCTTCGAAAACCATTCACTCGATGGCCGACTCAAAAGATAAGGCGATGTTCATCAAACTGGATATGGCTAAGGCTTATGACTGTGTCTGATGGAATTTCCTCCAGCGGATGTTGGGTGCCTTTGGGTTTGGTCTCAAATGGATCCAGTGGGTCATGAGTTGTGTTACTTCGATTTCATTCTCTGTGTTAACTAATGGGGAGCACTCCGAGCTTTTTGGAGCCTCTCGTGGTTTGTGGCAGGGAGACCCCCTTTCTCTGTACTTGTTCACTTTGTTGGTGGAAGGGTTGGGTCATTTGATCAGAAGGGATGTTGATCTAGGTCATATTCAGGGATGGAGTTGGGGAGGTGATTTGCCTCTGCAATCTCATTTACAATTTGTGGACGACACGACTCTGATGGGCATGGCCACTATTAGGGAAGCTTCCAACTTGCGCAAGGTGCTGGATGTGTATCTTACTGCCTCTGGTCAATGAATTAATGAAGATAAGTCCTCTATCTATTTCTTTAACACTCCAGTGCCCATTCAGCGGAGAATTGCCCATATCTTGAGATTTCAAATTGGGGTTCTTCCTTTGACCTATCTTGGTATGCCTATATCTCTTGGTAAGCTGCCTAAGGCCTCTTGGGAGAATATTTTAGAAAAATTTTGGATGAAAGTTAATCATTGGACCCACAGGTGGCTGTCCTTTGCTAGCCGTGTTCAGTTACTCAAGTTTGTGGTGCAGGCTCGTCCCATCTACAGATGTATGCTCCAGGTGGCCCCAATGGGGTTTATTAAGGATTTAGATTCTTTAGCCAAGCAATTTCTATGGGCTGGCAACTTGTTGTCTTGAAAGTGGAGCCTTGTTAACTGGGATACTGTTTGTAGCCCTTGTAAGCTTGGTGGACTTGGGTTAAGGCAGTCGTCTTTGACTGGGGAGGCATTGGTGGCTAAACTGTATTGGAGGTAGCGTGTGGAGCAGGATTAGATTTGGGCCATAATTTTATCCCATAAATACTTCCCTGGTGTTGTTTGGTAGGATATTCCTTGACTTCCCCTGGAGGGGAGGGGCTTGATAATTTGGAGTACGCTTAAGAAAGGTGTAGCGCTTGTTAAGGATGGCCTTTTCTGGATTTGCAGGGGGGGTCAAAGGCTCAATTCTGGTCTGATTCTTGGGATGGTTTTCCTCCCATTGCTTCTCAGTTCCCTAATTTGTTGACTCTGAGTCAAAGGTTTGTTGAGGCTGACTGGTCTAGGGTGAGTGATTTTATGGCTTTCTTTGTCCATGACCAGCTGGTGACGGCTAGATGGAAGCGTCTTGATGAGTGGCCTATTGTTGGCTTGAATGAAGACTATGTGGAGCTTCACAATATCCTCTCTAGTAGGCGTTGTAGTTCTCTCCTGGATGGGGATGTCCTCTCTTGGTCTCCTAATCCAAAAGGGGTTTATTCTGTTGCTTTTGGGTATCAGGTGTTGTTATCTCATAGGTTGGAAGGAGTGGAGGTGCCATGGTGGAAGAAAGTGTGGAATAAGTTTTCTTGGCCAAAGTGCAACTATTTTGTTTGGACCTTGGCCCAAAATAGATGTTTGACGTGGGACAATATTTAGAAGAGGGGCTTTAAGGGTCCCTTTGTTTGTGTTCTCTGTGGTGGTGGAGAGGAGGATTTGACTCATTTGTTCTTTCGTTGTTCCTTTGCTTCTCAGTTGTGGCATTTTTGGTGGGGAGTGTGGAATAGTTCCTATGTTCATGCTTCCTCATTGATTGAATTTTGGACCAGTTTGGGTAGGCCTCCTTCGGTGGCCTCTTTTCTACAGGACGTATGGTTTGTGGGGCCTACTTTCATCCTATGGCAAATTTGGTTAGAGAGAAATCGTAGGATCTTATGTGGGGAGAAGTTGGTTGTGCAGCAAGTTTGGCAAAGAATTTTGGGTATGATTCAAGAAACTGTGGTTGCTAAATGTGAGGTAGGGTTCCCCTTGGAGAAAGGGGATACTAGGGTGGTAGACAGATTGGGGGTCCAAGGATCATCATTCGTTGCTACTAGCCTCAGGAAATGCCAGCGCTAGCGCCAACAAATTCATAGGGTCGATAGATGGCTTCCCCCCCCGTCTGGCATTTTGAAGCTCAACACAGATGGTTCTTCTCAGGGTAATCCTGGGCTTGCTGGGGTGGGGGGATTGGCAGAGATATTTTGGGATCGACTGTCTTCTTCTTTTCCGTTTATGAGGGGGTGCAACCCATTAATCTTATGGAGGGTTTGGCAATCTTATACGCATTCGAGTGGGAATTTGCTTTGGGCTAGTGTAAGGTTATTTGTGAGTCTGATTCACAAGTTATGATAAATTTTCTAAAGGATGGGAAGTTGTTGGGTGTTCACTGGCAGTTGGCTAGGTTGGTTCAACAAATTTTGCGGATTAGTTCTTTGATGGAAATGGCATCCTTCGTCCACATCTCGAGGGAGTGGAACATAGCTGCTGATTGTTTGGCTCGTTGGGCTTCTGAGCATATTGAGGGGTGGAATTTTGATGAGTTGGGTTAGGTTTCTTCGGAGCTTCGCCACGACTTGGAGGGGATTCTTGCCGAAGATGGAAATGTCAGTAATATTGAGTGATTTGGTTTCTTGTGCTTTGTTTGGTTCTGGTGGGTTTGGGTGTTGGCCTGTTGTTGCTCTGTAATGATTTTAGTATTTTACTTGAGTCGTTATCAAGAAATCAATTGATTATGCTGGGTAAAATCGTGAGACCACTTCATACTACTGTTTGGACGAGATGTCTTAGCAACCATATGGAGATAAATGAATCTCATTAATATAGTCGCATAATGGATATCGTGGCCTGCATGACTAACGTGTCTATACATGTCAAGCGGTCAAAAATAATTGACATATACGAAGGCCAAGTTAATGTAAAAGCATATGAATATACGAATGTAATCATTTATGCAAGGCAACAAATATTCAAGAAAGAGCTGCGATTCAAAAAAGAGCAATGATTGGTAAATGAGGGTAGAGATCAATATATATCGTAATTAATATATTCATTAAAATGTTGATAGCAATGCATGAAGAACAAACAAAACATTCGAAGACAACGATTATCTCTCATAAAAGGTGCACTGATTGGAAGTCATTTAAAGGCAGTGATTAAATTAAGGAAACGATTTATCAATGATAAAGAAAGTGACTAACAATGTTCAAAGGTAGTAATTAAAAACGAAAAGTCATGAGTAGGAGGAGAGATTAATGTAGAAGTTTTCAAAACCAACTTCAGACTCCAAGAACACCTGCATGCAAATGGATACCTGTCACAAGGAAGAGAATGGATGGAGAAAACAAACAAGGGTTTGAAGCTCTGAAAAATGGAGAAATTATCTTATCAGAACAAAAAGGAATTTTATGAATATACAATGAGATCAATCCTTAAGAAGGAGATCATGCAAACCCTAAAAGAAACCCTAATAGGAAAAACCTAAAAGAAATCCTAATAGGAAAACATTTAATAATTAATATAATTATTAAATGTCACTTTATGCAAACTAAAGGTGAAATCTTAAGAAGGGAATAAAGGTAACTTAATCAACATAATTAAGTTAAAACCTTTACTCTAACAATTAACAAAGCAACGGTTATATCTAAAGAATACAAGGCAACAATTTCTATTTAGAGAGCAATGCGTCTTAACTAAACAATGCAACAAATATATTCATGCCAACGCTCAAAGGAAGTGTGAATTAAATTAATTACATCGCTTAGATATAATGTAAGATTTGTCTTATTCAAAGTTGCATTGTAAAGTATGAATAAGTCAAAACACATCGATGTATTAAAGAAAGCAACTTTTCACTTCAAAGGATATGAATAAGGGATGCCACCCTTAACGTGGAGGTATGAGAACATATAAAAAGAGTGTGAAAGAGAAGTGCCTGAGTGTGTTGTGTGTGAGTGGGAAATACAAGTAATATCATTCAAAATCAAGTAAGAGAAAGAGTAACATATCATTTGTGTGGAATAAATGCTTTTATCTTTAAGTCACAATCGGGTGTGGTAGAGTATGGCTGTGTAAAATCAGAACAATGGTGAGTGTGTGAGGGAAAATAAATATCATTTTAAGAGTCAAGATCATAAGATAAATTCTATTGTGTGAGCATTAAAGAGACAACCTACATCACAAAGAAGAAGCGTGAGTTGAGAAGAAAAGCATTCAATGATATAATCTGATAAAGAGCAGATCAAGAACAGGTTCAGATACAAAGTACTTGATTTGGATCAAAATTGTGGAAAAAGAGAGTACATGTATATGATCAATTTGTAAAGGAAAGATTGCATAACTTAGATCAGATTTATGAAAAGACCATCATCTATTGCAGGGGTAAGACACACAAAGATAGAGTCCATGTTTTGAGTAGATTTGAATGAAGAGAATATAAGAGGCAAGTTTGTATGGAGAGAATATAAGAGGCAGATTTGTTTAGTGAATTCATCATATACCGATTTAGGTGAACATCATTCAAGAAAGGTAAAATCAAGAGGAAGATTGGTTGTATTGTCCATCATCCGTTGAAGAAGCAACATTGAAGGTGGAACATTATTCTTTAAGTTATCATTTTTGCTAAGTTGGTGCTTGGCAAATGGGGGTTGGTGCCTACGAATGTCAGGGGTTGGTGCTCCTTGTAGGTTGGTGCCTACTAAACTACAAATTGATGATTCAAGTAGGTTGGTGCCTACTATCATTGTAATTTCATATAAACATTAAAATACAATTGTTGGAGTCAACTTGTTTAAGTTGTTTCATATTGCATAGTTGATATTATGCTAGAAGTTAAAGTAGATAGGAGGGTACAAGTTTGTTGATACACTGATTCACCCCCCTCTTAGTATATCTTTGTGCTCTCCAAGTACTGCAAAGAATAAATCAATACAGGGTGTTAAATTACTTACTTTTGTGCAAGGAGTGGTCCAAATTTCATACACCCTATGTACACTCTTGGTTTGGCTTGATACCATGCAAGAGTGGTAGATAACATTCCTGAAAATAGTTTTGAACATTATTAATCAGACAAAGAACATAGACTTATGAAATACTTCTTCAGATTGATTATCTTTATTTAGGTCATATAATTGTGAAGAACATGTAAATCCATGAGCCAGTAAAAATTGAATTCTTAAAACACGTTCATCCATGACTAAGTAAAAACCACAAGTGAATGCTCAAAACATCATGAAACCTTTGACTTCAATTATGCAAAAATAATAAGCAAATACTCAATTCAGCAGGAATTTTTCACAATATTGAAAATTTACATGAGAATGGTTGCATAATTGTATTAGATGTAAGAGATCATACTGTATATGAGCTCATTTGTTGTACCCAAACTTGGATAGGATCTGAATATAAAACATCAAGCCTTGGATTTTCTATACATCACTTAATACCTTGTGTTCTCTTTATTGGTGTACAAAAATGGAATATCATCTATAGGCAATAAACATTATATTGATGATAGAAAGATGGTATGTGAGTGTTGCTCTTAATTTTATTGAAGGAATTTGAGTTTGAATTATTAAATGATTATTGATGAATTTTTTAACAATATTATAGTGTAATTGAATGGAGACTTTGATTTTTGAATCCGAGAAGAAGGGTGTCTAGCTTTATGGTATTGGGTATAGGTAGACTGCTATATCCAAAATAGAAACTATACACAATATCAAAGCATTCGGCTTCGAAAGGCATCTATATTGTCTTTACACAAATGTAGACCAAAAAATTTGCTAATGCAATTCAGCAGGCAAATATTGCCAATTCACAAGCTAGCTAAGAAGCAGATTGAATTTCACGTGCTACATACCCAATAGAAAAAAATATATTATTAGTGGAGAGGAGGTGAGTTGTTAAACTATCCTTTACCTTAAATTTTGGACAAGGTGAAAGCACAGGTACGAAGAGGATGTTTATTATTGTCCAAAGTGGACAAAAAGATAAAGGAAGAAGATTAATAAACATTGCAAAACTTAAGAGCCTAAAAGCATTAATGTATAGAGAAAGCATGCTCTTTCACAAAATCCTCGAGTGGATGAGAAGGTTTTCAAATGTCCAAAACTACTATGCAATTGTAGTGTAATGTTATTTCAATAAAGATAGCAAACTTCACACAATTTTTTTATCTTTGCATGCAAATCTAACAATTTTAGTGCAAGAATTTAGCATTAAGCCAAAGTAAACATATCATCAAATACGTGTAAATTGTTTTCCATGTTCCTAATTGACATGGTCAATTACAATACCATAAATGCAAATCCACATATATATGAGCAAGGTCTTTGTTGAAGAAGTAATGCTTATTGGTAGTGGAGAAAATAAAAGTGATAATGAATAGAAAAGGCATGAGTAGAAAAGTTATAATTTTGTACATTAATTAATTGAGTTGATCAGGTAAAAAATTCTACATGTGGGCAAAGATACTCTTATCCAAGTACCTCAACAAATAATAAGTACATAGTAGCTTCATGTTATTTAGCAGTGTAGGTAGGAAAAAAGATGTAAGACTTTGTAGCATGTATCAAAGCATTTTAAGTCTTCAAAGAATTTGAAGGTATAAAAGGGGTGAATCAAATATGTATCAAAAATAGGGGTTGCTTATGCTATACAATTTTATTTCTATCTTGTTTTATAGTGCATTAGCAAATACTAGTGTCATAATTCTAACTTCTATATTCACACTCTAAGCATGATAATCTAAAGCAAAAATGTTCCCTCATGATGCATTACTAGACACAGTCTAGCATTAAAAGCCTAAACAGAGTTTCGTCGACTATAAATACAAGCAAAGCACCTCTCACCTTCCTTTATAATAGATAGAATAAGCACTCCTGCAAGTTATGCAATCCATCTTAATAAGAGATCCTTAACTAAAAGAATTGAATTCATGTACGACAAAGTGATAAGATGGTAGACCTGAGCATGGACATATGTCTGTTGAAAAAGATAATATCCATATTATATGCATAGCAGCATACAAATACAATATCTAATCTAGGTAGAGAAAATGGTGTAAATATGAAAGATTATGAATGATCTAGGATTAGAATACAACTAGGATAAGGAAACCAAAATTTAAATATGTACACAAAAATTAGAAAAAAGAACATAGAAAATTTGAAATAGCATTTATATAGATAGAAATATGACTCAAAATAGTGGAAACTAAAAGAGAGATGACTTAATACAACCTTCAGATACAGTTAGACACATCCTATATTTCACCAAGTCTAAAAAAATATAGGCAATGATTCAATCATCAAATATCCTCTATTTTTGTGGGCGTCCCTCCATGGTGGCGGAGGGAGGTGGCACGAGTTTCCATGTTGGTGGCAAGTTGGGGGGTCTCTTGATCCTAGCTAGCGGTCTCGAAGGCAAGGCGACGAGGGCTTGTCTTTTTGACAAGTTGGGTGTACGATGATGGACAACAATGACACTCATTTTTATGAAAAGGTGATGATTGTTTTTAATGGGAAGTGAAATCTCTTCTCAGTTAAGACATATTGCATGTAGGATGGGGTACAATTTGTGGAGGTTGGTGGCATTTTCGTGGTCTGGGTTTATTTATTGCTTTCTGGGCTTTCATTTTGGTATTAAGTGTTCTTTGCATCTGTGTGGCGATTGTGGTTTTGTCTTCCTTTCTTGTTGAGAGCTTTCGGTGTGGAGTTAAATGGCGAAGTCTTCTAATTTTTTTATTGAGGTTTTGGTGGCAAGCCTGGCTCGGTTTGGGGCTGACACCCTCATCTCGCTTTGGTCGTCAGAGAGGCAAACTTCTTTTAGGGAGGTCATAGACCAAAGACTTAAGCGGATATTGTTGAATTATGAGTTGTTGGTGCTAGTGGCCATGAAAATGGTTCTGGGTTCCGGCCATTTGGAAAGCAGAGAGTACGGGAGAGACAATTTGCATGTCTCTTCTCAGTTCTTAGCCTCTCTTTTGGACAATATGGTGTCGAAGGTGGAAGCAAAAATTTTAATGGTTAAAATGTTTAGAGCGGATTTGGGTCAAGGTGTGGATGCAGTTCTTCGTGTGGTGGTTGAAGGCAGAGGATGCCTGAGGCCTTGCAACGTGGAGAGGGTGAGCTCGGAGGACACGGTGAAGATATTCCCATTCCTCTTGGATTTGCAAGGACCTGGTTTGATGCGACATCGGGCGATTGTGGCGATTGTTGTGGTTTTTCTCAAAAAGTTCTTCGGGCTAATGACGGTCGATAGTGAGGAGTTGAAGGAAGAATTCAAAGATTTTGCAAGGTTGAATAAATTTCTGTAAGCTGGGTGGTCATTCATTATTTGGCTAGTAGGTGTTAGTTTCTAGTTTATCTCAGTTTTTGATAGTCTTGGTTGTTTAAATGACATTAAAATGTTTTAGTGGGGATAATTTTGGATGAAGATCTTGGTGGCTCAATTAGAAATTTGGTTGGTTGTTGAAGTTGTCTTTTGGGATGGGTGGATATCATGCTTTCAAATTGCCTTATTACCTGCATGGAAGACATTTGTTTTTTGGTTTTAATATTAATAAAATATGACCCTTATGTATAAAAAAAATCCTCTATTTTTCAAAAAGAATTAAGTTTAACATAAGGAAACTACAACTATTACCTTTGTGCTTTTAATCAGCTTATTCTCTGACTTTTCTTTTTCTTGAGATTGTCGCCGTCATAAAATTCCATGATATTGCTTTGTATTTACATAGACAGGTTCCTCAACTGTATCTGATGGAGGTAATGGAAGACCAACTTGTTGCACCCCAAGTATATGAGGAGGAATCTACATATATTTGACCAATGAAAAGGGTCAAATAAATCATAGTGATTAATAATGATGTAGACCATCAAAATAACTCTTGAAACAAATTATTTATTTTGCAATAAGGAAATTTTGTGCCATAAGCTAATAAGGTGGATAAACAACACAGTTTAAACCAATGAGATAAAATCTTTACAAAATACACATGTGACCACAAATTTAAATAAAAGAATACCATTCGTGGAGCATATGTAGCAATGTAACTTGCATAGTAGGAATTTGGATACAAAAATGCAAAAATGCAGCTCGAGCCTGCCACAAAGGATCGCTTCCCTAGAAAATGCCATCACAATTTCAGATATATCAAAACCCAAACATTTAGCAAATACAATTTTGACTTACAAGCATCTCTTCACTGTGAGAGAAAAATCAATTCATTGTCATTCTGAAACCAACACCTTAAATTCCAAATTTTGGATTTGATCTCTGTAACGGAAGAACCATTTAACAACATTTTCTTTTGGGCAATTCATCTTGCTTGTAAACAAATTTCATAAGCCTTTTGTTCCCGAGGTAAGAGGCTTGAAACTGTTTCAAGCTTAGGCATTATGAAAACCAAAAATAGAAAAATAAATAACAAAATAAACACGATTTTAAAACTTGAAAGTTTCATTTGTGTACATATATTTTTAAAAAAATAGGAAAATGGCATTAAGACAACATACCATCAATTCTATCAACTCAGATTGCAATTTATCGAATAGCTTACAATTCCATTAGCCCTAATTCTTTATTCCTGCAATAGATCATCAAATCGTAGCCTATAAATAATTTTCACCTCATGATAATATCAAGCGAAGTCCTTTATTTCTCAATAAAAGGGAGGCTGGAAATGGTTGGGAACTACTGATGTCGGTGAAAGGGTAATCCTTCTTCACTGTAAAGTGATTTGATAACTATACCTTTGTCTATTCATTAATGCAACAAAGAATCTCATTATCATACGCTATTGAATTGCTCATTAATTTTGCTATTGAGTTTTCAAATTTTGATTAAAAATATGTTGTGTAACTTTGATTGGCACTAATTATTCTTCAAAGTCTTAGACACTTCTTGTTTATCTACATTCGCTAAGAGTTGTGCACGTGTAGTAAAAAATAGGGTTTTTGAAAGCTGGTTGAGGGGTTTTTTGAAAGTTGAGGACAATATACTGATAGCCCTATAAAATTTAGGTTCCTCTAGCTTCTCTGTTAGTTGGATTCCTGTCTAAGTCTAGCCCTAGATTTATTAGGAAAGAAGTTGTTTTATGACAGTTAAAACCATCAGCAGTCATCAGGAAACAATTTTGAAAATGGTTGTCACGAATCTACAACCACCAGAGAAAATCAGTGTTAGTTCCCTCTTTCCCAAGGTGAAATCATTGCATGCCAGACTTAGTTGTATCTGACAAGGGAAATATTATTCAACCTTTTGTAGATTTACTTCAGGGCCTTTATCCTCATAGCTCATGTCCTTTTCTCTCTTCAAAACATTTGCTCTTGTCTCTTGAGTTGGTGATGGTGGGAGACTTACAGTAAATTTGTCCAGTCATAACTTGGATGCCATAACTACCAAAGTTCTGGAAAAATGTCTTTTATACAATAGCTCCAAAACAAGTTCCTTTTGAAGATTATATCATTTGTATTCAAAATGGCATCTGAAGCCTTCCAAATCACACAATGGAATTGGTAAGACATGATTGTGTAGCTGTGTAGATGCTCAGATCAGTTAAGTATCCCAAGCAAACTCATCTCTTGAGAGTTGAGAGGATATCTGTGAAAAGAAAATGAAAATCTAGATAGAAGGGAAATTCAGTGCTAGGCACGACCAAAAAAACTAGCGGGGAAAAGAAATTGATTTGAAATGGATTTTAAAACTGTCCAAGGTGAAATGTAATTCGTTTCAATTTTTTCGAACACGTTCCTGCCCTTTCCATCTCCTACTATAATCGTGACTGTGATAATGGAGCCCCGAAAATCACCCTTATCGCTCAAAACTTTTGAGCCAATTACATTTCACAAAATTAATTTTGGTTATTTGTTTTGTTAAATATTTTGTATATTTACTTAAAATTAATTATAGTATTGATATTGATATTAGGTATAAATTATTCATGTTATGAAATAATATTTTTTTTAATACAAGATACATTTTCCAAAAAATTAACAATACTAAATTTTATTTTATTCTCAGTGGAAATTTGATAGAAAAAACAAATATAAAAATAAAATAATACAGTTTAATTTCCCTTGCATGGCTCACTTATAAATTTATTAATTCATGTGAAGGAACTATAGGCACGCCCCTTCCTTAACAAGTTATTAATAACTTTGATTTAAACAAATGAGAATTCATATTTATTTTTATTTGACAAATATTTGTATATAGTTAAAGTAAATATGCAAGATTTTTAACTTTTCAAATTTCAAAAATTAATTTTCCTCAATTTTATTGCTACAAAACTTTGAGCGATAAGGGCGGATTTTCAGGAAGCATAAACTTTTTATCGCAACTTTTCAAGGTTTTTCTGCCACAAAGACCATAATAAAAAAAATCTTTAAGAATTTTTAAGAATTTTTTTGAACTCTTCAAAATTTGTATACTTATTATATTTTTCATTCTATTCATTTATTTACTTGTTAGTTCTTGTCATGGAACTATAGGCACGACCAGATCCTAACTAGTTATTAATGTTTTGAACTTCAACCAATCAAAATTAATTATTTTCTTTTATACATTATATTTGAAGTTTTTTCTAAAGTTAAATGCATGTTTTTTAACTTTTTTAATTTTGAAAATTATTTTTCTTGAATATCATTGGCTCAAAACTTTTGAGCGATAAGGGCGATTTTCCGGGCTCCATTATCACAATTTGCAAAATAGTTCATTTTCCTTTTAAGTAAATTTAATTTCACTGGTCTATTTATTTTCCCAACACTAATTCTATATATATATACTAAATTGTAAAATGAATTTAACTCAACAATTTTAAATATATATATTTTTTAAAATATAAATTTAATAATTACTAACTTATTTGAAAATAAACTATTTTTAAGAATTGCTTTTTCAAATGTAAATTTAACTAATGTAAATTACTTTTGAAAATGCACTTAAGTATTTAAAACATTTGAGAAATAATTGAATGAATCAAACTAAAAAAACTAATTTTATAAACTTCTAAAAAAATATATTTATAATAAACTAAGTTGTACTATGATAATGTCAATTAAATATTATTATTTCACAATTTCTCTTTCAAATAAATTCATCAATTCTAGACACTTAGTGATCATTTCCTAGTTATTAATTAATTATTGATTTATTTAATCTTAGTTACTTTAAAATATTAAATGAATTATTAAATTCAAACTAGTTTCCAATATAATTTTAATTAATAAATTTATGTTTAAAAATCATTATTATTAAATACAAAACTAATACCAATGATTATTATTACTTTTGACTAAATTAAATATTATTTTAAAATGAACCATATGAGTTTTAGCTAATTTTAAATAACTATCTTGAAATAAAATACTAATAATAATATTCATTTTTAAGAAAATAAATAAATAAATGTAATTTGAAAATAACAATTAGAATAAACTCAATTAATAGTGTGAAAATTTTATTAAGAAATCAAAATAAATATTCACTATATTTGTTTTTTAAAAACTTAAAGAAACAAAAATTCTAATCATGTACTTAAATTTATTGTTTTTCAAATTTTAAATTTAAACCTCCCAATTTTTAATTTATTATTTAAAAAAATAAATATAACTTCTATTTTATAAGTCAGTCAATTATTTTTAAAAATAGATAATAATAATTCATTTCATTCACATAGAAATAGAATTCTAGATTTAAATAATTATTTTTGTAATATATATAATTTACTCTATGATTGGTTATTGAAATTTAAAGAAAATATATCTAATTGAACTAAAAAATACAAAAGTAGGCATGCAAAATAATTTGTGATTATTTTGAAGTAGAATTTAATGTAATTTTAGAAAATAGAATAATAAATACTTATTAGCTAGATGCGAATTTGGTTAAAAAGATTATTTTCATAAATATTATAAATATAAATAATAATAACAATAGCTAATAATGGAATTTATTAGCTAGATGCGAATAAATTTATTAGCTAGATGCGAATTTGGTTAAAAAGACCCCTTGTTGAAGCCCACAAGGAATTTATTTCTATATACCTTATATATTGTTCAGATTTTTTTTATCATTGTGTTTGACTTCATGAGAATGCTTCAGAGTAAAGTACACCTTGCAAATCCAACCACACTTGGAAAACCATTCAATCTCTCAGAATTTGACTGTTATTGTGAAATGATTATCAAATTGGATATGTCCAAAGCCTTTGATAAGTTGACTCGGCAACTTCTTTACTACATATACCTCTTGTCAACTTCAACCAAGGGAGTACTAATTTCATAATGAATTGTCTTCTTTTTCAATTTGATTAATCATCCCCCATAGGGTCTTCTTCACCAAGTAGGGGATTAAGTTAAAGAGACCCATTATCATGTATTTTTTTCATCAAAATGGTAGAGGCCCTTAGTACAGAACTTATACTAGTCAATATGTTTCAAAAAATTACATGACTTCCAATTCTAACAGCACAAGCCAGTACATACAGTTTGCAGATGCTACCTGACTTACAAGATAGATGAGTTTATGGAGGAGATGCAAATAAAGACAACTTTTCAATTTGTTTCAATGCCCAGTGTGGAGTATCTAGAATTTATTGTTAATTCTGAATCTGATATTGACATATATCATTGAACTAAGATTGATACTACTGTTCTGATTCATTAGCGATAATTATTGGATCTATGTGGAAAATCTAGAGATTTGTGTTTCATTGCAAGAGTTATCTCTTGTGATTTATCAACAAATTATTATTTATGCTCGTGGGATTCTTACACAAGAAAATATATTTATACATTTCTTACAGAGTCTATTCCAATTGATCATAACAAAAAAACTTCCAATTTTGAAAAGAATGTAACATAGAACCAAATAGCAATGAAAATCCCAAACAAATATTGTGAAGAGTGTATCTCATTTAGATTTTATTTAATCTTTCTCTTTATGTCTACGATTTCTTGAAGTTTGTTTGATCATCTAAATAAAATGTTGATGGATATGTAACACATTTAGTGCACTCATGCCCTAGTTCATCATATCTAGTAGAGAGCATGCCCATCTATAGATGACCTTAGAATTTGGTTATGACTTATCCAAAGATAGTGATGTTGAGAAAAATTCAAATGAGACAAACAGATCTGGAAGCTAAGGGTATACACATCAATGTCTAAGTTAAACAATTAATACCCTAGACAAATATCAGTTCACCTAGTGATGAGTCTACAGTACATAATTGTGATTCTAGACGGTAGGCTTATAACTATACTATCCTAGAAATGCATGAGCATTGTATGGTCACCTTGAAAGGATAAAAATAATTTGAATCATAATGGTTGAATTATCTGATGTGTCCACCATAATATTGAGTAAAAATTGTCACATGAAGAGCAAGTTCTTTAAGGGTAAAATATTTGCAATCCAAAGAGTAGCATCAAATTTTGAGCTACAAAGGATAATTTTAAATTTTATATGGTTATTTAAAATACTAAAAACTTTTGCTTGAGAATTAGTTGTGCTAGAATTTTAGCTTACACTTTATTTTGAAGGTAAGGGACAACAACAATAATAGTTAAATGACTTAAAAACAAATTTATTAGACAAAATGGGTAGATCTAAATTTTCATAGACCACTTTTTACAAGAAATATCGTAATCTTTATTTTCAACTGAAAAAGGATCTGGAAAAATACATATCTATAAATTTATAAGTACAGATGTTTAGTCTGCAAATAAATACACATTGATTAAGGCTGGACTGCATTTTCTCTTCTTAAAAAAGTGTTTGACATGTGTAAGAATATGGGCCATATTCTATTGAATAGCTCTCAAATTTGAAACATAGTAGACAATCTTTACTTAAGTATTAATTTAAAGTTTTAAACCATGTTTCCACTAAAGAATTATGTAGACCATACCTACTCAAAACAAAAAGAATTTCCTACAGATTTTACTCATGAAGCATATATTCTTGTTGCTACAACAAGTGTGCCAAATTTGGTTCGTGGTGATTGGCTAAAACCTAGTGCAGTACTAATTGATCTTGGCTTAAATACAGTAGAGGTATGGCACCTTCTAATTACCTTTTAAAAAAAAATTATAAGTAAAAGATGGTTAATATATAACAAGTTAAAACTATTGCTTCCACTTTTGCAAGGTCCTAGTGCTAAAAGAGAATACCAATTAGTCGGTCATGTTACCTATGGAGAGGCTTCAAGAATAGCTTCAACAATCAATCCTCTACCTTGTGGTCTTGGTTCAATGACTATTGCAATGCTTTTGTCCACTACTCTATAATCAACAAAATGAGCATATGTGTTCAATTGAGATTTTTGATGTTTGATCCAGGCCTTTTGCAATACACTTCACATTATAAGTTTTATGAGGCTTATAAATGAGTTATCTATTACTTAATGAAATATAAAGATCATTTTCCATTTTAAGGAATTTTTTGGAGACACTAGGCATCTATAAGAGGACTTAGGACTATATGCTTTCATTTTCATTTGTGCAGAAAACTGTAACATTTAAGCAAGTTGGTTATACATGACTCTACGTACAATGAAAGTTCTAAAGATCTTTGCTTTTTTAGGAGGATTTTTTATCATATATGCTGAATGGTTAAGGAAATCTTTGAACTCATTAATTTTTACATAATGTTGGCAACATGTAAATTGCGCTTTCTTCATGGCCTAAAAGCACAACCAGAGCATCTTAGAATTTTGAAGTGAGCAAAATTCTTTTGTTATAAGGGTCATTTTCTAATGGAAGACAAAGTTGACTCTATCAATGATCAAATTCCTAAATTTAGGTGACAACTACTTTATCTTGACCAATTGTTCCCAAAACACAGCAAACACAACAAATACAAACAAACCAATTCTAAAACTTTCTAGCAGAAACTTCATTGCTCTACAACTCTTGTTTATAAGATAATATAGTTTTCTTTAATCAACTCATGATACTGAATAATAGAAGTTTTAAATTTTCTTTTAAAATAATAAATTAAAATTTGGGAGGTTTAAATTTTAACTTTGAAAAACAATAAATCTAAGTATATGATTAGAATTTTTGTTTCCTTAAGTTTTTAAGTGTTTTTTTTGTAACGAATATAGTGAATATTTATTTTGCTTTCTTAATAAAATTTTCACACTATTAATTGAGTTTATTCTAGCTGTTATTTTCAAATTACATTTATTTATTATTTTCTTAAAAATGAATATTATTATTAGTATTTTATTTCAAGGTAGCTATTTAAAATTAGATAAAACTCATATGATTAATTTTAAAATAATATTTAATTTAGTCCAAATAATAATAATCATTGGTATTAGTTTTCAAGTGATTATTTAATAATAATGATTTTTAAGCATAAATTTATTAATTATTTTGAATACTTAAGTGCATTTTCAAAAGTAATTAACATTAGTTAAATTTACATTTGAAAAAACAATTCTTAATGATAATTTATTTTTAAATAATTTAGTAATTATTAAATTTATATATTTTTAAAAAAATTATATGTTTAAAATAGTTAAGTTAAATTCATTTTACAATTTAGTAATCTTAATATATATATATGTAGAATTAGTGTTGGGAAAGTAAATAGATTAGTGAAATTAAATTTACTTAAAAGGAAAAGGAACTATTTTCAAAACTGTGATAATGGAGCCAGGAAAATCGCAAGTGTGATAATGGAGCCGGGAAAATTGCCCTTATCGCTCAAAAGTTTTGAGCCAATTACATTTCAAAAAATTAATTTTATATATTTGTTTTGTTAAATATTTTGCATATTTACTTTAGAGTTATTGAAATATCTGTCACATAGAAAATAAATATGAATTCTCATTTGCTAAAATCAAAGTTATTAATAACTTGCTAAGGAAGAGGCGTGCCTATAGTTCCTTCGACAGGAACTAAAAATTGTTTGCAACAAAAATCAAAGGGAAAAACCCCCAAACTGCAGCCACGAGACCAACACCCACGCCACCTATCATAAGCAAATGCCACACACCCGTGCCTCACCCAAACTTCCTGCACATGCAACTCAAGTTGTAGCCACCCACACCCAAGCACATAAGGGACTCATGCATAGGTCGACATCATTTTCCAACCATAACTCTCCATTGCCTCTCCCATAAAACATTGCCTTATTGGTGAAGGAAATGTTATGTGAAGTTTGGGAAAATTCTTATTTTTAAACACATGATGTATTTGGAGAAAATTAAAATTTGAATTATATTAGCTCAATTAAAATTTAAAATTATCCTTGCACTATAATCTTAGTATTCTATTTTAGGTGCAATTGTATGAAGATAAAATGATATGGAGGGAGAAATTTGATCCAATTTATATAATTTTCTTCGAATCAATTCCAATTATTGTGTTAGATGAAGCCAAGAGGAGCACTTGATCCAACCTCCATGCCCAGAATCAAAGGTGAAGCATCAAGGGTTCAAATCTCATTATTGCCCACTTTTAGGCTGAATCTTTATCAAGAGTAAAAGGAGACTTCTCTGTTGAGAGTCGTGGCTCTATTTTGGATACTCTTGTCATTGGTTATTAGGGATGTAAACTGTAGAAGAGCTAACAAGACAAAAATAATGATTGCAATGAGATTTAGTGTTTAGGTTTTAATTTTTTAGCAATTTAGTTAATAGTTTGTGTGTTGATTTTATTTATTGTCAATGGATGCTCATCACATTATTTTATATGTAGTAAATCAATTATCTATATTAGTAGCAATCATGATCGACAATATGCAAATATGGAAGCATATTAAGATGTGATTTATTTTACAAAATACCCCAACATAAAAAAATGTAAAATAAAATGAGATATAGAAACATAGGAAATAATATACATGTATATAGCTATGTATATATATTTGTGTATGTGCGCATATATATATGTATATATGTGTGTGTGTATATTATATGTATCTATATGTATACATATACATATATAGATATAGATATATGTAATGTCTCATTCTAGATTTTTTTTTACTTTTTACATTAAACAATAATTCTAACTCAAAATGATAGTTGCATTATATTTACAAATAGTAATTTATCTAAAATTGGAGTTCTTATTATAATATTCAAACTTAAAGATTATGATATATTTTTAAAATATAACTTATCCTTATTTTCTGTTGTGATTTTTCCTTTACTTTGCAACAATTTCCTTTGTATGAATGTCTCTAATTTCTAGACAAGTTATGTGTTTTCATCCACTAACTTGATGAGAGAAGTTAAGGGTTTTCATCCTTAAATTTCCTTCACAAACCTTGGAGGGGCTTCATCCTCTTTGGTTGTATGATTCACTTGGAATATACCATAATATTTCTTCACAAGTAAATCATAAAGAAAGATGCACCGATAAAGCAAAAAATTAAGAAAGATGCACCTCAGATAGCACCCTTGGTGAAACTTGAGTTACAAAAGCTTCTTGACATTGGATTAATCCAACCGATAGATTATCCTGAGTGGGTTTCAAACCTAGTACTAGTCTCCAAACACACTAGGGGCATCAAAATATGCACAGACTTCAGAGACTTAAACAAGGCATGCCCAAAGGATGATTTCCCTCTTCCTAACATCGACCTCATTGTAGATTTAATAGCAGGGCATGAAATGTTGTCACTCATGGATGTTTTTTCTAGCTACAATTAAATCATGATTGCCAAGGAGGATCAATACAAAATTGCATTCACTTGTCCATGGGGAACATATTGTTGGAATGTGATGCCATTTGCGCTAAAGAATGTAGGAGCAACCTAACAAAGAGAAATAACCCTCATCTTCCATGACATGATCCAACAAACAGTTGAAGAGTATGTGGATGATATTTTGGAAAAATCAAAGAAAAGGAGTGAGCACATAGAAGTCTTGGGACCCATCTTTGACAGACTTGAAGAGTACAAGGTATGGTTGAACTCGAAAAGTGTGTCTTTAGTGTTACATTAGGGAAAATTCTTGGCTATATCATCTCACAAAGAGGAATAAAAATTGATCCAAAAAATATAAATTCCATCCTCAAAATGGAACCACCACAAAAATTGAAGCAGATGAGAGGGTTGCAAGAAAGATTGCAGTCCATCAGAAGGTTCATAACACAGTTATCAGATAAAATCCACCCTTTCTTGCATCTTCTCCATAAATGAATAACTTACAAGTGGGATGATAAGTGTGATAAATATTTCTAGTAGATCAAGGACTACCTATTGACACATCTAGTGCTCATGCCGCCAATATCGAACAAACCATTGATCTTATATATCTTAGCAACATCAACAAAACTAGGTGCTCTTCTTGCATGAAATGATGAAAATAGAAAGGACAAAGCTATCTATTACATCAACAGGACCTTGGTGGGCTATGAAATGAATTATCCATCCATTGAGAAAGCATTCTTAGTGGTGGTTTTTTCCTCACAAAAGTTTAGACACTACATGTTGTCGCATCAAACCAAGCTTATTGCAAAGATTGACTCATTGAAATACCTATTATCCAAAGTAACTATTACTGGGCAAATGGCCAAATGGGTAATGATCTTGACTGAAATTGACATAGAGTACATGGAGTGCAAGGAAATCAAAGGATAAGTGATTGCAGATCAACTAGAAAATACACCTATCTATGCAAAGAACCCATTGATATATGAATTCCCTGATGAATCAGTGTTCCTTGTCAATCTAACTGATCAATAGAAAATGTATTTTGATGGATCATTTACCCAACATGGATCAGGGGTGGGTATTCTTTTTATCATACCTCAAGGTGATTGTATTCCAATTTCATATAGGCTATCATTTTCGTGCACTAACAACATAGCTAAGTATGAAGCCCTAATTACAGGTCTAAGGATAACAGTTCAATGGTAGATATAAGAGATGAAAGTCTATGGAGACTCACAACTGGTTATCAACCAATTCAATGACGACTACCAAACTAAGATGATGAACTTACTCCTTACAAGAAGATGGTAGAGAATCTCAAACTTTTTTTATTGATATAACTTTTGAGTAGATTCGTTGCAAGAACAACCGAGTAGTAGACACTATGACAACAATTGGATCATTGTTAGACATGTTGCACAATGTCCTTCAATGCGAATTCTTGGTAGAATAACTTCTCGTACCAACTTTCAAAATCCCTGAATTTGAATTTGCATGTGTCATCATTGTTCCTAGATCCCTGTGGTATCATGATATATTCATCTACCTTAGTAGAGGAACCCTCCCATCTGATATCACCTCTAACCTTAAGAAGACCTTTGTTAAGAAGGCATCTTGATTCGTGATCCTAGGTGATACCCTTTATTGTCGAAGCATCGAGGGGACATTACTATGATGTCTTAACCAAGAGGAAGCCTTGACTGCTTTAACAGAAGTACATGATGGCATATGCAGTTCCCATTCTAGTGGTATGACTATAGTTAAGAAACTGTTGAGAACGGGGTACTACTGGCCAACCTGGAAAGAGAATCCCATCAGTATGTGCAAAAGAGTGTCTAGTGTCAAGAACATGGAGATCTTATTCATCTCTAGCTTAAGAGTTGCGACCAATGGTCACACCTTGGCCTTTCTCACAGTGGGGGCTTGACCTCATAGGAAAATTTACTCTCACCTCATCTAACGACCATAATTTTATCATAACAACCATTAAGTACTTTACCAAGTGAGTAGAATCCATTCCTATGACCTACATAATGGGGAAGCAAATTGCTAAGTTTATTCTGAATTACCTCATCTTCCATTATGGTGTTCCGTAAACCCTTATCTTAGACAATAGAACACCCTTCAAGAATTGGGATGTGAAAGAGCTATGTCAAAGATTCAACATCTAACATCGATTCTCTACCACATATTACCCCTATGGAAATGGTCAAGTTGAGGCTACAAATTAGATCATTCTAAAAATCCTAAAGATATGGTTGATGAAGTTGGCTGTGATTGGCATCTATAGTTAAATCTCGCCCTTTGGGCCTATCAAACTAGTATTTGCATGCCTATAGGTGCAACCCTATTCTCTTTGGTGTACGGATCAGAAGCCATCCTACCTATCTAGGTTGAGCTACCCTCGTTGTGAGTGTCATTGCAAAATTTGATCATTGATGAAGAGTATAGAGTATCTTGGCTAAATGAGCTAGAATTCTTGGATGAGTGTCGCCTTGATGCCCTAAATCACTTGCAAGTATACCAAAATCGACTGAAACAAAGCTACAAAAAGAATATCAAGTGTCAGCTTTTCTAGGTAGGGGATCTTGTTCTAAAGCATAATAAAAAAAATCTTCCAGATCAGGACAATAAAGGAAAGTTTGAGCCTAACTGGTTAGGTCCCTTTGTCATCATAGCAAGCTATGGATCAGAAGCATACCAGTTATCTACACCTAAAGGTGAACCCTTGAAAGAACCAATCAATAGTTCACATCTTTAAAAAAAATATGCCTAAGATTGAAAGGTGTAAATCTGAAAATACAAAAAAAAATATCGAAATCCAAAAAATGATTGAAAACAGTAAAGAAAAAAAATTGTCCTCTAGTGAAAACCACTTCGGTGGCACTTTTGGCAAGTACCTTAGTGAAAACTTGGAAAATAGGTGCCTCATGTAAATAAAGCACCTCCATCTATTCTTTGGCTCTTTATCCTATCATTCTTTGCATTGTGTCCATCTATTGTGTCATTCATCCTATTTATTCCATCACCCATCCGCATCTGCATCATAGCTTGATGATATGAAGTATCATATCCCCTTTAGTACTACTTGGCATATTCCAAAGGTTAGTTTGTCCTGCCTATATTAAGGTAGTCAATTGTATCATGCTGGGGGCAATTCGTCATGGATCACGTCAGATTCTTGTATATCTTAAGGTTATTGGAAATCTCATCAAAAATCCCAAAAACATTCATCAAAAAATCTAAAAAACATCCAAATTCTTGTACAACTAAAATCCAAAAACATTTGCAAAACTGTATTAGTCAAAATCCAAAACATCCAAAAAACATCAAAAATCCCTAAAAAGGTCAAAACATCAAAATCTAAAATAGTACCTTGTCGAACTACGAGTCTCCGAGCTTGAACGTAGGCAAGGCCATTATTGATGTGCCCCCGAGACATCCTAGGCCAGTCCTTTAGGAGTGCGTCATAATAAACTGACATTCCATCAACTGTTCATTCCTCATCGTAAATAAGTCGATTTTGTCGAATTACGTGGTCTCTGCATGTATAATGTAGGCAAGGCTCATCTTTAAGCCCTTGAGGCCCCTAAGATAGTCTTTTAGGTTAGGTTCTTGGTCAAAATTTAAAAAAAACCCTAAACATTCAAAATTATCAACAAACCCTAAACATTCAAATATCTTGAAAAGCTCTAAACATTCAAATATTAGAAAACACAAAAAGCATTTGAAAACTTACAAAACCCATAAACATTTGAAAACTTGGGAAAACCCAAAACATGGGAAAACCTTTAAAAAACCCTAAAAAACCTCAAATAATTTAAAAACCAAAAATGTTCACATAAACTTTCAAAAAGACCAAAAAACAACCTCAAAACATTTTTAAAACATAAAAAAACATTGACATATTCCAAAAAACCCAAAACCATCCATCCCACTTCGCTTTCACTTGCAATAAACTTCCATCCTTAATAAATCGATCATCACCTTCAACCTTTTGCAAAATAAATAGAAAACAAGTATTGCAAGTTGTAAAGTGAGAACCTAAGTGTCAAAAATCTAAATTCTAGATCATAGGTAAATGCGTTAGTGAACTTTGTATCAATGACTTATCTCACCTCATCCTAATCAAAACACCCAATCAACATGTCCTAGGATGTATCCTTCGTGCGATGGACATCAACATCAAAAATTACCTTAGCTATATTTAAACTGGCAAGAGATATAGATAACATTAACTGTTTGTCTTTGATCTTTTCTTATGATTTATCTTAATGAACCATTCTGAGGACTTCTCGATGATGTCTATCAAAATGATTTAGAGAGAAAGGAATGGGGCATCAAGCATTATCTTTCATTTGTTGTGCTTGTGGGTATTCTTGTAAAATAATCTTGGTGCATACTTGCTTGGTTGTGTGTAGGGAGGTTGTTTGGAGTAGCTTGTTGACTATTGCATATGCTTTGGTCCAAGATATTATAAACTATTGAACTACATTCCAACGAGGTTTTCGTATGTCAAGATGTGAACAATAACTATCTTATTTGTTTGTAGAGTCAAATTCCATTACACTAGATATAATGTCATCCTGGTTATCAATACCTTGATGCATCGTGTCTACGTGTTATATCAAAAATAAGGAATGACGAAAAAATCCCAATCCCAAGATATGAGCAAATCATCATCATCATCATCTCTCATCATCGTATCTAATAAAGTCTCAATGGATCATGGACTTGTTGGACTTTTTGAATCAATTGTCAAAATCATTCATTTTATTCTTCTATCTTCTTTTCACGCTAACCTGGTATCATGATAGCCAACAAAACATCATCATGCATCCATCTTTCATCCAAAAATCATTAACATACATACATCTTGCATCATCACAACATATCATAATACGAAAAAACATATTTCACTAAAACATCATTATCATTTAATTTGTGATGAATAATATAATTTTTTTATTCTAAGCATCTTAAATCGTTGCATTGTCATAGCAAACATACGTTGCATTGTCATAGCAAACATACGTTGCATTATCATAGCATAAGTACGAACATCTACATAAGCATACATATCATGAACATTCATAACATCCATATGCATACATCATCATCTCATAAATTGCATAGAAAAATACACAAAAAGAAATGCATCCATATCAATTGCATAAGCATCTCATATCACAATATCCACCCCATAACATGTTATAAAAAATACTGAAAAAGAATATAACACATCCATTGCATGGCATTGCATGAAATCTCATATATCTCACATCATAGATCATCATCACATATTACATATTACATAAATAAAAGAGGTACATCCATAAACATTCTATCCATATATAATCATATCATAAACACATTACATCATAACATATCATATGCATCCATACATCATAAAGCATGAAATAAAGCACATCACATATCGAATCTGGATCATGTCGTATATATATCAAAAAATGGTGACTTTCATGGTACAATATATGAATCGGTGTTTGTATATCAATCAAAAGTACAATATCCATGAGCCTATCAAAAAGGATCCAATGAATGTGTATCTATATAAATAATCAAGAAAATAATAAAAAAGTGTCTACACAAGTAGGTTAGCCCTGGTGGCTACTCGACTCACCCCTAACTGATCATTGATCCTTAGCTCTAGGTGGTGCTCTGCTCTGTTATGAAAAATCAGGCTGTCTCATCACCTGGGGAACATCACGATGATAGTGCATGCAGTAATATGCTGCCTCGATAACTACCTCTCTATACAACCAAGTAGATACAATCTAGCCCTGCGATGCAGCTGTCACTACCTCCAACTGTTGTCTCTACCCAATCTCTTGGGCTAGCTATATGTCTAGTTGTTTCCATAACTGAACCTCATGATCTCGTCGTGCAATCATGGCCTGTAGTTGTTGTTGCAGCTGAGCCCTCTCTACCTACAGTTGTGCTCTCTTTGTTGTGAGGGTAGCAATTTTCCCATCTCATGGATTTGGTTGTACGGATGTAGGAGGCGGTGGTGCCCTTGGAACCTATCCATTGTGTTGCCCTGGGTCTTGATGACCCTGATCCTGTTGCTGCTGGTGCCCATCACCTGACACCCATGCCTGATCGTATCCCCGACCTCAACCCCCATCCCTACCTCCGTCTCAGCTACCACCTCGGTCTCGACCTCTGCCTTTAGGGTATGCCCCCACTAGCACTAGTAGAATTTGGAAAACAAATGATTATGTGACAAACTTTTAGTCGAAACAACTAAAGATGACTAAATTCTACTCATTTTTTGCAACACAACTATAAATGACTAATTTGATCATCATAAGTGACTAATTTGATTGTGGGGTAAAAAACACAACTAAATAATTAGTCACACAAATAAAAATTAGATAATATGATATTAAAGTGGATAACTAAAAAATATATTTTGAGGGAGTGGGTTATATTATATTACAATACAATATATTATATTATAATATGATATAATATAATATATTATAGCATAATATGATATTATATAATATATATTATTATTTTTTATACGTAAAACGCAGCTAAAGTTGCATAAATTATATTTGAAAATATAAATTTGTACATCGTTTCACTCGCAAAACTTCTGGGCAATGAATATTATATTATTATTATTATATATATTATATAATATTATAATAATAAAATTATATATATTATAGAATATTATAATAATATAATTATATATAATATTATTATGATATTACGTAATATCATTTATATTATAATGTATTTAATATTATATAATAATATAATATAATATTATTATAATAAAATATTATATTATATTATTATATACTGCACAAGCGCACAACACTAGAGGAGCAACAGGTCTGCGATGAAACAGGAAAACAAAGGAGTTGGGATTAAATCCAACATATTATATTATTAATATTATAATATTATATGTATATTATAATGTACTTAATATTATATAATAATATAATATAATATTATTATATACCGTTCAACCACACAACATTGAAGGAGGAGCAGTAGGTCTGCGATGAAATAGGAAAATGAAGGAATTGGGATTAAATCCAACATATTATATTATTAATATTATAATATTATATTTATATTATAATGTATTTAATATTATATAATAATATAATATAATATGATCTGTCAAGAGTGTAGGTGGCCTGAACCATGCATCATACGTTGGGGTAGTCCCCGCATCTGGAAGGCCCTGATCATATGCCCACGACTGTGGGACAAGCTGTCTAAAATCATTAATCACCACCATGGGATCAATAGGGGCTCCCCACTATACCTCTCTCTGAGCTCTGGCAAAAATGGCAGTATAATCATATGTTGGCACATCTTGTAGCTCCCCAAACTACTAAGCAGTGTGGTTTGGGAGGTATTGCTTAATGATCGTGTGCTCTCTGCCCTGCATGTATCGGGTTTGACGAGAAAAATCTAGTTGTTGTTGATCGTACCACCATGGATGCTATAGCCACGACCTCCATCTGAACACCATCATGTCATCAATGACATGACACCAATATGGCAAACCTATGGGGCCCATGGGCTACAATTTCATTGACACCCTGTAACAGAAAATGATAAGCTCATCCTCATGGATATTTGCAAGAACAACCAAGGACCTCAACACTACAATATGCTCGTATGCCCATCTATGAAGCAATGTCACACCTGCTCCGATGCTCCTACCCTCTCGGTAGATGACCTTGTGCATATCATGGTACGATAATGCAAGGCAGGGATAACTTTAAGAAACCCCCCCCTCAGCAAAGGTGTAAAATCCTGCGAATCTTTCCTTTTATTTGAAAAATATATTAATTTTTTTTGGTGAATCTTATGCACATTATTCAAAAATTTGTAAGATTCACTTCTTAATGGATAATTGGTAAAAAAAAAAATCACATTGGCGAATCCTAGTGAATAATCACTAAAATGGTTCATTAAAATGGCGAATCTCTCCTTTAAAAATTTGCATACTTGGTCGGCGTAGTTCCCCCATATTTTTTTTGTTTTTTTTAATATTGAAGTAGGGGCCCGGGGGCGACAGTCACCGACGGGGTCAAGGGGCAGCACCCCTTGCGGGGGTCAAGGGGGCAAAGCCCCCTTGTGGGGGTCGAGGGGGAAACGCCCCCTCACAGGGTCCAGGGACAGCGGCATTGGAACACACACGGATCAAGTGTTTTAAAAAAATCTCACTTGAAAATCAGATGACTGCAAGTTCATTCTATGAGCGAATATCAGCATGAGTGAACATCATCGGTGGGACACTTAGGGATGTCCTACTGATACAACGATAGGGAGCTTTGATCGGATGTCTTTTCGGGAGCTTCGCGTGAATATTGTAGATTCCCTTCATGATTCTCTGGAATTACACAAGTGGTGTACCTATGCCTTGGTGGACCCCAAGTGGAGTATGGAAGCCTTATCGGTGTGAGTTAACATCATTGGTGGGATAGTTAGGGATGTCTCGCCGATACAATGATTTAATATGCACTCAGTGAATTTCATGACTTAGTGAATTCCGTGACTTTATATGCACGTGCCTTTTAAAAAGGTTGTTGAGTCCCGAAATTTGTTTTGGGCCACATGATCAAATCTAATCGTGTGGCCCAAAATAAATTTCGGGCCTCAACAACCTTTTTAAAAGGCACGTACAAATAAAGTCACGAAATTCACTTGTAGCCATTCGATTAATAAGCTAATTGATGACAATAAATAATAAAACTATTAAAGGCTAAAATATCCCTAAAATGAAATGATAAATTATTATTAGTGGCGAATATACCATAAAAATTCATTGTAAGAATATAAAATTATTGGCAAATATAAGTAATATTTGTAATTATAGTATAAACTACTGGTGAATTAGATTCGACGATGTGTCATTTAAAAAATAATACATTGGCAAATTAATCGAGACAAAAAATTATTTTTGTAAAAACCTGGCGATTCGACATCCTTTCTGGCCTATATTATTCACCATTTTTGGAGGTCCCGATTTCAAATATTCGCCACTAAAGTTATCCCTGATGCAAGGAGAACTAAACCCCAGGCATACATCACATCCGTCTAGATCATACCCTCCCATGCCAAGCCCCATCCTGCACTGAAACCTCTGCCCCATCGATCTAGAGCAACAACTCCACAAATCAAGGTTGTAACAAACAATCTCAATGTATCCACTCGATCACGGTAAAAATACAAATAAATTTGGGAGCTGGTCAGAACAATTTGTTGCTTGTGTAGAAGAGAGAGACATGCGTCTCTATCGACATCTAGGTCATAAATGACATGCTCTCCATGGATAGGCAATCATAAAATGTACCACACATCCTCTAATGTAATAATCGCCTCCCCAGTGGGCAAGTGAAATGAAGAGGTATCGTTGTGCCATCTCTTGATCAATGCAATCATCATAGCGAGATGGGTCCTGATCTTGGGCAAGAAAGCAATGAAGCCTAACCCTAGCTTCCCCATCCACTCCACCTCTAGGTCATCAAAATCTCTCACTATACTTAAAATGTCATATAAGTGCTCTCGAGACATCAACGGTGGAGGATCCTCCTACAGGCATCACACACACAATGTTAATTTGTTAAAAATTCGAAAACATTTGATCAAACTTTGAGACTTTCCATCCCAAACATCAAACACGTCACTGAAATCAATAGTGTCACTCTTTCAGGGGTGTGTGATTGTATCCCTTTGGGAGGTGCATCGCCATTTCAGCAACATGTGTTGCTATGCTCAATAGAGAATTGACATTATGGTGCATCACTATATCTAAATATCGAGGTGTGTCACTATTTGCAAGGTGCGTCGCCCACCGCTTTTGGGCAACGTTGAACTTAAAAATCCCATGTGTCACTATATTACCCAGTGACTCCCTAATCAGATACATCATTGAACCAAAACATTAGGGTGCACTACTAAATAGAGGGTGTGTTACTATAAAATCAATAGCGATGTTTCCGATGCTTCAAAAATGTCGCTCTATAGCGACACGCCTAAAGACCTAACTTTGACCCCCTATTAAATGCACCTAAAAGTGAAATCGACACAAGTTTCAAATCACATACCCGGGGTCTTGTGTCTACACGCCACTGGTACTCTTGAACTAGATCCGAAAGATAAAGAGGGAGCGCACGGTGAGCCATTTTGCCGAGGTATCAGAGCTCAAACTGCAAGAATCTATAAGGTGTGAATGCACAAATGAATTGGAAATATCACATTTCTCACCTATTTAAGCCTAAAAATTAGGGTTTTTTGACCTAATTTGAGCCAAAAGCTAGGATTTTGACTTTTTTTACCTATTTCCACCTTGTGCAACCTATTTTGAGTCATTTTTTGTGCTTCTGAGGCTATTTTTGGCATCTCGGGGCCTATTTTAGCACCTGTACCTATACTTAACCTTTGTCAATAAATCAACCCAAAATTCAAAATTTCCACCCGATTTCTTTAGGGGGAAAGGAACCAACTTAGTCCTTCCACTTGGGCAGTAGTGGGGCATTCAAAAATCAGATTTAAAAAAAATAAAAAATTTAAGTAGCAATTTTTAATCTGAAAGACATTAGTCTTTAAACCAACATAACAGGTACGTCGCTTTAAAGAGGGGAAAAATGTAGACACTTAAAATGTTTCGAATGATATCATGCACTGGAATAAGATATACTAACATCATTTCGTCCTAAAATCCATCCTTTTTTCGCTTAATTGATTAAATTTTCCTAGCTATTTAATAAATTGCATCATTTTCATCTATTAACCTAATTAATTTAATTAGCTTAATTCATCCCCTTTCATGCTAATATTTCGTCCTATTAAATTAAAAACATCAAGTTATTTAATTTAAATCCCTAAGTCCTCTTATTTAATTAAACAACCCTAAGTTATTTAAGTTATTTAATTAAATATCACAACACTTTCCCTTTTTCATTAAATCATTTTATTTAATGAATGTTGTCTAATTCCACTGATTTGCATAATTGAAACTTTATTTAATTATCAAATTATTAATAAATCTAATTCCCCCCACTTGCAAGGGAATATTCCTCCTTTGCACATTTCTCTAAAAGGAATTCCTTCCCTTTTTGCACATTAAAACTTTGTTTTAATTTGTTAAATATCTAATTTTCCTCACCCATGAGAATATTCCAAAGAATATTCTCTTTCTTCACTCATTTGAAAAAAGGAATATTCTTCCTTATAACAATCTTACAAGACTTCATGTAAAAGTTAACTTACAAGACTTCTGTGCAAGTTTTGAATGTGTGTTTGTTTGGAAGAATATGAACCCTTTATTCTTTCCTTGATCCATGTGATCATTGTTTCTCATCCATTGATGACAATCCATGATCCATGTTTCATCTCTCCTCCATTTTTTACCATTGGTTAACCTTTTTAATCTTAACCCTTCATTTCTTATTTTCTCTCCTATAAATAGGTCACTGTTTGGAGACAAATGGATTCACCTTTTCAAAGCAAACTTATTTTATTGAAACTCATCCATCCATCTTTTAAGAACAAAATTATGTTGTTAAAATCACCTCCACTTGCACTCATATTTAACACTTATTTAGTATCTTTTAGCTTAATTTACTTGCATCGTTAGCTTAGCTTCCATTAATGGCTTCTATGATAACATAAATGCATCCATTTAGTATATTGTGTAATTAGGGTTTCAATATTTTTAGCTTAAAATCCATTTAGATTATATTTGCATATAATAATATCGATCATCTTAGCATAAGTCATGTTAAAATAGCTTGCATCATGTTAATTTATCTTTAAATCATGTTTTCACACACATTTATCATCGATTTTGTCAATTCTTTTCAATAGAATCGATCGGAACAAGCTCATTTATCCACGGGATTGGGAAAGGGTCATCATTCCACATCAATGCGACACCACTCGCCCAATAGGATAAGTTTTAATGGATTATATTAGAGGTTTATAAAGCTTTCATATTTTAATATGCTAGCGTCAATGGCTTCTTGACTTTGTTTAAATTGAATGATCTCTATTGGGATTGATGTTTAGTGGTTTGAATACACTTCGAATCCACATGGATCGAGTGTAGTCAGCCCATACAAATCCATTTGTCACATTTATATTTAAATATGATTATGTGCTTGGAGATCGATTAACATAAGCAATGCTTAGAGGTTGATTTATTACATGAATATAGGCCAATTGTATGCAATACATACGATCATTGTAAAGGCTGAATATAATGTATATTGACAAAGAGTAAAGATAGAATTATATGCTATGTAATACATAAAAGTTAAGTTGATATGGAGAGTTTGACATAGTTGATGCATTGAGATATAACATTATTGACTTGGTAAACAACAATTACTTGGGATGCCATATCATATGGTGATGGAATAATTACCAAACAACAAATAAAGTGAAACGCGTGATAATAGGATAAGTGACAACAAGGTAAGGAAGTGGTCAAAGCATCATTTATGTGCAAGGAGACTCATCATTCCTTTATTTTATACTGAGCATAGACTTAGTTGACTATATGCGAGTGTTACATTTTAAATGTAGACCGATTCAATGAGTAAGGGTCATGCCAAATAATAGGTGAATAGGTTGCTTGCTTGGCACCATCTTATGAAGTTCTTAATGTTGTAGAAGTCCATTATGGGAACCATTCGAATGTTACCATTTGATCATGTGCAAATTGAAATAGTCTTATTTTGTTGTCAAAACATAGAGGTTGACCTATAGCTTGTTGTGTTGAGTAAACTATTTATTTGATGCCATAGAGTTTGTGGGAAATGGGATAGGTTAATTCTAGAGTTAAAGATTACCCATTGGAGGGATTAATTATGCATAAATTATAGTGGCCTTAATTCAAAATGAGCTTAAGTAAGTGTAAGTGAATAAAATTACCTTCACTCAAAGTACTGAGTGAGAAAAATTTGGTCAAAGTAGTGTGATTTCCTTTGGCTCCATTGTTAGTTCATCATGTCCACCTAGTGCATGCTAATTCCAAATTGTAGGGTTACAAGTTCTAGTCATGTAGGGAACAACACTAAGCTCTGTGTGGTTGTCGTATGAGGTTACTCCACCAATCTCTTCATCGAAGGGTAGGGCCATCTATCATATGATAGATGTGCGTGGGACAACATATGAGTCTGTGGTTAGCAGAAAAGCGCTTGAGTGATGCTTCTCCTCCTCAACAGGCGATAAAAGACCAAGGTTTTGAAAGGAGGATCCTAGACCATCTAGATCTATTGCTTTGAATCTCGGTTGAGCTATGTAAGTACTTGTGCACATTCTTGGAATATTGTAATTTTTGAAATAATTATATTGAAATGGAATTCTTGTTGTATATTGTTATGGAATCTATGTTCATTTGTTCTCAATAAAGAAGATTTTTCTATTGCAATAGCTTGTTACATAGTTTATTTACTCACAAAGTGAAAACTTAGGAATCAGTGAACGGTTGACATGTTACACAAATATATATAAAAAAGGGGAACATTGCGATATTCATGATGGCTCTGTAAACATTCAAGGTATGGAGATAATTAGGTATCTCTTGAGTTGGATCAACTTTCAAGTGGTTAGAAAATTCAATTAATATTGGCATGATTATTTGGTATGTCATTATAGTTGCTTGCATAAAATATCAAGACTTCAAAGTGAAATACATTTATGAGCTTTAATATTGATCGATCATGTCACATGCAACTCAAATTTCCAATCTACTCAAGTTGCTTGATGGCCCTTTGAAGTGAGGTATGTTATCAATGCATTAAATGAAAATAACAAACATTTAAAACCTACAACATGTCTTTCAATCAGTCCATTGATGTTCCTTTATTATAATTAGATTATGCTTAGAAATGGAAGGAAATTTTATGTAACATGCCAACCGTTCACTGAAGTAATTTTTCCTAAGTTTTCACTTTGTGAGTAAATAAACTACGTAACGAGTCATTGCAATAAAAAAAATATTTTCTTTATTGAGAACAAATGAACATAGATTCCATAACAATATACAACAAAGATTCCATTTCAACATAAAAAATTTACAAATTACAATATTCCAAGAATGTGCAAAAGTACATACATAGCTCAATCGAGATTCAAAACAATAGATATAGATAGTCCAAGATCCGTCTTTCAAAACCTTGGTCTTTTGTCACCTGCTGAGGAGGAGAAGCATCACTCAAGTGCTTTTCCGCCAACCATAGAATCATATGTGGTCCCCCACACATCTATCATATGATAGATGGCCCTACCCTTCAATGAATAGATTGGTGGAGTAACCTCGTACGACAACCACACTGAGCTTAGTGTTGTTCCCTACATGAATAGAACTTGTAACCCTACAATCTGGAAGTAGCATGCACCTCATGGACATGGTGAACTAACAGTGGAGCCAAAGGCAATCACACTACTTTGGCCAAAGTGTTCTCACTCAGTACTTCGAGTGAAGGTCATTTTATTCACTTACACTTAAGCTCATTTTGACTTAAGGCCACTATAATCTATGCATAAGTAATTCCTCCAATGGGTAATCTTTAATCCCAGAATTAACCTATCCCATTTCCCACAAACTCCATGGTAATTCTACTAACAAGCATATGAACAAGTTCCCTCCCTTCAATGTATAAACAATCCCAGGAGTAACCCAATAGCTATTAAATAACTTAGCTATGAGTAACCCTTAAGCTACCCTTGTTTAATCATATCTAGTATACTAATACCTATAGAAAATAGTTCCTCCTATCATGGAATAATTACAAACACATAACAAAACAACATAAACAACTTTTATTTTCCTTTCAAAGAAAATGCTATATTTCCTAAAGAAAGTAATCTCAATAGATCAAATAAATAACTAAAGAATCAATCTTTCATAAACAAAGACAAATAAAGGAAAATGTATCCTCATGCTTGCTATATGCTTATCCAAATGATTGATTTATTGCATAGCTTTCCAATAGCATCCCACTAGCTTCGCTTTGACCTCACAAGAATTACCTCAATAATACCTCTCACACAAGTTGATAATACTCTTATCTCAAGTATAACTTAAATAATAAAGCTCCTCACAAAACACTAAAAGTTCTCACAAAAAGGTAGCAAAACAAGATTGCATAAAAGTGCAGAGTAAAAGTGCGTAATAGTATGGAATAGAAAGCTTCAAATGAGAGAGCATGTCTCTCTATTTATAAAACAGAAAGGAGTCTTCACAACCTACAAAAAAGGCATGTCAATTGACAACGTCATCCATGCAGCTGACTCACTCCATTTAGCTCAAAAGGTGGCAACAAATAAAGAGTTTACTCAACACACTAAGCTACAGGTCAACCTCTATGTTTTGACAACAACATAAGACTATTTCAATCTGCACATGATCAAATGGTGACATTCGAATTGTTCCCAGAATGAACTTCTACAACATTAAGAACTTCATAAGATGATGCCAAGAAAGCAACCTATTCACCTATTATTTGGCACAACCCTTACTCATTGAATCAATCTAAATTTAAAATGTAACACTTGCATCTAGTCGACTAAGTCTATGCTCAACAAAAAATAAAGGAATGATGAGTTGCCTTGCACATAAATGACGCTTTGATCATTTCCTTACTTTGTTGTCACTTATCCTATTATCATGCATTTCACTTTATTTGTTTGGTAATTATTGCATCACCATATGATATGGTGTCCCAAATAATTGTTGTTTACCAAGTCAATGATGTTCTATCTCAACACATCGACTATGCCAAACTCTCCATATCGACTTAACTGTTGTGTATTTTTTTTTTATCGGTAAAAGGTTATTTTTTATTGAAAGTAAAAGTATTACAACTATATTACAAAAGTTACGCAGGCCCATCCCTATGTGGCACCTTCAGTTTCATCTTAATGCATTACAAAAAACAATTCCCTCTCTACATTTAGTTAGCTAGCTATTATGGGAGTTGATATCAGACATCTTTCGACCAACAAGAGGTCTATATTTCAAAAATAGCCTAATAATCTGTTGTCTAAACCAAAATTGAGCCCCAACCGCAATTCCCAGTGTTTGTTCTTACTAGCTTCTTCCTTCCTGGGGCTTCCTCTTATTCACATTGTTTCTATCGCCGGCTCTTTACTGCCTTTCCTTCTAGTTCCGCCATTCCTACTTCCGCATCACGACTGCGAGTTGTTCACAAAAAGAGGGAAAAAACTCCTTTGTTTCTTGTTCAAAAAGAGACTTACCACCCAATTCACATTGCACTTCCATTCCTCCTTCCTCCATGCCTCACCAACCATTGTTTCCTCAGGAATGGGCAAGAGATTGTTGTTATCTCTCATCGCTCAAAGCCCTCCTGGCGTTTAAGCATGTACTTCAAATTCTCCCACACCACTAGCACGTCCAACTTGTAGGCCTCTTTATCAGTCCTCCTACGCCATCGGATGGAAGGGATAAACCCTTCTTGCGTAGCCTCATCCATATCTGCAATGCCCTCGGAGACGTCAAATCCTATGCCTAGCACCACCCATTCCAAAAATGACTCCATTTTCCCCAACAACTCCACATCAAACAGTTCTAGCATCACCCACTCTATTTCCTTTACATCCTCTCCAAGTTCTAAGGCCCATGCAAAAATCATGGATGCTATATCCGCATTCAAACGCCCACTGTGCATCGCTTCCTTGAAATCCGGTCCCAATGTTTCCAAAACTGCCTCAACTATCTCATCCTTTAGGCATTTCAACAATTGTTTTAACCATTTCCATGACGGCGGTCCAAAGAAAGCCTTTTGTTGTAGCTTTGTCAAAAATACTCACATTGCTTCCATCGTCACCTTGCTCCCTGGACCTAAGATATTTTCCTGAAAAAGAAAGAAAATTGTCATTTAAAGGTTTGTCCTCACTTGTCATTAATATTGGCTTGCTTCACCAACCTATTTTCATCATTCTGGTACACCACGATTATCTCAATCACTCCTTCGACTACAGACAAATCCTTTCATTCTGCCATTCCTTTACTCTGCACGCACCAACCTCTTCGCTCATTGCCTTACTCTATCCGTGGTTCTGACAAAATCTGTCCTGGATGTGAAAGGTCTGTCATCGTATCTCCAATGGGTTGGTTTCATCAAACCCATTATTTCCCCTGCTTTTCCAGGCCCGCCACCCGACCAACCACCCTCCTTAACTATTGTGTATTACATAGCATATAATTCGATCTTTACTCTTTGGAAATATACATTAAATTCGACATTTACAATGCTTGTATATGTTGTATACAATTGGCCTATGTTCATGTAGTAAATCGGCCTCTAAGCATTGCTTATGTTAATCGATCTCCAAGCACATAATCATATTTAAATATATATATATATCAACACAAACACACATATATATGTATGTATATGTATATATGTTAATATATATGTATATGTATATATATGTTAATATATATGTATATGTATATATATGTTAATATATATATATATATATATATATATATATATATATATATATATATTGATTTATCTAATGTCAATAAAGTATGTATACATTCGATATACAAATGAATACAAAAAAATTAACATTCTTATAGTAGTAATAATCATATCAACTGTGTACATATATATATATATTCCTCTATGTACATGTATACGTATGTGTACATATATTAATACATTCATATGGGCATGTCCATTTCCCAAACATATGTGTGTATTGATACATGTATACATACAAATACATGTATATATCATATATACATATATATACACATTCGATTGCACACCAAGCATACACACAACTACTATTGTATCGATAAGTTCCTACACATGATATACTTATACATATACATATACATACATCCCGCGTGTGTTCAACTTATCAATACAAACATAGTAATACAAGGAAGAACTCACAAGCTCAAATAGATAAACATCACCCAATAATGCACTCAGTAGTAATCAAGACCCTTACTAATGTAGACACATCAAATTAAGGATGACTTACCTATTCCCAATATAATAACTTGACTCAATCATTCTACTGTGAGTGTGTGTAAGATCAAATAGGTTACATTACTGGTTACTCGACCAGATCTTCTCCTGAGTGATACTTCCCCTCCACCAGGAGGAATGAACATATACTTGCATCAACTAACGCATACCCATGGTATTCAATTGTTCAACAAAATATGCATTACACATAATACATATCCATACTTAGAATACATAATTCAATAACTATTCATTTCATATTTATGCATTTATTCACATATCATTAAATGAGATAACATTCATTCACAATTCATTGATAACAAAGTACAATCACAATTTATTCACCTTAAGAATTCAAATTACATTCACATTTACCCTACGTAGTAATAGTAAATAGTAAGTACACAATTGGGGTGTAACATACTCCCCCCTTATGAATCATCATCCCCAATGATTTTATGTAGCAACATAAAACAAACACACAAACAACATATTGTTTCTAAGTATTCTCAAATGCATCCAAAACTTGAGGAAACTTTTGCTGAATCTCAGCACAATCTTCCCAAGTGGCAGAGTCTTTCGCATATTGGTCCCAATGGACTTTGCACTATAGAACCTCCTTATTACGTAAGTGAAGCTTACGTGTTTCAAGCACCTTAACAGGATCGAGAGTTACCACTCCTAGGTCCTATACCTATAAAGTGGTCCAATCAATCACATGATTATCACTTGGTATATACTTCTTTAGGTAGGACACATGGAAGACATTATGCATTCTGGTAAGAGTGGGTGGCAACACAATTCAGTAAGCTACCAGATTTACTTCCTCAAGAATCTCAAAAGGTCCTATGTAGCACGAGGCTAACTTGGAAGACTTCCCAAATTTAATAGAACTCTTGTGAGGTTTCACTCTCAACAACACCTTGTCACCTACGACAAAATTATGAGGCACTCTCTTAGAATCAACATAAATTTTTAGTCGGTTGTTAGCTTCAGCCAACCTCTACTTAACAACTTTCACTTGCTCTTCCATTTTTGTCAACATCTCTGGCCCAAGACTCACTCTATCATCAATTTTATCCCAACTTATAGGAGTTTGACACTTTCGATCATATAACACTTTGAAATGAGAAATCTTTATTGTGGAATGGTAAGAATTGTTGTAAGAAAATTCCGCTAAAGGCAAGTAGCACTCCCACTTGTACTCTTGATCCATGCAATACATTCTAAGTAGGTCTTCCAATACTTGATTCACCCTTTCAATTTGTCCATCTATTTTCAGATGATATGTTGAGCTAATATTCAATTGAGTCCCTAGTATAGAAAACAAGGTTTGCCAAAACCTAGAAGTGACTCGTGCATCCCTATCTGAGATAATCTTCTCAGAAATCCCATGCAACCTAAAAAATTCTTGCACAAATTTCCTTGCTATGATAGTTGCTCCATCAGTTAGATTCCTGGGTATGAAATGCACTACTTTGGTAAGCTTATCTACAACCACAAGAATGACATTATGCTTATTCCTTGACATAGGCAATCCTTGCACAAATTCCATACTTATGACTTGCCACTTCCTCCCTGGTATATCATGTGGGTGTAACAAGTCTTCAGGATGATGATGCTCCACTTTCATCCTTTGACATTCAAGACACCTAGCTGCAAATCTAGCAACATCTCCTTTCACCCCATTCTAAAAATATAATGACTTCACATCTGCCATCATTTTTGTCACTCCAGGGTGTCCAGAGTATGGTGCTTCATGCACTTCTTTCCATACTAGATTCCTTAACTCACCTACATCAGGTACATAAATTCTCCACTTATATCTAATTAATCCATTAGGTTCAAAATGAAAACCTTCATACCTAGTATCTTGCGGATTGCTAGTGAGTGCTTTCTTGACTTGCAAATAGTACTCATCCTCTTTGCATTTCTGCAACACTTGATCTTTAAAGTCGCTTTGAGTCATCACTATTGAAGCAATATGACATCTTCAACTTAAGGTGTCAACAACCCAATTCTCCTTTCCTTTGATGTAACTGATGTTGAAGTCTTAATCAAATATTAACTCCAACCATCTTCTCTACCTAGCATCTATATTAGGTTGACTGAATAGATACTTCAACCCATGATGATTAGTTTTCATCTCAAAGGGTTTCCCCAACAAGTAATATCTCCACATTTGCAATGTGTGTACCACGACTGCTAATTCTGAATCATGTGATGCATAATTTTGCTCATAAGGTTTTAGCTTTCTTGATTTGTAAGCAATTACTTGCCCATATTGCATTAACACACCACCTAAGCCCTCTTTAGATGCATTTTTGATAACAGTAAAGCTACCTTCATGATCTAGTACTTTCAAGGTTGGTGCAGTAATTAAATTCTCTTTGAATAGATCAAAGGCTACTTGGCACTTCTTTGTCCATTCAAATTTCTTCGCTTTCTTCTACAAAGAAGTAATTAAAAAGGCGAGCTTGGAGAAGTTTGCAAAAACCTTCCTATAATACCCTGCTAGACCCATGAAACTCCTTACCTCTGACACATTCTTGGGTATTGGCCATTCTAGCACTACCTTTATCTTAGCTGGATCTACAGAGATTCCATTTTCCAAAATCACATGGTCAAGATAATGCACTCTTCTCTGAAAGAAGGTACACTTAGAGAGTTTACCATACAACTTATGTTCTCTTAAATGTTTTAGGAATTTCTTTAAATATTTGTGATGATCTTCCTCATCCTTAGAATAAATTAGGATGTCATATAGAAAAACCAAGACAAATTCATCTAGGCAATCCATAAATACACTGTTCATCAGGTTCATAAATATTGCAGGTGCATTCGTTAAACCAAAGGGTAGAACTATTAACTCATAGTGTTCGTATCTGGTTCTGAATGCAATTTTAAAGATATCTTCATCTCTAACTCTCAATTGATGATATCCAAATATTAGATCTATCATAGAGAATACAACAACTCCCCTCATTTGATCAAAATATTGTCAATGTGTGGCAACATATACTTGTTCTTTACCATAGCTTTGTTAAGCATGCGATAATCGATGCATAAATGCAAAGTACCATCCTTCTTTTTGACAAAGATGACTGGTGCTCCCCAAGGTGAAACACTTGGTCTTATCAACCCCTTAGACAATAGTTCATCCAACCGTTCCTTAAGCTCCATTAGTTTAGTTGTTGTCATCCTATATGGTGCCTTGGAAATAGGTTCAGACCTTAGAATTATATCTATAAAGAAGTTAAATACCTTTTTCTATGGCAACCCAGGTAGCTCTTTTGGAAATACATCTAAAAAAATTCTCAGTATAGGATACCTCTCCATATTTGACATTCTTGTTTCATCCATTTCACCTTCTTGGAAGCTCTGTGATCTAAATTTATCAAGGTTCTCTTCAAGTTCTTCTATATAACTGCAAAGACTTTGCACCCTTTCTTCTTAGCCCTTAATAGTTGCATTGCAGAGATTTGACGAATCTTGACCTCTCTAGGTATCCCTTGAAACTTCACTTGGTTACCAAGATCATCTAAGCATTCTACAATTTTAGCATGGAAATATACCTTAGCCTTATGTCTCCATAACCAGTTCATACCTAAGATAACATCATAGGATCCTAAAGGCACGATATATAGGTCACTTCTGTAAAAAAAAGGGTAGCTATATCCTAGCTTTGAACAAACATTGTTCCACTTTTGCTCTTGTCTAGTTTGCATACTCTACATCCCAAGACGTTGCCATGTATCCAGCCTTTCTAGATAATTTCTTAGCTACTCTAAGTGAAATGAAATTATTAGTTGCACCACTATCTATAATTACAAAAATGGGTAAGCCAAACAAAATACTTGGAGTTTCAATTGGAGTCACTCGATATTGGATTATCGCTTGTTGGGTAGGTAGTGGATTACCATAAGATTGTAACCTGGAAGACTTATTGGGACATTCTCTAGAAAAGTGGTATCCTCCACATGTAAAGCATCTAGTAATCGGTCCTCTCTTCCTTGTAAGTTCTCTAGATTTACTAGGGTTTCCATCAACATTGTTGGTATTCCCGCCATTGGAACCATTCATCTTATTAATTCTTTTTAATTCTTTTCCACCATTGCGAGATCCTTTTTCTCCTTGGGTACATTTTGTGCAACTTCCACCTTCTTTGGGGTTGGATTGTCCTAAGCTCCTGCAATCTTCTTACGGCCTCTGCTTTCCTAGCGAATGGAGCTAGCCTTGAGATTTTGCTCCTGTTTAACTACTTTCTCATACACAAGATCCATAGTTGTTGGACCGTGAACATCCACCTCTCCTCCAATCTGACTGTTAAGTCCCATGATAAACTTTCTTATGCAAAAGCATCCATCTTTCTGGTACATAGGAACATAACATAATAGATGGGTAAACTTCTCCCAATACTCATTGACCATCATATTACCTTGTCTCAGACTCTAAATGTCCATGAGTTTATAGTCAAAATAGAGTTGGGGCAACCATCTCTTGCATAAAATCTCAACAAATTCAGTTCATGTTAGTTTCCAAGAGTTAATATTGAGTTCCATCGTTTTATTCATCCACCAGTTAGAGGATTTTCTTGCTAACATGTATGCACCCCATGCGACCTTGGTGACCTCAATATAATTTCAAATCTCAAAATACTTCTCTATTTGGACTAACCAAGCCTCACCTTCGTCTCTGCTGACAGTTCCTTCAAACTTGGGTGGGGTAATTTTCTTCATATCTCTGGAAAGCTCAAAAGTGATATGCTTCTTATTTGTTTCCTCAGATAGTGAAGGTGATTTCTCCCTCTCATGATCATGAGTTTGATCATGTTCATGAGAAGAGTTTTCTCCCTCATGCTCATTATTGGGAACTTCTTTCTCAACCCTACCTTTTACCCTTTCTTGTTCTAGGTTTTCCAACCTTGCTAAGATTTGGTCCAATCTAGCTTCAAATCCTACTAGTCCTTACCCATTTTCTTGGCTTCCGCCAGGATTGGTTCATGTCCTCACCATCTTCACAAGATCTGATTTTACCTGAAGGTTCATCCATGCTAGATTTAATTATGTTATGAACTATATTATCGAAAAACATTAGAATGGTATTCAATCGCACATAAGGAATTCCACATAAGAATTAAGCACACGCTTTCGATAAACACATGATTTTTATTCATTTTCAAGGATTTCAATATCCTTTGATTACATGGAATGACTATTCAAATAGTCGAGTGGAGAGTATCCCTCAGATTCAATCTCTAACACATAACTTAATGGAGTATATGCTACTAATTGAGATTGTTTCTCATCTCTCATTTGTTCATACCTATCCCAGAATGGATTATAGCCTTCAGATTTGTCACCCGATACATAGTTGTGAGGTACATAATCGTCGAACTCGTTTCTCGAGGAAATTACAATTACTTCCACCATTGGAAGAACTCTAGGGTGTTAGGAAAAGGTGTGTTGTACACCTTGCATAATGTATTTAATGTAATTATTCTTGGGGCCACTTTATGTTGTATGTAACATCGGGACATGAGTTAAATTTGCTAAAATGTAATTATTTAATATCGGGGGAAAATAATTAAATAAATTACCCAATATTAAATATGGGAAAATGGTTTTGTAATCTCATGGTTTTAGTCACGTGGTTTTGTGTAATACCACTTGGTGGTTTTGTGGGAGCTTGTGTTTATAAAAGAAACCACAAGGGTAAATGTTTAGGTTGGATCAGTTGGCAGGTTAGCTCTGGCTAGCATTTATGGAGATTTGAAGCATGGCATGGGATGTGTGGTTGCATGCTTGTTCACATGGATTGCATGGAGAGGGCTTGTTGCTTCAATGGTGTTCATGGAGACTTTGAAGATGTATTGTAATCTTTATTGTATCAGAGCTATGGTTGTGGTTGTATAACCCTTGGTTGAGAAAAATCTTGTTTGGGTTTGAATCTATGCATTACATGAAAGAATGAAAGGCATGGCAAGATATGAGGGTTTTGCAGGTTGTTTATTATAGATCTGAGGGTTTTGGGTTTGCTATTTTGATGGATTGTTTACAAATTTGGAGTGTAATAAATTTTGGGTGAAATGGGTTTCTTGGTTTTGCATTCAAGTGGGGGTTTTGTGGGGGAAAAATTACAGATGACCTCTTGAGTCAAAATGGACCTCATAATTGGATCTGGGCTGTTCAAGAGACGAAGATTGATATATAATTTGCACTATTTTGGTTACTAAAAAAAATTGCAAATATGTTTTTGTAAAAAGCCCTATTTTGGATTTTACAGCCGTCATTATACAGAAAATTTGAAAAAAAAAATTCCCATAACCCTACAAAAGGAAAAGCCAAAAGTTAGAAAAATAAAAATCAAATTAAAAATCAAATGCAAAAAGGGTTATCATCTTTTGAAAGTTTCATTTTAAAAAATATATATAGGGGGGTGGGCGGGGCCAACCCCGTACCCACCGCCATCGCGTACAACAGGCAATAGCTTGCTGATCGCTGACAGAGGGTACCTATGGTACGTGCTGTCAATGGTACTATGTGTGGTTTTAAACGTGTCAGTGAGAGTAATTAATCATAACTAAACACACACATCAATGAAATGTATTACATCTAATGAAAGAGAAATAATAAAGCAAACTATTATAACCCTGCATTCGAAATCATTCCATTGTCCTCTATTCTTGGTGATCTCTCAATTCATGCTCTCAGAATTACTCATTGCACATAAATATGTGAAATGGAATAAGAAATGAGAAGCTAGTATGCAACGCAAACTACATTCCTACATTTCTATATTTTTGTGTTTTTGAAGATAAATGTTGAATGATCTATGATGGAGTGTTGTTGTAATTGAAATGCTGCTAAAACTAACAATGCAAGTCTAATGATAATGTTGTGTAAAAAATGCAATAAACTAAAATGCTAAAATGGAAATGCCATGATAATGCTATATGAAATAAAATGTTACATGCAAACTACAAGGCTCTCCAAAATGCTCTCAAATTACAATATGATTTTTGAAGCATAAACTTGTCAAATTCTCCTTATGAAAAGCTGTAGAAATGCCCTCTATTTATAGAATTTTCCAAGTTGGGAATGATGTGGCAGTGATGAATGGTCGAGATTGTGATCCTGAGGCATCAACGGTTGAGCACAAAGAGGTTGGAGAGAATCATGGAGGTGGTTCCCTTCAAGAGAACATTTTGCCAAGTGTTGAAGGGAATTAGAGGAAAGAAGAAGCCATGTGTCCAAGGTGGTTTCAAATTTGTTACAGGTTGTTGATGGAAATTCTCATTTTACAAATTAGAAAATTCAATTTCATGTGACACATGGTGAGGTGGTAGGAAGCTAGAAGAATATGTAGAAATGTGCCAATTTAAATGAAGAGGGGAAATTAGCTAAATGACAAATTAGTTAATTTGTGCATTTAACTAATTTAAGAGGAAAATGATTTTAGAGGCCAATTTGAATTAAAAATTCAAATTTAAATGAAAGAAGAAAAATTAACTAAATGACAAATTAGTTAATTTGTGCATTTAATTAATTTAAAAGGGAAGTGATTTTAGAGGCCAATTTGAATTAAAGGGGGAAAATTAACTAAATGACAAATTAGTTAATTTGTGCATTTAATTAATTTAAGAGGGAAATGATTTTGGATAAGAAGAATATTTAGAAATGAGCTATATAAATAAATTTTGCAATTTATTTATAAGTAGAGGATTTAGGATTTTATTAATTAAATAACAAGTATTTAATTAATTTGTGCTCAGACCATTTTTAAGTGCATATAGGAAAATAATTCCATCTAGAATTCAGACTTACATATCCATTTTTTTGGAAAGAAAAAAATCATTCGACAGAATATCCAATTGACAAGCAAATATTCAATTATTTGAATCATTTCAAGTGATTGAATTGAAAGGTTCACTTTCAAAATCTACCTCAATTTTCTATATCAGAATAACTTATATATTAATCAGTTAATGGGTTAGGTTCACTTACTTCTCATTTTTATTTACTGTATTTTAATACAAAATAATTAAGAGAAAAAAGTAAGAATATTCTAGTAATTGAAATTTCAATTATTAATAAGGTACCAGTAGGTACCGCTATCAGCTACACTGGCTGACGGGCCCTTTATAATCCGCCATTATAATTTTTTAAAATTGTTTTAAAAAAAATATTTTTAAACAAATAAAAAATATTCACCGCTAATATAAATTTAATCTGTCGAAGCTTATTTTAAAAAGGGACTTGATAAAATTTATAAAATGAAAAATTTAAATGAATTTGAATATTGCTTCGGGTCTGCCACCAAGGTGGGGCTGCCATCCCACCACCAAAGAGCCACGAGGGGTGGTGATTTTTTGCCTTATAGACAAATTGAGCGACTTTCTTCTAGGGGGCATAAATTTCGCCCAGGTGCTCCATTTTTTGACTTCTTCGACTCATTGGAAAGATGACTCTGTGCTCTATGTCGTGGTGATAGTGATTTTATGACATTTTATAGTTTTTATAGAGTTTTTCTAGCTGAAAGTGAGATGTTTTTTTTGAGCTTTGAGAGGGCATATCTTGAGCATACGAAGTCAAATTTTGGACTTCGAATAGTCAACAAAAAGTTTATTTAGAGCACTACACAGTGGATCAGGTTTGGAGTTATGTTGGAATAGTTTATTTTCTATTTTATTTATCTAATTTGTTTATGTGTTACTTTGAATATGGTGATACTGTGAGTTTATGGATGATCGAATCTTGGAGATTTGATGGATTCATTGTATGCTCAATTGTACATCTCAAATTATTCTCTTTTTGACATGCTTATCAATATTTGGTTGGATTTGTATGTTGCATTGTTGTATCTGCAAGTTGTGCAATGTTGTAGGCGGTCTATACTTACATATTGCATTTATGACTTAAACATGGGTTGTCTATGCCCATAGATATTTTAGTGTTGATGCATATTCAGTTTGGTGGCTTGGTTTAGTCACTTGGTTTGATAGTTTTGTTGTCATATTGAGGAGGTGAGATGGTATTACCAGGTATAGTCATGATGTGAGACCTATGTAGTTGACTATGTTATGCAGATATGTGGACACGGTTGGTTTGAGTTGTTGATACATTTGGTGGTGATCATGGTGTCATGAATGTTTCTTGTGCTTTAGAGACTTTGGCATGTCATGATGGTTTATGCAGGTACATTGTTGGTGGTGTTTGGATTGGTTCCTAATTATGGTTGTGGTGGTGTATCTTCTTGGTATGAGGATCATGGTTTTACTTTTCCTTTTGGGAACTCTTGTTACATTTGAGTTCCTTGATTGTGTGAGGGCCTTTGGTTGATCTTCATGAGGAGATTGTTATCATAATTTCATGGATACCTTGATTACACTTTTCAGTGGGAGATTTTGACAGTGATGGATTGGCGGTTTTGGATTTTTTTATGATGGTTTGGTGGTTGTAGGTATCTTCTTAGCTTGGAGATTTTGGTTCTACTTGTTCTGTTACTGACATTTTAGTCGTGTGTGTAGACCTGGATGATCTTCATGGAGAGAATGGTTATCACGATGCCATGTGTAGCTCAGTATCACAATTCGGTGGGAGTTGTTGGCAGTGATGTGGATTCACCATTTGATGGTGTATGATCTTCTATAGTTATTATTGGTGTCATGGATGGACTCTTGGTTTCTACTTCATTGCAATAAGGGTTCATTGGCATTTTTTTGGTTTCATTGAAAAAGGATGGTTATATTCTTGTGGTTTGGATATGTTGACATCTTTGGTTGCCATGCAAGACTTCTTTAGTCTTTGGTTGAGGTGTCATGCTTTGTTATTATGTTATGTGATCCTTGTTATGATATGATGTTTATGTTATTATGTCATGGTATACTCTTGTTTGTGCATATTAGAGTTTTGGAATGATACATGTACTTGTTATGATTCTTTGGATCACATGATATTTCTTTGAGGAGGTGTGAGATCATGATGCCATGGTTATGTTCTTGATTCAACTGTTAGGACTTTGACAATGATCTTGGCGGTTCTCTTGGTATTGTGTACATTGATCTTTTGCTTGATTACTCCATGATGGTGCTATGTTGCATTTGGAGTTGAATGGATTGGTTGGTTACAGGTACTCATGGATACTTGGAGACATAGGTGAGGCTTGATTTCTCTTATGGTTAGAGACATGTGTTCAAATGGTTACTCTTGATGAGATTTAAGCAGGAAGTATGAGGAGCCTACACCTTGGTTGGGTGTGAGTTCAACATGGACCTATGAGGAGAGTGTTCTTGGATGAGTCATGATGACTTAGATGTCTTGGAGGAGCATTTCATTCCCCACTCTTGGTCTACTCAACAGTTTTACTTAAGAGGTATTGCCCATTATTTCTTTTAGGTGCTTTATGTTTATGCTTTATCTTCTCATGCATATGGATCTTGAGCTATAAATGTATGGTTTTGGAGGGTTCATTTGAGGAGTGTTGGCATGTTTATCTCCTTATGCATTGTGATTACTTTCAATGATGTTGAGTTTACGAGATGTATTGGGCTTATTTCCTTCATTGGGAATGGATTTAGTTTGATCTTCTTTGGCTTGAGAGGCTTACATCCACGTTGATTACATGATATATATGTTATGTTTGATCTTGATGATTGAATGGTTGGGTGTTGTTATGGTTTTTTTTTGGGGGTGTTGTGGAGGAGATCATTCTTGACATAGTTGGCATTTAGAGGTGTATGTAGGAGGATTTTCTATAGGTATATGATTTGTAGATTTTCTCTCTTTGGTCTTGGTTATCTTCTAGTATATTTGGCTTCACATTATATTGGTTTGAGGTTTGGTTGGAGCTATTGTGATCACTAGCTTGTGGTCATGTGTTTTCACTTATGTTATTGGGTGATGACATGGAGGTTCCTTTATCTTTTTCCTTTGTTGTGTGTGAAGAACTTGGGAGAGCTATGGAGACTTGTGGTGAGAGTTGTTCTTACAGGTTATTGATTTACAGGTTTGCATGTCATTGTGGATGATTTTGTGGTTCTACATGATGTTGTTTACACTTTCTATATGATTCTATTGATAGAATTGGTATGCCTTGATCTTTTTCATATTTCCATTACCCATGCAGTGGGAGCTCTTGGATGTGTATGTCATTCTTTTATAGGTTTTACACTAAGAGTTTATGATTGCACTTTATGGGTGTATATGTTTATGGCATGAGTTTACTATGTTTTTTATACCTTGGAGGTATGGGTAGTTGGATGTGTTGGCACTTTTTGTGGGTGCTATTTCAGCTATGGGTTTTTGTATCTTGACAGCTACTAGTGCATATTGATACCTTTGGATTGAGTGTTTGTGTTTGGGATATCAGTTGAGTAGGACTTATGCTTCATTGTGACAAATTGTGTGGCTTCTCTCTGGATGGCTTCTTATTTTTGTGCCTTGGAATGATGGAGGATCAGAGCATTCATTCTTGGGATGGTGGTCACTTTGATTCTTGTTGCAGGTATCTTGATGGAGCACATGGGATACTTTGATTCCTTGATGGTATATGTAGCCATATGGATTGTTCATTTTGATTCACCTTGCATAATGTATTTAATGTAATTATTCTTGGGGCCACTTTATGTTGTATGTAACATTGGAACATAAGTTAAAGTTGCTAAAATATAATTATTTAATATTAGGGAAAAATAATTAAATAAAGTACCCAATATTAAATATGGGAACATGGTTTTAGTCACTTGGTTTTGTGTAATACAACTTGGTGGTTTTGTTGGAGCTTGTGTCTATAAAAGAAACCATAAGGGTAGTTGTTTAGGTTTGATCAGTTGGTAGGTTAGCTCTGGCTAGCATTTGTGGAGATTTGAAGCATGACATGGGATGTGTGGTTGCATGCTTGTTCACATGGATTGCATGGAGAGGGCTTGTTGCTTCAATGGTGTTCATGGAGACTCTGAAGATGTATTGTAATTTTTATTGTTGAATAATACATGTGAGATGGATGCTTTTGGAGGCTGGGTTTTTCCCTCTTGAGGGCTTTCCCAGGGTATAGCTTGTGTCATATTTTCATGGGTATGTTTTTTATTCTCTTGCATGTAGATTATGAGTACTTATTTGCATAGATCACCTTTTGGGTTATGTGGAAATTGTCTTTAAATGGTTGAAAGTTTCCAACATAGGGTCTCTAAAGATAAATGCCGAATTGACACTCCCTTCTGAGGGAATATCCCTGGAAAGTGATAAATATTTAGACTTTTCCGATGAGACGAAAGGTAGGTAGTTGTACTTGGCCCCCATCATCATATTTCTCTTCGCATCACTGATTTGAGAAAGTGTGTGACTGAAGGTTTCCATGCCGCTTAACCATATGGCATTGTCAAAGTTAGTACCCTTAATTGTTCTAATGATGGCTTCTCTTTCCTTCTTGGCCTTGAGGTAGCACTTGTTTCCAATTACAAACTCTCCAGCCATTAACCTAGGATGCACCATCTTGGCACAAGAATCTCCAAAAACTAGATAACGTTGGACGAAAAGTATGATGAGCTCATAGGTTCCAATACTAAACCTGGTAGCTTTGATACCACATTTAACATGTCGACCGTTCACTGAAGTAAATTTTCCTAAGTTTTCACTTTGTGAGTAAATAAACTATGTAACAAGCCATTGCAATAAAAAATATATTTTCTTTATTGAGAACAAATGAACATAGATGCCATAATGATATACAACAAGGATTCCATTTCAACATAATAATTTTTCAAATTAAAATATTCTAGAATATGCACAAGTACATACATAGCTCAACCGAGATTCAAAGCAATAGATATAGATGGTCCAGGATCTACCTTTGAAAACCTTGGTCTTTTGTCACCTGTTTTGGAGGAGAAGCATCACTCAAGCACTTTTTCACTAACCATGGACTCATATGTAGTTCCTTGCACATATATCATATGATAGATGGACCTACCCTTCGACAAAGAGATTGGTGGAGTAACCTCATACGTCAACCACACTGAGCTTAGTGTTGTGCCCTGCATGACTAGAACTTGTAACCTTACAATCTAGAACTAGCATGCACTACATGGACACGATGAATTGACAGTGGAGCCAAAGGAAATCACACTACTTTGGCCAAAGTGTTCTCACTCAGTACTTCGAGTGAAGGTCATTTTATTCACTTACACTTAAGCTTGTTTTGCCTTAAGGCCACTATAATCTATGCATAGGTAATCCCTCCAATGGGCAATATTTAACCCCATAATTAACCTATCCCATTTCCCACAAAATCTATGGTAATTCTACTCACAAGCATATGAACAAGTTCCCTCCCTTCAATGGACAAACAATCCTAGGAGTAACCCACTAGCTACTAAATAACTTAGTTATGAGTAACCCTTAAGCTATCCTTGTTTAATCATATCTAGTATATTAATACCAATGACAAATAGTTCCTCCTATCATGGAGTAATTACAACCACTTCACAAAATAGCATAAATAGCTTATATTTTCCTTTCAAATAAAATAATATATTTCCTAAAGCAAGTAATCTCAATAGATCAAATAAAGCACTAAAGAATTAATCTTTCATAAACAAAGAAAAATAAAGGAAAATGTATCCTCATGCCTACTATACGCTTATCCAATTGATTTATTTGTTGCACAACTTTCCAATAGCAGCCTACTAGCTTCTCTTTGACCTCACAAGCAATACCTCAATAATACCTCGCACACAAGTTGATAATATGCTTCTCTCAAGTATGACTTAAATAATAAATCTCCTCATAAAAGACTCAAAGTTCTCACAAAAGGTAGAAAAATAAGATTGCATGAAAATGCAGAGTAGAAGTGTGTAATAGTATGGAATAAAATGCTTCAAATGAGAGAGCATGTCTATTTATATAGCAAAAAGGAGTCTTCACAACCTACAAAAAAGGAATGTAAATTGACAACATCCATGTAGTCAACTCACTTCATTTAGCTCAAAAGTTGGTAGAAAATAAAGAGTTTACTTAGCACACTAAGCTATAGTCGACCTCTACGTTTTGACAGCAACATAAGACTATTTCAATCTACACATGATCAAATGGTGACATTCGAATTGTTCCCAGAATGGACTTCTACAACATTAAGAACTTCATAAGATGGCGCCAAGCAAGCAACCTATTTACCTATTATTTGGTACAACCCTTACTCATTGAATCAATCTATGTTTAAAATGTAACACTTGCATATAGTCGACTAAGTCTATGCTTAGCAGAAAATAAAGGAATGATGAGTCGCCTTGCACATAAATGACGCTTTGACCATTTCCCTACTTTGTTATCACTTATCCTATTATCATGTGTTTCTCTTTATTTGTTGTTTGGTAATTATTCCATTTCCATATGATATGGCATCCCAAATAATTGTTGTTTACCAAGTCAATGATGTTTTATCTCAACGCATCGACTATGTCAAACTCTCCATATCGACTTAACTGTTGTGTATGACATAACATATAATTCGATCTTTAATCTTTGATAATATAAATTATATTCAACCTTTACAATGCTTGTATATGTTACATACAATCGGCTTATGTTCATATAATAAATTGACCTCCAAGCATTGCTTATGTTAATCAATATCCAAACACATAATCATATTTAAATATAAATATATATTCATATATTTACGTATATCAACACACACACACATATATATGTATATATATATATATAAATATATTTATCTTATGCCAATAAAGTATGTATCCATTTGATATACAAATGAATAAAAACAATTTAACATTATTATAGTAATAATAATCATATCGATATATATATATATATATATATATATATTCCTCTATGTACATGTATACACATGTCTACATATATTAATACATTCAAATGGGCATGTCCATTTTCCAAACATACGTGTGTATTGATACATGTATACATATGGATACATGTATATATCATACATACATATATAATATATATACACATTCGATTGCACACCAAACACACACACAACTACTATTATATTGATAGGTTCCTACATGTGATATATTTATACATATTCATATACATACATCCCACATGTGTTCAACTTATCAATACAAACATAGTGATACAAGGAAAAATTCACAAGCTCAAATAGATAAACATCACCTAATAAAGCACTTAGTAGTAATCAAGACCCTTACTAATGCAAACACATCAAACTAAGGATGACTTACCTATTCCCAACATAATAACTTGACTCAATCATTCTACTATGAGTGTGTGTTAGCTCAGATAGGTTACTTTATTGGTTACCTGACCAAGATCTTCTCTCGAGTGATACTTCCTCTCCACCTGGAGGAATGAACATACAACTACATCAACTAACACATGCCCACAGTAGTCAGTTGTTCAACAAAATACGCATTACACATAATACATCTCCGTAGTTAGAATACATAATTCAATAACCATTCATTTCAAATTTATGCATTTCTTCACATATCATTAAATGAGAACATTCATTCATAATTCATTGATAACAAAGTGCAATCGTAATTTATTCACCTTAAGAATTCAAATTACATTCACATTTACCCTACATAGTAATAGTAAATAGTAAGTACACAATTGGGGTGTAATAGTTTATATTATTTCAAGAGCTCCATTGAGAAGGTGGTGGTTCTTGTTAGGCCTTTGCTCTTTGATCTTGCCCAAACCATCCTTTCAGAGAAAGAATCCATCCATCTAATATAGTTGAACAAGTATCCATCTTAGTGTATTATCTATATATTGTTAACTTTTTGTTCAAAACAAAATTAAAGTTATAAATTATTCCTTCAATTGAATATAAAAAGCATGTATAAAAGAATATTTCAAATAGCACATTCAACATATGTTTCTCATCATTATTAATGTAATCCATAAAATAATATTAGAGCTACAAAAATAATATATTATACACAAAAACATGACAATCTAATTTATCTAAATTTCTTTATATACATAAAATGACAAATAAAAATAATTACGTTGAAGGCGTATCCAATGTGAAGAAGACCAACCTAAAATGTTTAATCAACAACACTATTTTTAATAGACCTTGGAAGATGATCAAAGTGATTGTGGCCATTAATTTTCCCGCCAATCTTTTATCCCGTGTTTGATATTTAATGTGAATTTTTTTAGTTGGTGTAGACACTTAAAAGTTTTGAATGATACTACACACTTGAATATGATATATTAACATCATTTCATCCTGAAACTCATCTTCTTTTTGCTTGGTTGATTAAATTAATCTAGTTAATTAATCAAATTCGTCATGTTCATCTATTAATCTAATTGACCTAATAGGGTTAATTCATCCCCTCCCATGAAATGATCATCCTCTCATGGAATGTAAGGGGATTGAACAATGACCCTCGATAAAAAGCTATTTGTGATTTGGCGAGAAATCATTCTCCCAATGTGCTCTTTTTACAAGAAACTAAGTTGTCAGTTGAGAGTATGGTTGGTATGGTGCCAAAACTTTGGGGGTGGGGTCAATGGTAGTACATTGGTGCCCATGGTAATGCTCGAGGTGTGGCTTGTTTATGGAATCCCTTGAAGATTCATCCTCTTTGGTGGATGTCCTCTAAGTCTTTTATTTCAATGGTTGCCTCAAGCCTAGAAACAAGAGAAGAACATTTATGCTCCAACTAATTTTCTTGGTAAGTAGTACTTATGGTATCATATCAATTATATTCGAAACTTTGCTCATCTTTTTCCCTAGATTATGGTAGGTGATTTCAATGCCATTACTGATTTAGATGAAAAAAGGGTCGTATTGTGAGGCTGGAGCCCTTTGCTTTCCTACTCTATGATAAAATCTCTACCTTAAATCTTGTTGAAATCAAGCCTTGGAATGGTTAGTTTACTTGGAACAATAGGAGACTAGGGGATGATTGTATTGCTAAGAGGCTTGATCGGTTCTTGGTCTCTTATTTTTGGATTGGTGGCTCATGGTCTATTTGTTTTGAGATTCTGGACTGGCGAAGTTCAGCTCATTGGCCTATTAAATTATCTGTTACATCGGCTCATGTTGCTAAATCTCCCTCTTTCAAGTTTCAACTTATGTGGTTATAGGATCCTTCTTTGCAAGATCATGTTGCTTGTTGGTGGTTCTGGGGAGACCTGCTTTCAACACCACTATGTATTTTTTTCCAAACAACTATAGTATGTGAAGTACCAGCTAGTACCAGCTATGTTTTGGTAATATCTCTACATGCTAAGGTTGTTGCTTGGGTTGAGTGGTTACAAGTGGGGGATAAAAACATTGCCTTCTTTTTCAACTCGGTGAAAGCCAAGAGACATGGTAATTTGATTCCTTGTCTTGTGAATGACAAGGGAGAGCAGTTAACCTCTTTGGGTGATATTTCCAAAGAAGCTTCATAGTTCTTTGCCTCCCTATTTAGAGAGGTATCTCAGGATGTGTTGGAAGAAGAAAACCATGTTTTGTCTTATATCCCTTTTTTAGTCACTAGAGAAATGAATGGGCACCTTTTGGGCTGCATCTCCTTGGAAGAATTGGAGGTTATTGTTTTTCAGATGAAGAAAGGGAAAGCTCCTAGTCCTAACGGATTTCCAATCAAATTCTTTCAAAAAAATTGGGACATTATAAACTTGGGACTTATTAGAGGTGATTTGTGAATCTCAGAGGAATAAGCAGATGCTGAGGGATTTGAACTCTACCTTCTTGGCTCATATTCCCAAATGTGATGGTGTAGACTGGTTGAGTTTGTTTCGGATTATCTCTCTTTGTAATGTGGTTTACAAAATTATCTCCAAATTGATTGTTGAGAGGTTGAAGCGGTGGCTTAGTAAGCTTATTTCTAAGGAACATGGGGGGTTTTGTGGGAGATGGGAAAATTATGGATTGTGTTGTCATTGCCACTAAATCTATTCACTCCATGGCAGCCTCCAAAGAAAAATCTATGTTCATCAAGCTAGATATGGCAAAGGCTTATGATAGAGTTAAGTGGTCTTTCTTATGTAAAGTTATTATCGCTTTTGGTTTTGTTGAGGAGTGGGTTACGTGGGTTATGAGTTGTGTTACAACTACTTATTTTTTACTGTTGATAAGTGTTGAGTCATCTTCCTTATTTGGGGCCTCCAGAGGTCTTCATCAAGGGGATCCTCTTTCTCCCTATTTATTCATTCTTCTAGTCGAGGGTTTGGGGAGATTGTTGAAGAGTAATGTGGCACTGGGTCTTATCCAGGGTTGGGTATGGAGCAACAATTTGCCTCCTCAGTCTCACCTACAATTTGTTGATGATACAACTTTGATGGGTATGGCCAAGGTTAGAGAGGGCACTAATCTACATAAGGCTTTGGACGTTTATTTAGCTACTTCTGGTTAGATGATCAATGAGGATGAGATCCATTTTTTTCTTTAATACTCTGTGGCTCATCCAATAGAGGGTTGCTCATATTTTGAGGTTTCAGATTGGTTCTCTGCCTTTAACTTATCTTGGCATTCTTGTCTCCAATGGTAACCTCCCTAGGGGCTCTTGGAAAAACATTCTTGATAAGTTCCGTGCGAAGGTCAACCATTGGACCCATCGATGGTTGTCTTTTGTTGGGCGGGTTGAACTTCTTAAGTCGGTAGTGTAGGCTCTCCCCAACTATAGGTGCATGCTCTAGGTGGCTCCTATTAGGTTTTGTTGGAAGATTTGCAACATGAGCATGAAGTATGGATGGTTGTGTTGGTTGTTCCTATGTTGTCATTGATGTCAACATGGTGATAACTATATGGGAAGTCTACTTGGTTTACTGGAATTTTTTCTCTGCCAGTAATACTCTTTTATGATGGATCATTATGTTGGTATTTGAGTCCAAAATTCACTGCAAGATCTGATATGAATCTAATCTCTTAACCATGTTTTCTTGACTCATTCAAACAACTATATCTTGGATCTTAAGACATCTTTTTTTGTGAGCAGAAAGTTATCTTTGACAGAGTATAACTCTGTATCCTACTATTGTTTTATGTGTGGCATACTGTGTGGGAGACTTTGCATTCTACTAAGGTGAACATTCTTATGCTGCAATTTTGTTGACAGTCTCTTTGCTAGTGGTATGATGGGAAATTAATGTGTTCTCAAATCTGGAAGGTGTTTGCTTTGAGGATTATTTGTTGGTTTGGAGAATTGTGTTCTAGTCTTGGCCAACTTAGTGAATACAATATATTACGAAGACTAGTTATGTTTTATGGATGATAGTTGACTTGGTATAACACACTATGTGGATAAAATGTTTAAATCTTATATGGTGTCGACAAAGAAGGTTTTGATTATTTTGTGTTCATCTAATTAGGTTGACCTAATTGATGAATAAGATATACTTGTATATATATAAGATGAAAGATAGAAGAGAGATGTACAAGAGAGCGAGAAGGAGAAGTGAATGTGAACAGGGGAGAAGATCAGAGCCTAAATGCTTTATTAGTTGTGATCAGTACATTTTTGTTGAGTGACTATTATGTGAGGCAGTACTTCTTATTTTGAGCTTCAGTGGAACTGAACCCTGCACATTGAAGGTGTATCCTATCAGTTCAATATTTTGGCAGTGAGCCACTATCATTGTATCTTGGCGGTTAGCCATCTTTTGTACTTAGGTAGTGAGCCTTTTAAGGAAAATGAATCCTGGCAGTGAGCCCCATAATATTTTGTATCTGTGTATAATATATTATGAGTTAACCCTCATTGTGGTTTTTCCCATTTTGGGGTTTCCACATAAAAATCCTAGTGTTCATGTTTATGGTTGCATTGAATTGTTTCTATGTTCTCTCTTGCCGATTCAATCAGAATTGTGATAATATTTAAGTGGATTTTATTATGGTTTTATGGAATACTGATTCACCCCCCTCTCAATATTTTGGATGTTCAACAATTGGTATCAGAGCTTGGTTCCTCAGAAGAAGCCTAATAGCTTGAGGAAGGTCCCATAATTTGAATATGAGAATTTCTTTCCTTCGGAAGTAGTCTTCATTGAATATTTAGAAGAAATGGAAGTTCTAAAGGACAAGTTGATAAAAGAAAATGAGTACATTGAAAAGCTACAACGTAAAAGTATGGAGGCATGCGATTTGTTGACTGAAGGAGAAGAAATCATCTCTAGCCTGCTGCAACAATTGGATGAGAAGAAAAGAACTAAAGAATGTCAGGAAATTGAAATTCAAAGGAAGATGGATGAATGCATAAAGTTAAAAGAAGAAGCAAAAACCTTGAGATCTGATCTGGAAAAGGCAAGAAGTTTTGAAGAAAAATTTAAGATAAGCTTGACGATGCTTGATGAATTGATTACCTCTCAAAGATCGAAAATTGATAAGAGTGGTTTAGGGTTTCAGGAAGGTCGGAGTTATAAAATGAAGCGATCCACTGGTAAGAAGATGCAGTACAAAAATAGACAAATCAAGGAATGAATAAGAAATTTTGAAAAAAATCTTGTCAAACAACATGATGCTAAAAGGTATTTATCGTTTAATGGTGTTTGTTATTCCTGCAAGAAATATGGTCGTAAGGCAAATGACTGCAAAAGTAAAGTGAATGAATCTCTATCATTCGTCGAAAAATGTTCTAAGAGCAAGAAGAATGGATATAAAGTTAGTCTGTTGGATAAAAAGGAAAATGGAAAGAAGAATGTTGTTTGTTGTAAGTGCAAAAATCTGGAACATCCTAGTAGTAACAAGGGAAGAAAGAAAAATATCTATTCGGAAAAGAAGAATGATCAAACCTTTGATCCGAAAGAAGCAAGAAAGGAAATGAAAAGGATTTAGAGAAAGGAATCATCAGTATTATTTGTGCTGACCTCCGGTGCAAATACTCCCATCAATTTCTAAATAAAAGCAGTGGCTAAGGAGGAGTAATCATCAAAAAATACAATAAACCCTCTCATCGGTACTTGTGTCATATCATGACAAAAGTATACTTAATGTGGTAACAAGGTTAAGGTATTTTCTCAGTGGCATGTGTGAAGGATGAAGTATGTAGAATTTGAAAGAATGGAGGCATACACAATTTTCAAGGCAATCTACCTACAAGTTGAAGCATTTATTGCAAAATCATTCAAAACGAAAGAAATGAATTCAAATAATTTTAAAGGCTTATGCATTTTTGGAGAAGTGTGCAAAGGAAGTTTAGAAGGCAATTTAGAGTTTTAGAGTTTGAAGAAGATAATAGACGGATTCCAAGCAAGCTCTGAAAGTAGGATATCTATACATTTCTTGTTGGAATTTTCAGAGGTATTCCTGTTTGCACAGTCTCTCTTTTATTGCTATGGATAATTCAAAGGTTGTGAATTGTGCGGATAAAGCTAGGTTGAAGAGATATTTGAGGAATGTGTCAAAAGAGTTTGTTGGTGTATTCTCTTGCATCCCTCTGAGAGTGTTTCCTATAGAATATGTCTATGCATTTGTTTACAATAAGATTGAAGAGATGTCATCAGTTCAGTTGAACGTGCTTGGGGAAAGTGAATTGAAAGAGAGCCATGATGCCTACAAAGTATTAGTTGAGAAAAAGTTGGATGTTTGGAGGAAAGTTCCCTCGTTTGAATTTGATAAGTATATTCATATAGTGTTGAGCTAAATTCATGATGAATCTCTGTTGATAGATCAAGTGTATTTGATTTTTAGAGAAGTTATTAAAGATGTAACTGGTTTGTATTCATCTGGACCAGTTCCCAAATTAAAGGTTATGGATGAGAAAGAAATAATTGAGGTTACAGGTGTGAGTTCTAAAGGGAAAGAGATTGATTGTTGATCCGAAAATAAGGTATGATGCTATGGTCATCGGTCACAAAGTTTGTATCCCTAACAATGACCTTATAGTTTCTACTATTGTGGTGCATACTGTTGTTGATATGGTAATAAGAGGTATGGAATATGACTCGTGTGAATTACTTCATATACATATTTTGAAGAATTTAAAGGAGATCAAGAAGAGTAAGAAGAATACATTTCGGTATGGCAATTTGGTTGTTTGTTTACTCTTTTACTTTTTGAGATAATTACCGATAATAAGAAGGATAAAATGGTCAAAATCAAAGCCTATTGCCTATCAAATCAGGAACTTCATGATAAATATTGGTAGTTCAAATGCGCAAGGGACTTCCTTTGCTACATTCTTTGGAAAATTTCAGATGAGGATGAACAAAAGGTTTAGGATTCCATTAAGTGTTGTAGAAAGATACTCCAGAAGCATAAATTTTCTTGTCTATCGATTTCTATCACATGGAAGCAGTTGAATCAAGGTTAGTTTGGATATTTGAATTGGACTATGAAGTGTCAAAGGATGAAGTTGATAAATATGCTAAAATTGTTTTGGAAAGCCCTAAGGATCTCAATGTAGAAGGTACCTCTGGTAGTGTGACTAGAACAGGGAAGAAAAGGAAGAGTGTTGTTAAGAAAGAAGGCACAAAAGAAAGTGAGCTTGAACATGAGCATGAAAGAATAAATATTTAGAGAGCTTTGGAAGAATTGCAGAAGGTTATTCCCGATGCTAATTTTGATTCATCTATTTCTGTTGTGGAGAATCTTTGTGGCATGATTAATTATTTGAAGGTCTACATCTCCAAACTTAAAATGTCCATTGGAATCAAGTCTTATGAAGATATAAAATGAAAATGTGTGAATGCACACGATTGAGTAATGAAGGAATTGGAGAGTGTACAAGGTAACTAATTTATTTTTGCCTAGATTGGTTTGGTAGTACACTGGATATGAGAAATGAGATAAGGATGAGTGAGTCCCAATTGAGAACTCAGGCAGATACATAAAGGTTAGCAGAAGATAAAGATAATCAGAAGTGGTCCTAAATTTTGCAAATTTAGGACAGATTCTTCTCTTTGTAGGATCAAAGGATAGATTTTATCAAGAGTTTGTGGCACTCAGAGACATGATTAAACTCAAACATACTTCTATTTCTAGTGCTCTTGGTTGTATTGGTGAATTATTAGAGATTGATCTTAGTCCCAATACTTTAATAGATGGTGTAGAGTCCTTAACTAAACTTGAGTTATTTTACAAGACTCTTTTCAGTGCAAAAATTTTGTGGGAAGAAGGTAAAGCATCGTGGAAGGCTATTCTGGAGAGTTTCAGAGGTTCTTCTTCAGAATAATTCAAGTTTGTGTTCATATCTTTCTGGTTACATTTTGATGCATATTTACATATATACCAGACCCCTTCCTTTGTCATTGATGTCAAAGGGGGAGAGATAAAGAGATAGAGAGATAGAGGAAAAACATTTTTGTTAAGAACATTTTTGATAGGGGGAGTAGTCAGAGTATTCAGTTTTGGTATACTGGATTTTTTTTTATCATGCATGTTGCCATCAATGCCAAAGGGGGATATTGTTGGAAGCTTCGCAACATGAGAATGAAGTATGGATGGTTGTGTTGGTTGTTCCTATGTTTTCATTGATGTCAACATGGTGATAACTATATGAGAATTCTGCTTGGTTTATCGAAAGTTGTTCTCTACCAGTAATACTCTTTTGTGATGGATCAGTGTGTTGGTATTTCAATCTAAAATTCACCGCAAGATCTAATATAACTCTAATCTCTTAACCATGTTTTCTTGACTCATTCAAACAACTATATCCTGGATCTTGAGACGTCTTTTGTTGTGAGCATAAATTTATCTCTGACAGAGTTTAACTTTGTATCCTACTATTTTTCTGTGTGGCATACTGTGTGGGAGACTTTGCATTCTACTAAGGTGAACATTCTGATGTTGTGGTTTTTTTTTATAGTCTCTTTGCTGGTAGCAATGGGAAATTAATGTGTTCTCAGATTTGGAAGGTGTTTTCTTTGAGGGTTATTTATTGGTTTGGAGAATTTCGTTCTAGTTTTGGTCGACTCAACGAATGCAATATATTATGAAGACTAGTTATGTTTTATGGATGATAGTTGACTTGGTATAATGCACTATGTGGATAAAATGTTTGAATCTTATATGGTGTCGATGAAAAAGGTTTTGATTATTTTGTGTTCATCTAATTAGGCCAACCTAATTGATGAATAAGATATACTTCTATATATATAAGATGAAAGATAGAAGAGAGATGTACAAGAGAGCGAGAAGGAGAAGTGAATGTGAACAAAGGAGAAGATCATAGCCTAAATGTTTTATCAGTTGTGATCAATATAGTTTTGTTGAGCGACTGTTGTGTGAGGTAGTACTTATTCTGATCTTCAATGGAACTGAACCCTGCACATTGAAGGTGTATCCTATCAGTTCAATCTTTTGGCAGTGACTCACTATCATTGTATCTTGGTGGTTAGCCATCTTTTATACTTAGGCAGTGAGCCTTTTAAGGATAGTGAGTCATGAAAGTGAGCCCCGTAATATTTTGTATCCAGATATAATATATTGTGAGTTAACCCTCACCATGATTTTTTCTATTTTGGGTTTTCCACGTAAAAATCCTGGTGTTCATGTGTATGGTTGCATTGACTTGTTTCTATGTTCTCTCTTACTGATTTAGTCATAATTATGATAATGTTTAAGTGGATATTATTATGGTTTTATGGAATACTGATTCACCCCCCCTCTCGATATTTTGGATGTTATTAAGGAGTTGGATTCTCTGGCAAGGAAATTTATTTGGGCTGGCAGCTTGTCATCATCTAAGTGGAGCTTGGTAAAGTGGGATATTGTTTGTAGTCCAAAGCAGTTTTGGGACCTTGGATTATGGTAGTCGACTTTGACTGGGGTTGTGTTTTCTGACAAGCTTTATTGGAGATGGTGTTTGGAACATGATCATGTCTGGGCTAGGATTATTTCAAATAAGTACCTAAGGGGGATACCAAAGGAGGAGATTCCCAAATACCTATTGGAGAGGAAAGGTTATGTGATTTGGGAAACACTTTAAAAAGGTGCTAAGTTGATCAAAGAGGGCTTGTTTTGGATATGCAATATGGGGGTTGAGGCTCTTTTTTGGTTTGACTCTTGGGATGGTGTTGTGCCTATTGCACACATGCCTCGTTCGGATCAGGGGGCCCCTCTTTTCTTTTCGCCTTTGTTGGGTCACTTTTGCCTTTGCCTTGTTTTTTGTGCTCCCTATTTCTGAGCTTAAAGTGGTCAGGAACATTAAAGTCATCATTCTTTAGTTGACCAAAATTCACCACTCCAAAAAATTTAACTCTTTTGTCTTTTGCAGCATTCTTCACAAGTTTTCGTTGGTCCCTCGCCCCAATGTCCTTCAGACTTTATAGACCTACATCTATGTGTCTCCTTGGGTAGGATTCTATTGTTGCTTCGTTGTTCCCTGACTGCAAGACCCAAAGGTCCACCCGCATGGTGGGACCCACATTACCCTTCGTCATCCATCTACCTCACCAATCGTTGTACCTAGCATTTAATGTGGGTCATAAATGCAAATTTTCTTATAAATAGATGCCTGCACCTATCATTTTCACACTAGCAAATTTAAATTTTGGAGAAAGGAAGACGAAAAAAGGAAGAGCCCACCCCCACATCGCTCTTAGGTGGATCAAAATCCAAGTCTTTGTCTGATTTTGGTGCTGACCTCAGGTATGCTGGCCTTTGGAACCTTAAACCGCATATTGTTCTATAATTAGGGTTTGTAGATTTATGATAAAATCTTGAATTCTACCCTAAAACCTCTTGACGGTCGTCTCAACAATTGATCCCACATAAACTCACCCCTGGCACTTTAGAACTCCGTCAAAATCACTCAAGTGGCACCTCAAAGCAATGCAAAATCTACTACTTTCATCACCATTCTTCACACAACATAAAATCCTTTGTGGCTCGCAGTGTTATCATCGTCGCCCCGGTCAAACACAAGACATTCAACAAAAAACTCACATTTTTTGACCCACTGCGGGTCTTCTTATGCAGATTGCCACTTGCAGGTGTCCGTCTCCATGTTGTCATTGGTGAACGACCTAAGTATGGTTGTCGTCCACACAGTGGGCCCCGCACATATCATTTCTGCCAGTTGCTAAAAAATGACTAAGTCTAGGTGGGACTTGTGGGCCATTATTTGCGGGTTGTCGTATGTGGATCATCGTTTACCGAATATCATCTGCTAGTGGAAAAATCATCCCTTCTTTCTACATTATGGACCCTGTGACCCTCTTAGCTGTCCCAAAGTCATGTGGACAAAAATGCTAAGATAGAATTTTCATGCAAGTTGGTCTCTGCGGGGTTTGTGTGCGGACTGCCCCTGCTCCTTCACAGCACCTTAAACACCTAAGTAACCCCATCCGCTTGCAATGCAAACTCCACCAGAGTAATTTCCACCTGAGAACCTTGAAATGAATGTTAGTCCACAAGGTGGTTGTGAGCTGACCCATACAAGTCGTCGTACCCTCAAATTCATTTCTTAACAGCAAACCTCTAGCGACTACCCGATGATTCCCATCTGCATGCCCCAAAAAGATCAAAACTTGAAAATCGAACTCATGCCGCCCTAACCACCCGCGGGTTCCACAATACGGAACTCCGCTTGGGGGTTTCCGTCCCCTGGAAGCCGCTAACTTAACAACTAAGTTTTAACGCCCTTCCATCCAGCGGTGTTCGCACGTCCCAAACCCACAAAGCCTCAATGCACGACCTCATGACGTTAGTATCCCCTAACCTAATTTTTGCACTTATCTAAGAATCTTGCAATGAATTTGACTACCAACTTTCTAATGTAGAATCTTCGCTACTCCATCTGCGGGTCTCTGTGACCTCTTGGATTTTATTTAACTACCTTCCTCCTGACGAATTATGGCTTGGGGAAACCCGCACTGTTAAGCCCGCATTTTCCCAAATGATCCCAAAAAGCTCCAAGTACCTTCCAATGATGAACTTTGTGAACTTCTAATGATATATGAATTGATCTAATGCTTAATCTACAAGATTTAACTAGCATTTACTCAAATTTCCATGAAAACAAATTTACTGCATCTGGTGTATGCATAATTTATGGAACCCATTGCTAGGCCTTCCAAAAATGCTGTGCAAAAATTTGATAAAGGAAAAAAGCATGCCTGAACTCTCAGAGGGAAGGAAGAGGAAGAACAAATGAAGTACAAGTTTCACGGAGTCAAACACACATCAAAGCTCACTTCTAGCTAGGAAACAATCTCAGACACCGACTTCAGGCATGCCAATGTGGATGAATTCAGAGAAAGAGCTATGCAGAACCCCAAAACTAATAGGACAAAAAATCAGGAAGAGCGGTTTAGCCAAGGCTACTGGTTTTCCTCCTATGCTCATCGCTCCAAACTTAGTAATGGCCTGTCGGGAGTGCTATGACTCCAATAGAAAGATAATTGACCATGACAAGAGAGTATTAGTAGATCTGTCAACCAAATCTATTGGTAGGACCTTTGGCATCCTAGTCTTTGACAGGATGGATGAAGTGGAGAAGGAATTTTCCCAGAATGTATGGCAAATAGATCCTCTTGGGTGCAAACGAATGATTAACCAAAAATGGTTAAAATAAAAGAGCACTAGTGTTGCTAAGGCTCCTTGGACCTTATACATAAGTGAATTCTATGAGGAGTGCCACGATCTTGTCACACCTTTCAGCAGAGTCATGGGTTTGCCTATTGCAACTTTCTTTGAAAACTGGATGTTTTATTTCATAGAGGAAATCCTCGAGGGCAAGACCAAATTCTATTGGGTGAAAATTATCAGTGACAACATGCATCAAAAGTTAATGGAGGTAAATAAAACCTCTTATTTATTCATGACTTTATATTTGGTCTACCTCCTAGTGACCAAGTTTCCATACAAGGGTTTGTTTTACGCCAGAGAGTTGGGAACTAAGGAGGGCAGTTGAAGGTATATGGCTGCTACCCTCAACTGCAATATAGGAACTTAAGGAGGGAGTATAGAAGAGTGAACGATGCCTTTATTAGGCATATAATCAGACTCTTGGGTGGAGATTTCAAAAGAAGAGTAACTCACAATGCACTAGCTTTCATGAAAGGTTTTGGATATTTATTCATCCAATTCCCCAAGTTCACCTACATCAGACTCAAGGGATTCTTGGGAAGGCCATACAAGTTGCCACACTATCCCAATGACAGGATTATCATGTTGGAGGTGACCTGATAGCTGCAAACCTCTCACACCTTTCTAAGCAATAAACACTGAGCAATATTCCCATATCCTCTGACTCTTGAGTAGGGTATGTATGCATGTCCCGCTGCACAATGTGTGGAATATTCAAAAAAGGGGTTGGTCAAGTACAATCTCAACCTTCATACAAACTCAATTGCATATCATATAAATCATCAATGTCAAGTATACAATGAATTCTGAAATAAGAAGAGATACATCATCAAAATAGGTTGACTCGAAGTGTACATCATGTCTCAAAATCACAAACAACATCTAGGATCTGCTGCTACCAGATGGTATAGGCATCGCAGGACCAATACCTCCCCCACCAGAAGTCCTAGGATCTCTCGGGTCTCTCAGATCGCTCTGAGGAGGCTACATCACACCCTCACTAACTGTCTGGGTATGTGTCATGTTGGATCTCAAAGGGGCATAACTCACTTTGCGCTCGGCATGAACTGCATCATGATATTGACCCCTGTAGAACTCTGCCTCTCAGCCAACTCGTAGAACCTCCCTCATATAATCGGCAATGGAGGTACCATTAGCTACCCTCTGTAAAGTCTTTGCAGTCGCTTGTGCCCTCTCTATAATTTGTCTGGCACTGTCCCTCTCGGCTATCAAAGTACCAACCTGTGTCTGAACAGCTGCCAACTATCCCTCAACCTATGCCAATGCCTGTGCATGACCCTGTGCTTGGGTCTACAGTTGTGTCTGAGTCTGCACAAGTAAACCCTGTGCCTGCACTAACTGACCCTGCAGAGTCTATAACTGCACCTGTAGGCTTGCAATCTATCATTTTTGATCTACAAAAAGCATCTCAACTACTCGCCTCTTGCGAGGCCTACTCGAAGATGGACCTACACTACCTGGCCCAACCCCTCTGCCACCACCACCATCCCCATCATTGTTGCTACTATCCTTGTTGTTGCTCCCATCACTGTTGCTTGACTCAATATCAAATCCACTATCCTCCTCATCCTCAACAGCTATGACGGGATCCTTGGCAACATCCTCCTCTACAGGTAATGGTGTTGGCTCATCTAGAATAGTGATCTGAGGACATGGATGCAAAGCCAAAAATGGGGCATACTCCTCTGTCACTGGTGCCTCTGCGATATCCCAACGCATATCCCAAGCTGACGGTTGTAGAGCCCGGTATCCCTCCACTAATGTGTTGTATGACAAGCATGGCCCCCAATCTATTGTATCACTCCATCGTCGGGCATAATGAGCAACCCCCTAAGGCATGCACTGCACAATCCCACACTGCATGTATACCCGCTGAAATAAAAATATCTCTAAGACAAAATGGGTCTTGTCGATCAGATACATGGAATCACACAAAAACCCGAGCACTACATCATCCTCCTCCCACTGCTCGTAATCCAGGTAAGGCCGCCATATGACACTCTCTAGGTCATCCAAAACACATCTCCAATGCTCTAACTTACCCATCTAAGACTGGGTAAGTTGACCTCTATAACAAAAAACATATGGTCTACCTACAGGTCTATCACGTACTGGCATGGTCACCCAATGGAAAAATGCTCCCATGCCCAAACTTGTAATAATGTCACTCCTTCTAATAAGCCGCGTCCTCCCAAATATACTATTGAGTGTAAATCATGATAAAGGTGGGCTAGCATACACATCCCCCACGCATATTTGGTCCCGTGCATGACCATTCTCTCAAGAATACGGCCCCAACCCACAGAGAATCCCTTTGACCTGTGATCAAGACAAAGGAAGCCTCCAATGAATCCAACTAGCACTATTGGTAGAGTAGCGTAGGCGTTAACCACCGTCCGCCACTAAACACTCAATCCTGCAATATGATTATCCTCAAATACTCTACGAAGTGCATCTCTCCCACCAGCCTCATGTGAATCATAAACTACAATCTCTCCCATGAAAGGTATTTGTAATATCTGCTACACATCCTCTTGTGTGAGTGTCATCTCACCGGTGGGTAGATGGAAGGTGTTCTGATCATTGTGCCACCGCTCGGCTAAGGCAGTAAGGAGACCCCGATTAATCCTAATCTGGGGCATGTTAAGAAGAGTAGACAAACCACATTGAGAGATGATCTGAATCTCATTTGGAATCAAATGTGGGATCAAATTAGCAGTCCATGGAAAACGCTCTCGCATCTAGAGGTTATTCAGAGGATCCTATCATCATAAAAGGTTTAAAAATTAGTACACTATGTCAAAATTCACAAGTCAATCTACTATCAGATATAATCAAACTTTGGTATGAATTTTTGATCAAAATTCATGAACGAACATCAACTAACCTCACCTATCATGAGGTTCATCACAACCATCATCTAACCTCACCTATCACAAGGTTTATCATATATGAAATCATTCCTCACCTATCATGAGGATCATCACAAATGAGATTATTTCTTGCCTATCATGAGAGTAAGTCTTATTTATCATCAGAATCAGTCATTAGGGAATTTGGACTATCAAATCATACCAAACCGAAGAATGGACATGATCGAAATGGACAAAATCAAGGCTAATTGTGTCAAAATCTGCAAATTTGACATGGATGCGCTAAAACAGGCATCCAAAAAGCTAAAAAATCAAAAGTGCTATTTCATCATTTAGATGCGTCAAAACAGGCACCCTAAGTGCTAAAAATCAGAAGCGTTATTTCAGCAATTCGATGTGCTATAACAGGTAACCGAAGCACTAAAAACTAGAAGCGTTATTCCATCACACCGATGCGCTATAACAGTCTATTAAAGTGCTACTTTACTCAAAGTGCTATAACAGTCTATCAAAGTGCCAGGTTATTACATCGATGCGCTAGAAATTTCTAGGAGCTAAAATTGGGCATCAAAGTGCTAAATAAATCTATCTAAGCGTTGATTCTTCAAAGCACTAAATTATCCTACGAAAGCGCTAAAGAAATTAACGAAAGCGCTAATTCCTCAAAGTGCTAAAACATATCCTAGAAATGTTATATCAGAGTGCAAAGCGCGACATTGATGTGCTAAAACTACGAAAACACATAAATGCATAAAAATAGCATGAAAATCAAGAAGGCACAAACTACAAGGTGGATTACGGGTACGTACCGGAGGTCTATAGGCAACCGAGCGCTGGTGACGTCGCACATGCTCGAACTGGTGGGTGTGGTAGGGGATCAACATCTTGCTCCAAGTGGCTCAAATGTCTCTCTCACTAGGTTTTGAAAAGTCAAAAAGCACAAATGAATGTGAAAAGGGCATTTTTGACCTTATATAAGTTTTTCAAAAGGGATTTTTGAGGGAATTTTCTTTTATTTTAACTAATTTTATTTATGAAATTAATTGAAATTCATACATGGGCTAAATTTTCTTCATCAATATCGGGAGATAAATCAAATCTTCGTCAAATCATCATCAAATCATCATGAAAATTCAAAAAAATTGAAAAATCCAAAAAAAATCATAAAATCATTAATTTATCTCCTGATGGAAGATACTATCATCAATCATCTGAAAATTAATATCTGGGGCATGTCTGGGGCATACTGAATTTTTTTTGTTGATATTAGCAGTAGCAGCAAAATTTTCTTTGAAGCAATGCGTAAACACATCACTTCAAAGAGGGGCAAAATGTATACACCTAAAATTGGTCTAGAGAATCTGATTAATTAAATACGACTTATTTGATTAATTATCCTAAATTCCTCTACTATTGAATAAATAGAAATATTTATTTATATAGTTCACATTTAAATTCTACTATTATCTCATCTTAATTAAATAAACAAAATTAAATACTTTGTTTGATTTAATTATCATTTCCCCTATTTTATTCTATCACATCAATCTTAATTAATTAAATAAAGATCAAACACTCTATTGATTAATTATCATATTCTTCTATTTTGATTTAATGAACAACTTCTATAGTTTGTTTTATTAAATTATTTATCCCTCTTTTGCTAAATTAAATAAATCAAAAATATTTAAATTAGAGCATAAAGAATATTCCTGTATATTTCCTCAAAATCAAATTAGATATCCTATGTCTAATTTATGTCAAAAATATGTCTAAATTAATTGATTCAATCTTCACGAGAAGGTTTGGAGACAAATTGGAGACAAATTGGAAATCCATCTCTCAATCCTTCCTATTCTCTTGCGTGGTGTTTTCATGGGTAGGGACAATTCCCAAAATCTTCTCAATCTCCTCCATCTCTCACCATTCAATCCTCCAGATTGAATCCAAGCCTCTACTTTGCTGGCCTTGTGCAAAGCTATTGCCTGGAAATCTATAAATAAAACTTCATTCAACAAAGAAAAGATCCCATATTATCAATTTTATGCAATCTTACTCTGTAGGAAATCATTAAGCCTTTTATCAAGCATCAAACAATTCAAGCATCCAACATTTGAGATTTTCATATCATGGTTGCATCCTGTAGCTTCATCCATCAATTTTCATTTGAATTCATGTTACAGTAGTTCTTTTATCATTTAGCATTATCATATAGTTTCACATCATTGCATCAGCATCATTTTGTTCTTTAGATTGTCATTTTAGCAGTCGTAGTGTTTTATTTAAATATGAGAACACTGTAGCTTAATAAATCTTTAAAGATAGGAGACAATGAGACGCTTTCAGTAGATTTCTTGCTTTATTTGCTTAATATTTGATACAATGTTTCATTAAGAAGTGTTTTTACTTTGTTTACTTATTCACACTTACAATTTGGCACCCATTGTGGGGCATTAACCCCATATTTTGCATTTTTTATGAAAAGTGTCGTACAAGTTTTTGGTGTGTTCTGTTTCAACACTTCTATCAAAAACTACAGCGCTTTCGTCAAAAACTGTAGCGCATCTATGGAAAACTATGGCACTTTCGTGCTCTATTTTGGCGCTTCCATAAAACTATAGCGCATCTGCTAAATGTTTTAGCACTTCTACTATAGCTCTTCCATGAACTGTTTCAGCACATCAACCACCCATCTCCAGTATAGCTGATATAATGCTTCTGTGATTAACTTTGGCACTTCGGATCTCTGTTTTAGCGCTTTCGGTTTTAGCGCATTTGGTAAATACTATAGCGCTTTCATTGACTATTTTTACGCTTCTATAATTGTTTATCTAGATCCGACATGACCGCAGCCAAAATTTTATTTTGATGCATTTGGACTAAAATGAACCAATCCTAGGATAGTCATTTGGTTTAAAATTTATCAATCCTAGGGTAGCCATCACACTTTTGCTATATCAGTTAAAATGGACACCATGACTTTTGTGAAGCAAAATCTTCACATAGTTTAGCAAAATTTATCTTTTGGGCTTAAAACGAATCATTTATTTGTTGCGCTTGTGTGGTGAATAGGATTATGCTCTCCCCTTAACTAGGTGATCAAAGTGTCAGACTCATCCTTTATTTTCATGCAATTTTATGCTTTGGTTAAAACCTTTAGAAGGCCTGCCGTAGTGGGAAAAAATACTCACCCTACGGGAACGACCTAAGTGGGAATGCCTAAAGTCAAGGATTCCAACCCACTCTAATCAAATGCAAGTTGTTGATGAAAGTCCAACTTGATGGTAGCGTGCAAGATAACCATACCCAAAATCTTTGTTCTAAAGATTGGGAGGTCTCCTAAGGGAGTTTATCATTTTCCGCACCGCACGAAAACCCTATCTAAAAACCATAGCATAGTATCCAACCGAGTCAGTAACCAGACGTTGTAATACTCACAGTGCAAGGGGAGGAAAGAATCTACCCCCAAGACACTCACCATATAATTTCCAAGGACCGCTTGCTCAAAGGATGAGTAATCCAACTTTGAGTACGCACCTGGAAACGACAAAAACATGGGCACCCTCTAGGGGGTGACATGGTTGTGTGAGTCAATGCAATTTTAAGATCTGGGTTGTTGAGTATAAAAATTACCTTTTTTACTTTAAGAGTGAATCTATCTGAAAGTATATATTTGTTAAAACAAACTAGTGAAAATCAATAAGGACCATTCATGGTTCTTGAATATACACTATTTGTTCAGATTCTAAGATTAAAACAATTATCCTACAATTTGCTTGCTATGTTTTCAAAATCATTATAAATTAGATAACAGATCATCCAGAAAATAGCAAATCCAATCAGGTTTGAAAAGTTCATGATTCGAGAGTGGAAATCAACAAAGTTTGTCAAGAAAACCATCAAAGTCAAGAAACCCAAGAGACCACTTGGTTACCAAAATCTATTGAGAAAAAGGCGTTTCTTATATCAAAGTCAAAAAATCTTGCTACAACACAAAACCTTCATTCATAGGTATCACGATTTCGCTAGAGGTTATACTGTTGATTATGTCGTAGAACCTCTTTATTCACGAGCCTTCTTCCAAAGGAGAGCCCTCACATAATATCATAATCATAGTCAACGCATACGTCAGTCCTACATCCCACAACTAATGATAGAATACGCCACAAGGCCAAGTCAAATTTTGCAATAAAGAGTCTTAACCATCCACCCTCTGTTTTAGCGCTCTAGAAATCTATTTCAGCGCTTTGGGACTTTGTTTTAGCGCTTCCACAAAATAGAGCTTCCAAACACTATTTCAGTGCTTCTGAGCACTGTTATAGCGCTTCCACAAAATAGCGCTTCTGAGCACTATTTCAGCACTTTCAAGCACTGTTTTAGCACATCCATAAAGATAGCGCTTCCATTATCTGTTTCAGCACTTTTAAACTTTGTTTTAACGCTTTTGTGAATTAGTGCTTCCAAGTCCTGTTTTAGCGCCCCTGAACTTTGTTTTAGCACTTTCCAAGTTGAAGTAGCTAGGGCCATGCTATATGATTAGGACATGCCTAGATATCTTTGGGAAGAAGTGTAAAAAAAAGTTAAAATGAAAGATTTAGCACTTTGATGAATGCACCTTTACCAATAATAGACTGGTTTGGAGAGGAAGATACAGATCTGGACATTCTCACTCATCCAATTGAGAATAGAACCGAGCAATGGTTAGATGAACATATCGTTGAGTTAAAGGAACAAGGTGTCGAGCTCACATATGGGGAGCTCGAGGATGAGATAAGTAGTGAGACTAATAGTGCTCCCACTATAGAGCCCTTTGGAGAGGCATCCAAATCTCGACTTGTTACGAGATCTAGAAAGAGAAAGGAGGTTTCAAAAAGATAGCCTAAGCACAAGGATTACACCAGGAAGACAACAGAAGGGCCACCTTCATTGAAGAAGGGGAGAACAAGGAACTTTGTATTACAAATACCAACTATCCATGAAGAGGAAACCCTGCCTGAAGAAGGAGAGCCTGAGCATCATCGTTAACCACCGCCAACCACCTCCATCCCCATTGCCACTACCACTGCCACTACCTCCTTCAACCCAACCGCTGCTTGTTTCATCTCTGTCGGTGGTGGATATTTATGTCCACCTTTATCTCCAAAGGCTTGGGTGGTATTGATGGACGTGTCCTCTGCCACAACTTCCCCATTGTTGACTTCTTCGCTCTTGCCTCCCCTGTCTACTCTTTCCTCTTTGCCTCCTTCCCTAGAATCTACCACTACAACAACACCTACTTTTTCACATGCCTTCGCGACATACATGCAGAATGCACCTCCTAAGCTTTATGGGGTAATGCTCGATGCCAAGGTGCAGGCTCTAATGGCCCAAATTGTTGCTGCCCTACCTCATTCTCCACCACCTAAGGAGCCTCCTAATATGGAAGCCATGATGCAAATATCAAAAGAGATGGAGAAATAACATTTGAAACAACAAGAGGAGACCAAAAGGGACATTGTTGATGAGCCCAAATATTTCGATAGGGATGACTACTTCGAGCACCCGGAGGGAGGATTGAACATAAATATTGATAAAGTAGCCTTTGATGATGAGATGGTACAAATCTCTGGAGGAGAGGGAAATGACCAGCTTGATGAGCCCTATGAGGTTGAAACCTTGGATCAGGAGGAGGAAATTCTCCAAGAACATGAGAATGTAAGTGTAGGGGATCATCCTAGCACTAGTACACAAACAACAATATATCTAGTATCCAACTCTCATATTGACCATGTATTGGTAGCAACTCTTTATCATAAGGACTCTAAGGGCACTCTATTGTGATGTGCGCATCTAGGTAAGGTTAACTTTGATATCGACAAAGCAAATAAGAGAATCCAGGGGTTACATTCAAGTGCCTATATCCTAACAAAGTAACTCCTCCAAATAGGAAATTGTTGGCACATCATGACAACATCTATATCAGCACTAGCAACATCTACATTAGCACTACTAGGTGGTTCAACATGAGAATAAACTTTAAAAAAAAAAAAAATCAAGAAAATAGTCAATAGAAAAATCATCCTCAAGTGAAAACCACTTTGGTGGCACTTTGGACAAGTACCATGATGAAAACCTGGTAAACAAGCGTCATGAGTAAAATCGAGCATCTATGTGCACCATTTTAGGTGGAAGCATCTCATCCCATCCATAATAAATCTTGCATTCCATCCATCTTATCCATATTAAATCCATGATTAATTATCCAATCCGTTTTCATCGCATCTAACTTATCTTGATCTTGGCAAAGGTTTGGTATGTACTTCACACTTGCTTATGGTAAACATCTTGACATGAGTCACTATCATTGATCCTGTCCTAACTATCATCATCTGAGCCATGAGGAATTATCCAAAGAGGCATACTCTATCCAAACATGTTATCCTATCACAAGATAATCCTTGGCATCCTTCGCATACCCATCCATCAATCCATTCATTTATCCATGCATCCACCCATATAATTCCATACATTGCTAGACACTGGGGATAGATACTTACATCTTGCTTTGGGAATAAATCTTAAGCTATATCCTATAACTTATGTGGTGATCTAAACATTTGCAAAAATAAAAATCAAATTGGTCAAATCAATTGTAAGCAAAAATCTAAATCACTATCCCATGGCACATTTTGATGAGAAGATGTTACTTATCAAGCTTTATCTTTTATCATAAGGACTCTAAGGGCACTCTATTGTGATGTGCGCATCTAGCTAAGGTTAACTTTGATATCGACAAAGCAAATAAGAGAATCTAGGGGTTGCATTCAAGTGCCTATATCCTAACAAATCAACTCCTCCAAATAGGATATTGTTGGAACATCATGACAAAATCTATATCAACACTAGCAACATCTACATTAGCACTACTAGGTGGTTCAACATGAGCAAAAAATTTCAAAAAAAAAAATCATAAAATAGTCAATAGAAAAATCATCCTCAAGTGAAAACCACTTTGGTGGCACTTTGGACAAGTACCATGATGAAAACCTGGTAAACAAGCATCATGAGTAGAAGCGAGCATCTAAGTGCACCATTTTAGGTGGAAGCATCTCATCCCATCCATAATAAATCTTGCATTCCATCCATCTTATCCATATTAAATCCGTGATTAATTATCCAATCCATTTTCATCGCATCTAACTTATCTTGATCTCGGCAAAGGTTTGGTATGTACTTCACACTTGCTTATGGTAAACATCTTGACATGGGTCACTATCATTGATCCTAACCTAACTATCATTATCTGAGCCATAAGGAATTGTCCAAAGAGGCATACTCTATCCAAACATTTTATCATATCACAAGATAATCCTTGGCATCCTTCGCATACCCATCCATCAATCCATTCATTTATCCATGCATCCACCCATATATTTCCATACATTGCTAGACACTGGGGATAGATACTTACATCTTACTTTGGGAATAAATCTTAAGCTATATCCTATAACTTATGTGGTGATCTAAACATTTGCAAAAAATAAAAATCAAATTGGTCAAATCAATTGTAAGCAAAAATCTAAATCACTATCCCATGGCACATTTTGATGAGAAGATGTTACCTATCAAGCTTTATCTTTTATCATAAGGACTCTAAGGGCACGCTATTGTGATGTGCACATCTAGCTAAGGTTAACTTTGATATCGACAAAGCAAATAAGAGAATCCAGGGGTTGCATTCAAGTGCCTATATCCTAACAAATCAACTCCTCCAAATAGGATATTGTTGGAACATCATGACAACATCTATATCAACACTAGCAACATCTACATTAGCACTACTAGGTGGTTCAACATGAGCAAAAAAATTCAAAAAAAAAAATCATAAAATAGTCAACAGAAAAATCATCCTCAAGTGAAAACCACTTTGGTGGCACTTTGGACAAGTACCATGATGAAAACCTGGTAAACAAGCATCATGAGTAGAAGCGAGCATCTAAGTGCACCATTTTAGGTGGAAGCATCTCATACCATCCATAATAAATCTTGCATTCCATCCATCTTATCCATATTAAATTTGTGATTAATTATCCAATCCATTTTCATCGCATCTAACTTATCTTGATCTTGGCAAAGGTTTGGTATGTACTTCACACTTGCTTATGGTAAACATCTTGACATGGGTCACTATCATTGATCCTATCCTAACTAGCATTATCTGAGCCATGAGGAATTGTCCAAAGAGGCATACTCTATCCAAACATGTTATCATATCACAAGATAATCCTTGGCATCCTTCGCATACCCATCCATCAATCCATTCATTTATCCATGCATCCACCCATATAATTCCATACATTGCTAGACACTGGGGATAGATACTTACATCTTGCTTTGGGAATAAATCTTAAGCTATATCCTATAACTTATGTGGTGATCTAAACATTTGCAAAAATAAAAATCAAATTGGTCAAATCAATTGTAAGCAAAAATCTAAATCACTATCCCATGGCACATTTTGATGAGAAGATGTTACTTATCAAGCTTTATCTTTTATCATAAGGACTCTAAGGGCACGCTATTGTGATGTGCACATCTAGCTAAGGTTAACTTTGATATCGACAAAGCAAATAAGAGAATCCAGGGGTTGCATTCAAGTGCCTATATCCTAACAAATCAACTCCTCCAAATAGGATATTGTTGGAACATCATGACAACATCTATATCGACACTAGCAAAATCTACATTGGCACTACTAGGCGGTTCAACATGAGCAAAAAAATTCAAAAAAAAAAAATCATAAAATAGTCAACAGAAAAATCATCCTCAAGTGAAAACCACTTTGGTGGCACTTTGGACAAGTACCATGATGAAAACCTGGTAAACAAGCATCATGAGTAGAATCGAGCATCTATGTGCACCATTTTAGGTGGAAGCATCTCATACCATCCATAATAAATCTTGCATTCCATCCATCTTATCCATATTAAATCCATGATTAATTATCCAATCTATTTTCATCGCATCTAACTTATCTTGATCTTGGCAAAGGTTTGGTATGTACTTCACACTTGTTTATGGTAAACATCTTGACATGGGTCACTATCATTGATCCTATCCTAACTAGCATTATCTGAGCCATGAGGAATTGTCCAAAGAGGCATACTCTATCCAAACATGTTATCATATCACAAGATAATCCTTGGCATCCTTTGCATATCCATCCATCAATCCATTCATTTATCCATGCATCCACCCATATCATTCCATACATTGCTAGACACTGGGGATAGATACTTACATCTTTCTTTGGGAATAAATCTTAAGCTATATCCTATAAATTATGTGGTGATCTAAATATTTACAAAAAAGAAAAAATCAAATTGGTCAAATCAATTATAAGCAAAAATATAAATCACTAGCCCATGGAACATTTTGATGAGAAGATGTTCCTTATCAAGCTTTATCTTTTATCAAACATCAACCCAAACAATCAATATTAATTGAATCTAGCTTGCAGTTCAACACCACATCAAATAATTCAAACAAATTTTGTTCCAAGCCTAGCTTCAAAATCTTGATCTATCTTATCCAATCAATCAATCTTTGTGTTGTTCAACACTATCCTTGCATTGTTGTACATCCTCAACAATATTATCACTATCAGTAATATATCAATCAGATCAATCAATACTAGCTTATCTTTCAACAAAATCCCAAATATATCATTTAAATCATCACATATCCATACACTCGTCAACATTGTGCAAAAAATCCAAAACATTCAAAACATCTTCAAAATCCAAAACACATCAAAATCCCTAAAATAGGTCAAAACATCAAAAATCCAAAAATAGAACCTTGTCTAACTTTGAGTCTCTGATCTTGAACATAGGCAAGGCCATTATTGATGTGCCCATGAGACACCCTAGGTCAGTCCTTTAGGAGTCCATCGTAATAAATTGGCAATCCATCAACTATTCATTTCTCGTCATCAATAAGTCAAGTCAGTCTAACTACGAGGTCTCTACGTGTATAACGTAGGCAAGGCTTGTCTTTGATAAGCCCTCGAGGCCCCTAGGATAGTTTGTTAGGTTAGGTTCTTGGTCAAATCTTAGAAAACCCTCAAAACATTTGCAAGCTTAGAAAAACACAATAACATTTGAAAACCTAGAAAACCCCAAAACATTTGAAAACATTCAAAAAATCCCTAAACAACCTCAAATAATTGAAAACCAAAACATTCACATAAACATTCAAAAAGACCAAAAACAACCTTAAAACATTGCAAAATATTAAAAAAAATTGAAATATTCTAGAAAATCCAAAATCATCCATCTCATTTTGCTTTCACCTACAATAAACTTTCATCCATAATAAATCAATCGTCACCTTCACCCTTCCACAAAGAAAATGGGAAACAAGTACAACAATCAACAAAACTTTAAACCTTAAATGCAACAAATCAAACTCTTGATCATTATCAAACATGTCAATTGAACCTTATATCAATGGCCTTTCAAACAACTTATCGACCCGCCAACATCTGATAACACGTCCTAGGATGCATCCTTCCTACAATGGGCATTATCATTGGCAATCACTTTGTATATTTATCCTAAACACAACACACCTTTTGGCAAGAAATATAAATAACATTGACTATTTGTTGTTGATCTTTTCTTATGATTTATCTTATTGACCCATTCCAAGGACCTCTTGATGATGTCTAAATGATTTAGAGAGAAAATAATGGGGCATTGATCATTATATTATTTTTGTGCTTGTTGGGTATTCTTGTAAAATAATTTTGGCACATACTTGCTTAGTTGTGTGTAGGGAGGTTGTTTAGAGTAGATTGTTGACTATTGCATATTCTTTGGTCCGAAATGTTCTAAACTTCTAAACTACATTCCAACGAGGTTTCTATATGTCAAGGTGTGAACAAGGATTATCCTATTTGTTTGTAGAGTCAAAGTCCATCACACTAGATACAATGCCATCCTTGTTTTCAATACCTTGATGCATCGTGTCTATTTGTTATATCAAACATAAGGAATGATGGAAAGTCCCAATCCCAAATATGAGCAAATCATCACTTTCATCACAATAATCTAATAAAGTCTTGATGAATCACAAGCTTGTTGGACTTTTGAATCAATCTCAAAATTAATGGTCAATTCATTCTTCTTATTCTTCTATCTTTACTAATAGTTCTATCCAAGTATCGAATCTGTGTGATATATCAAAATATACATGAGGCTACCCATGGTCGATGATTGTCTATACATCATCAAATTTGTCTACATCAAACATTTGAGCTTCCTGGTCCTCTTTAAGCTGAACCTATGTTCAATCTTTGTCGAGAGATCAATCCAAACTTCAAAATTTATGCCTGATCTCTCGAGGGGGTAGGGTACTAGCTTAATTCCTTCCGTTGGGGCAACAGTGGGGCATCCAAAAATTATAAATTTTTGAATTTTTGATCTGAGCAGTAGTTTTAATCCAAAAAGCGTTAGTCTTTGAATCGATGTAACGAGTACCTCACTTCAAAGAGAGGTAAAATGTAGACACTTAAAAATGTCTTGAATGATACTACACACTTGAATATGATATATTAACATCATTTCATCTTGAAACCCATCTTCTTTTTGCTTGATTGATTAAATTAACCTAGTTAATTAATCAAATGCCTCATGATCATCTATTGATCTAATTGACCTAATTGGGTTAATTCACCCCCTCTCGCACTAAAATTTCATCTTGTTTAGTTAAATAATGCAAATTATTTAATCTAAGCCCTGAGTCCACTTATTTAATTAAATAACTTTAAACTATTTAATTAAATATCATATTGCATTTCCCTTTTCATTAAATAAATAAATAATTTAATGAATATCATATTATTCTCCATCTTGCACATTCAAATTTAGTTTTAATTAACTAAATTGCTAATTTCTCTCCATCCACTTGCATAGGTAATATTCCAAAGGAATATTCTCCTATTTGACTCCAAAATTAGAATGATTTATTTCAAACAAACTTTGTAACAAACTTTCAAAGTTGTAACAAAGTTTTTTTTTTAATCATTCTCAACCCTTGATCTTTCCTTGGTCAATGTGATCTTTGATTCTCATCAATTGATGATAATCCTTGATCCATGTTTCACCCTCCTTTCACTATTGACCATTGATTGATCAAATAGATATGAGCCCTTGATTTTTCATTTGCTTTCCTATAAATACATCACTATTTGGAGAGAAATGGATCCATCTTTTGATAGAAAAATTATATTGTTGAAACTCACTAATTTGCATCCATGTTTCATGTTTAATAGAATTTTAGAATAATTTTCATGCATAGTTAGCTTAGACATCCATTAATGGCTTCCACGGTAACGTAGTTGCATCCATTTAGCATATTTTGGAATCTAAGGCTTGTATCTTTGAATCTTGTACACATTTAGCATAGGTTTGCATACACATACATCAAGCATCTTAGTATTTGTCATGTTAAACTAGTTTTTATCATGTTTTGTTCATCACCCATCATTTTCATTAGTTTCCATCGATTTTAATCAATAAAATCGATTGGAAAAACTCATATTATCCAAGGTATTGGGAAAGGGTCATCATTCCACATTAATGCGACACCACAACCTCAATGGGATAAGATTTGAGTTCTTATAATATGTTTCTATCAATATTTCTTGTTTATTTCATGTTTAGTTTAACGGTTTCTTAGTTTTGATGCTTTCGAACACCATCACATTGGGATCATGACTTAGTGGATTAAATATGCCTCAAATTTGTATGGATCTAGTGTATTTATCCTATACTATGATCATGGTCACAGTTGGATTGCACATCCTTCATCATATCAAAATGTGATTTGCAATTTAGGGCAAGTTCATGGTTATTACGAAATGACTATGGCAACAAGTTCACGTTTATTACAAAACAACTATGGCAAGAAACATTGTACGATTATTTTAAAAATCTATTCATATTTACTAGCGCAACTTTAATAATACTTGCAAGTGGGTACATGCTCAGAACTAGTGTGACTTTAATCATACTACAAGTGGGTGTGTGATCATAATTAACATTTTTAAAAACAGTATGTAAAAAATACAAGTTGTTTAGCATATTTATGGCTAACTTTGTTCTTTATTTTTCTTGTTTGAACATACTAGTTTAATGCCTAGCGAAAATAATTATGAAACTAATAATAATCCCATACTGTAATTCACTGGGGAGTGTTATCCAAGAGGTGCTCCAAATGCCTCTATCCTCCTCCAAGCTATATAATATTAGATTTCCATAAAAGTAATAAGGTCAGTCCTCTTTTAAGGCTTAGGCCATAATTCTAGGCAGTGAAAGGAATGTTATCATTGGACTTGAATCCATCGAACGAGTCCAAAACTACAAAATAGTTATTGTTGTATGAAAATCTTCCATTGTCAAAAATGGGAAGAAAAGGAGTTGGCCAATAGTTGGAGGCTACATATGAGGTCTAGATATTGTCGTAGTCGAAAGTGATGGAACCCTCTGAGTAGTTGATTATTTTTACTTTTATATTTTAGAAACACAACATAAATTTTTTGATGTTGTTCTAAGAGGCCTCATTGATTTTGATCATAACCTTGGCCTCCATTTGTGCCAATGATCTAATAAAAAAGATTCTCATTAAATCCCCAGCTCAAGGCATCCATGCATATGAAGTTTTATGTATGAGATTAATTTGTAAGTCTTCACTCTGTTTTTTAGTTTATAAGAAAAAGTTATTTTCCTTGAAAGATGTAGTGTATTAGCAGGGAACTCAAATACCTTCAAGATTAATTGTAAAAGAAAATAGGAATGAAATTTTGTGCAAGACTAAAGGAGTTGCATTTTAAAAGGGTTTTGGTAGCTTTTCTACTTTTTGTAAAAACTTCCAAACTACATACAAAAAAAATTAAAGTAAAAATTCAAAATATGTTTAAATAAGCTAAGTTTGCAATGCTCTCTAGGTCACCCTTTGATATTTCAACATCGCGTTGCTCTAGATAAAGCTTTCGAGACAACCATGTTGTGTCGATTCAAACAATTATGTGGAGTGAATATGATGTATATCTTGTTACACCTAATAATAAAATGAAGTTAATGATTTGAAGGGTGATAGATATTTTAGTTGATCTCAGAAAGGGTTTCCACTAATTTTCTTATTTAAAGAGATTTGACTTCAGAAGTAAGGTGGCTTGATTTGCATTCAGTACATATAAATTCTCCTTGTCACCTTTGTTCATAATATTCTAAATACCAATGTTATCTTTGCCACCTTTACATTGATATTAAATGTATAATTGTCTCCAGCAACTCTCACCCACTTAGCAGACCTATAAATATTTAACCATCCCTTACTTATTTTCTTTATGATTCCTCTGCGTATTGTCTGGAGCTTCTCATCTTTGTTTCCAGCTACTTGTTGGAAGTCTTGATACACTTTTTCATCAAATAGGTACCTTCCTATTAACATTGATCATATCAGGCACTATCAGTCTCTCCATATGCTCCAGAATATATAATTTCTTTATTCCTTAGTGATTTTTGTTGGTGTAAATAAAATCTTGTACCTAGTTAATTCATTACAAGGGGACTTAGGGGACTTATTTACATGCTAAGTTTACTTAGGTCCTAGGAGGGAATCTTTATAGAAGGTATTAGTTGTCATTGGATCTTATCTTATCTTTTGAATTTTAACACATGTGTCCTAGGTAGTTATGATATGTTGTCACATGACATAGGATTAAGACACTTATCATAATCCTATTTAATCCTATGTCTTGCCTTAGCTATATAACTAGGTGGTGTCTTAACATTTGTCGTATTGAATTCTCTTGGATAATCAATTCAATTTAAATCTTGAGCATTGCATATTGATCTCTCTTGTGCTTTCAGGAAGTGCCTAGATCTTGGGTGGCTATAATCTTCAGCCAAATCTTGCATGGTGTAGAGTTATTCTATACAAACTCTTACATGGTATTAGAGCTTGTGGGATTGCTTCTTGTTAATCTTGATTGAGAGATATAGGTTGCAAATCTTGGTGGATCTTAAATAGTTGAGTATGCTCTTCTCTTGCATTGAATGATAATCTGGAGAATCAAGAAAAGATTGAAAAAAATACTAGATTTGGGGGTTTCCTCTTTGTGGCCTTCTATTTTAGGTTCAAATTGGATCTTGCTAGTGTAAATTTGAGCTCACCATTAAGATCAAAGGGTTCAAGAAAGTCAGTTTTGCCTTTTATTTTGTCTAAATTGGACATAAGAGGCCAAATCTATGAGGATTTGAAATTGAAGTGTGATTGCCAGATGCAAGAGGTAGCTGCAAATTTGGAGCATTTTGGGTCAAACCTAACCCTTCCATCACGTCCAAGAGGCCCAAAAACCCCACGATTGATTGTCAAATTATGAAACTTTGAGTAGTTGATCCCGAGCACCAGAGAAAATTATCAACCAATTCAACGGTATAACTATCATAATTATGCAGTACAAGTCGTTACTTGTAGGTTATCAATAATATGTAAAGAAATTATAGATTCTCATAGGTGTTGCTAAGAAATTCTCATTTTTAAAAATTTTGAGGCTTTGTCTTGCTCCTATGGTAACATTTTTGGGTGATTTTTTTTTTAAGTGCATAATTTTTTGTGTACTTCCCAATGGTGTGATCAAATTGATCTCATTCTATGTAAAAATTTACTTTGAGCTTGTGGCCAAATTTGGAAATCTGTAAGCACTAAGATCAAGTCCACTTTGCTATTTTTGACAAGTGGCACCTGTAATCCTACTAAGTATAAAGTGTCAAAATCCATATATTACTTGGGGGGTTTTGTAAGGCCCAACCAATGCTTAGTGAACTTGGTGATAAATACACAATTCAAAGGTGGTTCCTAATTGAACAGTCCATTAAACCCTTGTAAAGATTCCATTTAATTATCAACCAGGGCTAACGTAAGCTTGTAATGATGCTAGAATTATATTTTCATATGAAGATTCTATACTACTTATATCATCTAGTAAAGGTGTTTACACATGTGGGAAAATATAAAATTATGAAATGGGGAAAAGATTAATTCTAGAACTATTGCTATGAGTACCTACAGATAAATATTGTGACTAATTAACTATTAAAACCTTAACTTTGTAACTACTAAAACTATTAATGATGACTTCTAATGATTTTAATTACTCAGAGGTTAAAAATTTGAGACAAAAAAAAAACATCAAGTACAAGACAAGATCCCATTCATGATTTCATTCTCATATAGGAAATGAAGAATCTGAATAAGATGAATACAATTTAAATAAAAGCATCTACTATAAAAATAGAAATTAATGATGGACAATAGTTACCTTGAGTGGCCTTTGCTCAAGTTACTGTATCCACGAAGTAAATTCAAATCTAAACTCTTAAATCAATGGATCATAACGATAAATTGAAACATCTCATTGTATATAACGAGATTTCACAATTTGATAAGAATCTTCAAAGATATCTTATTCATAACTGCATAACTGGAAAACAAAGTATTGTTTGTGTAATAAAAACTATCACGATCTAAACATATCCATACACTATATCTACTATGCTAGCTATTCTCCTCGACCACTGAGCCAACTATATAGGTTTGGGGGAGTTATACTAAGACAATGATTTAAAATAGAAAAACTAAATACACCTGACCACTCTCCTATGAAATAGAGCGTGAAAATTTTTGCATAACTCCTGATCATAGCAGACTCCCTCTTCCCTCAGTAGTCTCATTAATTAACATGGTGGCTCACAATCATCCTCATTAATGAATGCCTCCAATTCTATAGCCATCATGTTCTTTATTTGGAAATCTCCCCTGCATCATTGTCTGAAACCCCTTTGGTTGCGGGTTGCACCTCCTAGTTGTTGTGGGCTATAGTCTGCTTGTTTTGGCTTCTCGACTGCAAGGAGTTAGTTCAACCAACATATATACACAATGCTAATATCCACAAATTAAACATAAATCCACACTACATTTCATATACATTCACACATTCAATCATGCAATTAACAACATATCATGATCATATTCCCATATATCAAAACCAGGTTTAGGTTGCATAAAGGCATAAAAAGATAGATAATGCTGAGGAATGTATACGAAATGAGTATTTGGAAATGTCTAAAATTATGTACTAAACAACGAAAAACTAGCTAATATTTGGTCTCATCATTCCCCCCAACTAAGATCTTTGCTTTTCCTCAAGAAAATTAGTTCAAGACCAGAGATTATATTGCAAGGCCATCTCCCTAAGATTTGTAGTCACATCCACTCCTTTTAGCTACTTTAGGTAAAAGCCTTTGTAGCATGAAATTCTTTCCCATCTGACATTCTCAGATTCCTCCTGGTTTGCATTATTTTCTCCTATCCAATATGACACTTGGTAGAGAAGCATAGGTGGATGGAAGGTAAGAGGTACCCATACGAGTCCCTTTTCTCTAGAAAATTTCATGTACTTGTGAGTCATTTCAAACATGGCTATGGAGTTATATAAAGAGTGGGGTTCCTTTTTTTTACAATTCAGGGGTCAAACTTTCCCATATTTCTTGTACAAAATGAAAAGAATGATGGATAAGACCTACAGTTAGTCTTTGCATTATGACATAATCATTTTCTCTTAAATTAATAATTTTCATACCTACACCTTTATACTGTAGGAGTTCTTTCCATTCCTCTATTACTATACTAGGGTTCTTAGATTATTTTCTAACTTGGAGAGCAATTGATATATCTCTTTCGACATAATCCTGCATGATTTCACCCCTTTGTTTCTTATTTTTGAAGTAGGAAGCTAATGCCCTGATCTGTAAATCACCCACAAATATCAATGGGTTCCTTTATGTATTATCTAGCACAACATAGTTATGCAAATAAGATTCACGTAAGTGATCCTACATATCAAGTGTAGAATCAACAAAAACATTTAAAAAGTTAAATTTCCTACTCATGGCAATTGGTAAGTTACTAATCAATTGACTAAGTTGGAAAAACCTAAATTCCTCTTGTAAGAATAAACCATAAACTCTAGCAAGAGGTTTTCATCTAAGGATTTGTGCAGCCTTATCTGTTATCTCATCCATTCTAACTATCACCTTTTTCAATTCATTTTCCTTGTTTTCCAATACTCTATTATGGTCTGAAATCATCTTTTATTTTTCCTTCTCCCACTCTTCTCTTTGCTTGGAGAATTCTTAAGTTATTTTCCACAACTGATATCCTAGAGACATTGTAGTGTGATAATTTGGAGTTCTTATGGAAGGGGATCTTTTGCTTTCAGCTGCAATTTTTGCATTTCCTACCTTCACTATGGCAAGTTGTGCAAGTAGGTCTAGTTTAGACCCATGCCCATATGTGTGAAGCTTCTCCTCCAACTCCTTGACTTTTAAGTCTCTTTATTTTTCTTTTTGTTCATAAGACTTTACCAATTCCTCTAATTGTTTGATTCTATCCAATGCTTCCTACAATTCCTTCTTGACATTTCTCTCTTCTATGAACAAATCTTCATCTTTCTCCAAAAACTGGTCATCATCACCCATAGTATAATCACAACCCTCACTATTAGGGCCTTGTGGGGTTCTCTTCCTTGTCTTTTTAGCAACAAAAATATCATCTAAATCAGATTCAAAGGTACTTGAGATATACCATTTTCATTGAACCGGTGTATGAACATTGCCAGAAACATATTCCTTTAGTTTTGAGTCTATTTCCACTGTAACAACATTTTCCTTCTCATGCTTCTTGATTGAACACCTCATAACAACCTTCTTTTTCAAGCAATGTGAATGCTTTGGTTGGCTGGATTTCTTCTTCTGCACTTTTGTGGGTACAAAGGAAGATTCACCTTTCCTCTTTCTAGTTCTTGGTGTTTTGGAAGTAGGGGTTTTTTGGATATCCTTTGCTATGGGTTGCTTAAAGGCTACGGGTGGTGAATTTTGTAGACTTTGGTCCTCTGGTTCTCCTCTGTTGTGTGTAAGTGAAGCAACAGGTGAGCCAAAGGGCATTTCCCTCACTAACACAACAAGTGATTCTAATTTTTTTGGGATAGTTGGTTCTTCAAGAATGTCATTAGTATGATTATAATTTAAAAAGATCTCCCATGAAACATGTGGAAATTGAACCCTTAAACTTGTTTTTACCAATAGGGTGACTAAGCAATAATGGGACAATATTGTATTATTTCTCTTCCTTTTATATTCAAAACCCATTATTTTCAATAGATTATAAAGAAAATTGGGAACATTAACCATTTTATCATGATGAAGATGGCTCAAAAGCTTGAAATGCACTGTGTATGAAAGAGACTACCTACCATCAGATGTAAGGTACTTAACTATATATGAAGCAATAGAAGCCCATACTAGCAAGGATAATCTTTTAGTACCTTGAGAGAATGAATCCAAGTTCTCTCCATGTTCCCTGAATTCATCTTTGACAGCTATAACAATTGTCCTGATTGGGAATTCATCTCCTTCTCTTGGCAGGCCAGACACTTTTGTAATTGTATCTTCTGAAGCATCAAACCTTAACCCTCAAACAATAGCTTCATCATTTTTAAGTGTTTTTTCAAAATTTTGTGTCATGTCCTCGTTATATTCTATTAACTTCAAGAAATAATCCAACCATTTTGCTTGTCTAAAAATAGGTAGAACCAACCTATCTTCTAATAACTATTGGTGTGCAGATGGTTCCCTCTAAATGATATCACCTCCCATGATGATAAGTTGCTTTGTTGTGCTTCAAATTCCCTTAAATTTTCTCTCAAACTATGTTCATCACTCTTCCTATGTGCTTGTATCTTCTCAAAATGTAGCTGCTCTACCCCTTATCTTTCTTTTAAGTTTTCAATTATAGCTGAGTTGTATATAGAATGGGGAAAAATAGAATGGTAAATGATTTTGTAGAAAGAGTGTTTTTGAAGTTAGGAAAATGAAATTGAAATGTACTACTTCCCCCCCCCCCCATAACTAAAGGTTTTAAATGACCTCTCTTAACTGCAGTTGTTTTGGCAGAGGGTGAAATGGTATATTGGAAATAATCAAAATGATACGAAGCAGGCAAAATTAAATATGAAAACGTGTAAAAACACAAATGTAATCTATGATAATTATGGAAAATTAATACATGTACCTATTGAAATGAAGTTAACTTATACTCAGCTCGTGTGAAGTTGATTTGAATCATCCACAACAAGATATGATTTGGCAACTCTTTAATTGCTATTGGTGATAAATGATGAAATTGCATGGCGCGTGGTAAATTATAGTTTTGAAAGGCTATGAAATGTATGGTGATGTGATATGAAAAGAACTAAATAATGCATGAAATTTGAGAAGGTTGATATGAAGGCTACATGGAATGTGTTGGATGAAGCTGCATGTAATGAATATGATAGCTATATGGATACATGTATGGAAGAATAATATGTAGGTGGATGGTCATGTAATTAATTTGGTTAAAATTTAAAAAAAATTGATGTGTTACGGTGCTTGCATCAATAGGTCCCTTCTAAATTTTGTCGCTTGTAGGCATGAAGCTACATATCCCTACTACATCATGGAATACACTTGAAAATGATTGTTGAATTTTATCACCTGTGTCGTTTGTGTGCATGTGATAGGTAGTAGGAAATTATACCTAATTGACCTTAGTAGGTGAGATGTGTAGCTCATCTGTTGAGTCAATTGGAGAACTTGTTATATCTACTGCTAAATCTATGATTTCTAGTACATTATCTTCGTTAGAATAATTGTCTGGTCCATATTAGTGCATCAATGAAAGAAGGAAGTCATCCTTCTCCACTAGCTTTGTATAAAGTTTCAATCTATGACCATTAACTAGTAGTGAAAATTTGGCTGCATCAATTGTCTACAATTGTACTGATCCATTTGGGAATACTTGTCGTATCTCATATAGGCCTAACCATATTAACTATAATTTTCCTTTATATTCCTTGTACCCTGAGTCATAGAGAAAATCCCAATCACCCACACTGAACTCCTTTATTTTGATGAACTAATCATGCCATATAATTCTTTGTTTTTGAAAAACCTCAGTGTGGTGCATAACTTCCATCTTGATTTCATCTAATGCATTCAAATTGTGTAATCTCTCCTTTTATGTTGTTTTCAAGTCCATATCCAGTTTAATTGTTGTCCTCGGTGTCTTGTATTCAAATTCAATAGGAAGTACTACTATTTTTCTATACACCAATTTATATGGTGTGAACCCTATTGTAGTCTTCCAAGTCATCTTGTAGGCCTATACTGCCTCAAGCAACCTGGTTGCCCAATCCTTCCTATGAATATGCACTATTTTGGTCAGAATATTTTCAATCTCCCTATTTGTTACGTCCACTTGCCCATTGACTTGAGCATGGTAGGGTGTTGACTTCCTATGCCTTATCTCATATTTTTGGACCAATTTGGTGATCAACTCTTATGTAAACTAGGGACCTTGATCCATACCTGGTAAATATGTCTTCATATATAAATTTGGATAAAAATGTAAGTCCAAACTAATGCTCAATGAACTTGGTGATAAATACACAATTCAGAGATGGTTGTTAACTGAATAATCCACTAGACCCTTGTAAAGACTCCATTTAATTATCAACTAGGCCTAACGTAAACTTGTGATGATGTTAGCACTGTATGTGCATCTAGAGATTCTATACTGCCTATATCATCTAGTATAGGTATTTACACATGTGGGAAAAACATTAAACTGTGAAATAGGGAAAATATTAATTATGGAACTATTGCTATGGGTACCTACAAATAAATATTGTGATTAATTAACTATTAAAACCTTAACTATGTAACTACTAAAAATGTTAATGATGACTTTGGAGGTTGAAAAATTAAGACAAAAAAAAACATCAAGTACAAGACAAGATCTCATTCACAATTCCATTCTCATATAGGAAATGAAGAATCTAATTAAAATGAATGCAATAAATAAAATCATCTACTATAACAACAAAAATTAATGGTGGAGAATAGTTACCTTGAGTGGCCCTTGCTCAAGTTACTGTATCCACAAAGTAAACTCAAATCTAAACTCTTAAATCAACAAATCATAATGATAAACTGAAACATCTCATTGCATATAACAATATTTCACAATCTTATAAGAATCTTCAAAGATATATTATTCATAACTGCATAACTGGAAAACAAAGGATTGTATGTGTGATAAAAACTATCACGATTTGAACATATTCATACACTATATCTACTATGCTAGTTGTTATCCTCGATCACCGAGACAACTATATAGGTTCAGGGGAGTTTTATTAAGACAAGGACTCAAAATAGAAAAGATAAATGCACATCACCACTCTCCTATGAAATAGATAGTGACAAAGTCTGCCTAACTAAAAAAGTAAGAATAAGTTGATTAGGACTACAACTCTATTGCAATGGTAAAAAAAAAACATGGACTGTGGAAACAGTCATGTTGGATTCACGATCATATTAGACTCCCTCTTCCCTCAATAGTCTTATTAATTGTAATGGTGACTCACAATAATCCTCATCAAGGAATCCCTCCAATTTTGTAATTGTCATGTTCTTCTTGTTTTGGAAATCTCCCTTGCATCGCTATCTGAAACTCATTTGGCTGCAGGTTGTGCCTCCTAGTTATTGTGGGCTATAGTCTGCTTATTTTGGCTTCTTGGCTACAAGGAGTTAGTTCAACCAACATATACACAATACTAATATCCACAAATTAAACATAAATCCACACTACATTTCATACACATTCACACATTTCAATCATGCAATTAACAATGTATATCATGATCATATTCCCATTTATCAAAACTAGGTTTAGGTTGCATAAAAGGCATAAAAAGATAGATAATGTTTAGGAATGTATATGAAATGAGTATCTAGGAATGTCTAAAAGTATGTACTAAACAATGAAAAATAGCTAATATTTAGTCTCATCATGTTTCATGATTGAGTAATTTGGGGGGTAATTTATTGCTTTAGTTGGCTTATGTCTCTTGATTGGTCTATTGAGTAATTGAAATTGAGGAGTTTAATATGGACATAAAAAAACATCCTACTATAATAAGGTTAAATCGATGGAGCTTTAAGTCTTGGCAAGATGGAATCCTAACACATTTTAGGTGGCTTAATATTTTTCCATATCTCTATGGACTAGTTCCTAAACCTTCATCAAAATGGAAGGGAGTTGTGTGGGACATAAAAATAGAACACATCCTGGAAGTAATTGGTCGTAGTTATGATATTGACACACAAATGGCCACTGATAGTATTGATATCCCTCGTGACCTTGTGACCAGAATTTGGGAGATGTATGGAGACTTGAATGAACCTCCATTCCCATAGGATCTTGTTGTGGATTGTCTTGTTCCACTTATAGAGTTTCAACTTATTGATTATAAAACAACTAAAATGATTGCTCATTGAGAAAGGTTTGGTAATTTTGATGACACAAAACCTTCTCCTTCTTCTCCTATAGAGACATCTATTGAGACTTTAGATTCTATGGATCCTAATCCAAATTTAGAGGGTTCATCTTCTTTATCTTTGAGTTAGCATCTTGAGGATGAGGACTCTTGTAATCCAACATTGGAAAAATCATCTAGTGCTCTTACTTCAACATGTTTTGAGGACACAATGGGGGATGATAGGTGTAGTCAATTTACATGCACTAATATATCATCTTCTTCATCTATTGTTGTATTTTAGGATGCTTGTGTTGCCACAATCTTGGCTCCTTATGATTTAGTGCAATAGGAAATACATCATCTTCCAAAGATGGATATTTAGGATGAGTACTTGATAGACATTGTTGGTTTATTTTGTGAGTCTTGTATTTCAAATTTGAGAGACATCATTGATTCCATTCATCTTCTCTTTGATGGAGATGATCCTTCAATTGTTGAGAGGGAACAATATGACCCTTTTGTTCATCCTCTACATGATCATCCTTTGTAGTTTGACATGAGTGTGAATTCTTTTGGACAATATTTGGAGGAGGCTTCTTTGTCTTCAAATTAGGTATTCTTGTCTTTAGATTGTGTTCTACAATCATTTCTAGGAGATTATGGATTATCTTCTCTGGTAGTGTGGCCTAGAATGCCTATTTGGAGTGTGACAACTTTTGGCATCGACATGGAGACACTTGAGCATTCTTTAGAGACATCATCAATCATCCATTTCTTGTATGTTCCTTTCAAGAATGGGAAGACATCCTGCATACCATTGTGGTTTTTTTTCTTCCTAAGGGGAGGAACATTGTTCAATGTTATTGGATCATCTTCAACATTCAATGTCGAGCTTCTACCATCATTGTAGGAGACTCAACATTGAGGGGGGGTTGCATGGTCTCTCTTCTACTTCTCTCTTATGGTGGGTCTTTTTCCTCAAATGGGGTTTTGTCCTTCTCGTGTATCATTCAGAGTATTTCGTTTTCATCTCTTTTGGGGAGGAGTTTTGTCCCACTGGGTTTTCTCCTTTTCTCATTTTGTGGGAGATTGCATTTGTATTTGTACATGGGTACCTAACATGGACTCGTAGTTGGGACCCATCTTTGTGTCATTTGCATAATAATTAGGTACTCCCTAAGTTGCACTTAAGGAGGATGTTGGTATAAATAAAGTCTTGTACCTAGTTAATTCATTACTAGGGGACTTAAGGGACTTATTTACATGTTAAGTTTACTTAGGTTCTAGGAGGAAATCTTTCTAGAAGGTGTTAGTTTTCATTAGATCTTATCTTTTGATTTTTAACAAATGTGTCCTAGGTAGTTATGATATGTTGTCACATGACATAGTATTAAGACACTTGTCATAATCTTGTTTAATCCTATGTCTCACCTTGGTTATATAACCAGGTGGTCTCTTAATAATTTTCATATTGAATTCTCTTGGATAATCAATTCCATTCCAATCTTGAGAATTACATATTCATCTCTCTTGTTCTTTCATGAAGTGCCTAGATCTTGGGTGGCTATTTAATATTCATCCAAATCTTGCATGGTGTAGAGTTATTCTATATAAATTACAATTTTAAAGTCTTTTATTATCATATTTGATATGATATGCGATGGATTTCCTATAAAAAAAAATGTTTATTTGTTTTTTCTTTTAGTTTACAATATTGGTGTTCCAAGATAGTTCCATATTATATATGTATCTATATTTTTCCCTTATATTTCTCTTTTGCACCAATTCTATTTTGAGAAAAGTTAAAATCTTTCTAACGTGTTTGTCAGTCAAGGGTTTACAATATAGATGGATTGTTAATATGGGTGGTTATTAGAATTGGATGTGAATTAGAGTATGGGATTATAATTGATTTAAAGATTTCAAAATAGCTTTATATGAACATGTTGGCCCTATAAAATGACAAGTACCCATGGTTTTGATTTACTTCCACTTTGTGAGACTTGTTTGTTACAACCTCATCTGTTACAACCTCAGTTTTGATTCATTTCCACTTTTCAAGCCCTATCTATTACAACTAGTATATTGGCGAAGGTTTTGGAATTTAACTTTACACATGTCATTTTATTTTTCTATAACATTTTTAAATCCTTCTCAATAAATCTATTTATTTAGCCGATAGGCTATATTTAGCGTGAGCTTCTAGCCAGGAAGTTGTCTCACGCCGGATTTTCTAGCATTGGGAAACTTTGTTGGGGAAATGTGAATGTCGGGAAACATGATCGCCAATGGGTAAAAACTATGTTTGTTAATGCGAGTTTTTACTGTTGTTGGCACCTCTCTATATACCCACCTCATGCTCCTTGATCCTGTTATGGAGCTGCTTGGTGACCGCCTAGGATTTGCTTTGTCATGGCAAAGGTTTTCTATAAATCTGCTTCAGAGCTACTCATCATTTACTATGAATATCTTGAAGCACCATTTGTACTGTGATTGGTTTGGGTTCGTGTCATTTAAAAAAAATCTGCTTTGGTGGGGTTTCATGCTATAGCAAGATTGCTTTGGGTTCGTCTCATTGAAAAAAAATAATTCTTTGGTAGGGTTTCGTAATCAACAGGAGGCGATTTATGCATTTTTGTATTTCAAGTTCATGTTTTACCATTTTTCTATTTAATCCCCATGACCATGTTCTGCAATTTGTAAATTTTTGTATTTCAGGTTCGTGTTTCACCATTTTTCTATATAATTCCCACGGCCATGTTCTATTTTTGATAACCCATATTTCCATATAATAGGTCTTAGTCCAATCATTGTGGGTAGTCATTTTGTTCGTTTTTGCTTAATTTATAACAAATTATCAACTTCCACTAAATGTATCAAAATGCTTTGGTAGGGTTTCGTTGACAACAAGAGAAAATTTGTACAGAATCTCAAGTCATTCTCCAGATAAGGTATGGATTTTGTTGTTTCAACATTGGTAGGGTTTTGTTATTCCGTTTTCTTATAGAATCTCCATAAAAAAAATTATTGTTTCGTGTTTCAACATTTTTATATTTAATCCAAACGACCATATTCGATTTTTGCTTAATTTATAGAAAATTCCACTAAATTTATCGAAATGCTTTGTTAGGGTTTTGTAATAATTTTTTGAGTGTTTTTGAGCATTTAAAAGACGTTTTCTTTTTTATTGTAATTTTCATTTATCACTAATTTCATATCCACCATATCAAAGATACCTACAATCATCACTACATTTTGTCAAACAGTTCACCTACTGCATTCTTTCTATTGTATTTTCTTTAATCTTGTTTATGTTTCCATATTTCACATGCTTGTCTATTGAGTTCCCCTTCATTTTGATTATGGAAGCCTTCTACAATGCTATTTTTGTAAGTAGTCTATTTATTTTTTCACATGTCTTACACACAATACATCTTGGCCTAAATTGGTTTGCAATATAAATTTTATCCTCATATTTATGTACATGGCCTGCCTAAGGTTAGTTGATGTTGTCATTTTCACTATTACCCAGGCAATACAATTAAAATATGTTGATTTTGAGTTGATATTCATGAGCTTCTAGGTTTATATCTTTGTTTTAAAAAAAATTAGAAGTTGTACAACAAAGGTTAATTTGATTTGTATTCATTCCATAGACTCCTTTAGGTTTTAAATATTCCAATAGCGACAAATTGTGTGAAAATAAAAGATTCTTTCAAGCAACAGGAAAATTGGTAGCCTGTTGTGAAGGATGAAACCAATGTTGGGTTAGACAACGAGTGAGATGAGTGCAAAATGAAGCATAGACTTTGTGAATATAGTGCAATCATCATCCATCTTTTGTTCAATGTTGTGATTCTGTTAATTTCTTCAAGAAAATATTTCAACCCTTTTAGCAAACAACATGTACAATGAACTATTAATTGCATTAAATATCAAATGGACATTAAAGTTGGTTCATTATATGTGTTGTGATTCTGTTAATTTCTTCAGGAAAATATTTTAGCCATTTTAAAAAAATTAGATGAATAGGCAAATACTAAATAAACGTACAATAAACTATTAATTGCATTAAATATCAAATGGACATTAAAGTTGGTTCATTATATGTGTTGTGATTTTGTTAATTTCATTAGGAAAATATCTTAGCCCTTTTAAAAAATGTAGATGAATAAGCAAATACTAAATAAACATTACTTAACAAATGATCCATGTTGAATGGGCAAGATCACTTGAACTTGAAGCATAAAGACTTTGTGAATATAGTGTGATCATCATCCATCTTTGTTCGGTGTTGTGATTCTGTTAATTTCTTCAACAAAATATTTTATCCCTTTTAAAAAATGTAGATGAATAGGCAAATACTAAATAAACGTTACTTAACAAATGCTCCACATTGAATGGGCAAGATCACTTGAACTTCCGTTAGTTACATCATTTGCAACAAGTCATAACACAACTTACTTAAGCCAAAATACAAAATTAATTTCTAATTGGTTGGTTATTTATCAATTTTTTTAGAGTTTTGACTTATAGCTTTTGTCAGGTTATGGCCAACGTTCCACCACCTAAAAAAATTATTAATATATTGAGCACTGATTGTGAATCAATGGCATATCTCAATTGGCATGGGATAGTCAACACATCCTCACCACCAACTGAATCAATTGGATCTGTTAGTTGGGATGAGGCTCACCAAACCAGCATTGAAATTCAGACTATCCAACACATAGTTAATGAATTCCACAAAACATGCAACAAATTAGACACGTTTTGTACTCTCCTACGAGAGATAAACTATGATGAATACTATGGAGTGGGGAATTCCTTTTCTATGAAACATGCATTCTTGAACATTTTGGATGATATGTAATTTGAAACTACTACGATTGTCTTCAATGCATACATATAGCTGCAACTATGAATTTTGTAAGAAATAATTACTCTACGAGATGTAGGTGTCATATGTTAATGTAAATATGATAATTTTTGTTCCCTATTGTCTTCTTAAATCAGCTACCATGTAAATATGATATTTTTTTTTCCCTATTGTCTTCTTAAATCTCAAATCAGCTACCATGTAAATATGATTTTTTTTGTTCCCTATTGTCTTCTTAAAGCAGCTACCTTGTTAAGTGATTATTCAGTATGAAAACTAGTGTATGTGGTGTTTGGATACCAAGTCCATTGTGTTCTTGCTGTTGTGAAATTCAGATAGATGAGACCACCTAATATTTTTCTTTCCAGATGGAAATCCCAACACCTACAAATGTTCCAACTGAATCTGTTCAAGGGGAAAAGCAAAAGTCCCAACTCACTACCAATGCAATCACAATGATCAACAATGGAAATTGTAAATTACAACTACACCTCCAAGTAATAGACATAGCTAGTTTTGACCATGGCCTTGCATCAACAACCAATACAAAATAGATCTATCTGATGGAGTTCATAAGCAAAAGCCTACTCTTCCAAAGAAATACAATACATCCATTGATTTGGAAGAAATCCAAAAGGGATCTATAGTTCTACTTGTAGCATATTGTTTCCCTCTTATTTCCATTTCAAAGTGAGAGATTGTGATTAGTTGATTTCTTATTGACTTCTAATATACTATTCATCCTACTTACTCCTTTTAACTATATAGGTGGATTGTCGTCTCAGAGCTAGAAATCACATGTTCGCACCACCATATCATTGGTCAGCCAATCTATTTGTTTCATGATCCAAACCAGCATCTACATGCCACACATTCACTTGCATCATCCAAAAATATGCCTAAGAACGACACCATACCAAAGAAAAATCCATGAAGAAACCTCTTTGGAATAAGCACATCCCACCAAACGAAAGAGAGTGCGCCCATCATTACTCCGATCAAAAATTTGAACCTGTTTCAAACAAGATGGCTTATCAAGGGTCGTGTGACAATGAAAAAATAAATGTACGAGTTCAACACTCAAAAGGGGCAAGGACATGTATTCTCCTTTGACATTATTTATTGCGATGGTACTAAGATACGTGTCACTTCCTTGAATGATGTGGAAAATCTTCATTACAAGAATGTTGAAGTTGGAGCTATCTATATAATATATGGGGGGACTATTAAATCAACTAATAGATTATACAACAAACTCAATAGCCAACTTGATATTTTTTTACAGGATGATTCGAAGGTTTCACCCTTTGAAAATGATCTTTCAATTCTAAAGAATCCATTTTCTTTCATAGACCTCACTGACATTCTCCACATCACCAACAATTCCCTTGTTGTTGTTATTGGAATTGTTGTTTGTGTTGAACTGAGCTCTACAATAAGAAGAAGAGATGGATCATAAGTTCTTAGAAGGGCCATTAAGCTAATGGATATGACTTCCTCTACTACTAATGTGACTCTATGGGGTCCAATTGCTCAGAAACAAGGTGTACAGCTCCAAGAGATGTACCTCTCACATAATGTTGTTGCTCTTGTAATAAAAATGGACGTGTCATAGAATATAATGAAAGGTGGTAAGCACTTTGGCAAGCACACAACTATTTATTGAACCAATCATAGATGAAACAGAGCATCTAAAATCTTGGTTCTCAGAAAATGGAACTACTCTTTTGTCATCATCTACTAAAGTTGTGCATGTGCCCCTCACAATAAGCAGAAAGACAATTGTTGGTATTGAAGAACATTTTATCCATATGAACCAATCTGCCCAATGCATCTTGAAAGAAACTATGCAATTTATCAAATCAAATTATTTTTGTTATCCATCTTGTCCCATTGTGTTGGAAGGAAAACAATGTAAAAAAAGAGTTGTGTAAGCATGGTATTTCTCAAAATGTAAAGTTACAGTGGCAAATTGTAATTATAGGTATGTCCTTCAAATAAAGCTAGGAGACCATACTGGAACATTGTGGGTTGTTGCTTTTGAAGATTCGGCCACCAGCCTTCTTGATATCTCTGTAAAGGATTTATATATGTTGCAATTTAACCTAGAAGCAAAAATCAGTGTTGTAGCCCTAATTAAACAAGCTTTCTTCAAAGATCATCTCTTCACCCTTTCATATGTAGCTGATGAAACTGGTGGTCAAAGATGCTTAAAAGTAACAGTCACCAAAATTGATAAATTAGATTTTGAAGAGGAAAATAAGCTACTGCCCAAGAAGAAGATGACTAAATTAAGACTCTAACAGATGCACAAACAAAATTGCCATTGCATGAATGGGAATTGTTCTCACAAATGGGTCTTCCTAACCACGTAAATGTAGACACCCTAAAAATACTTGGTAAATGTGATTTTGACAACAACAACAACAAATGGGATACACATCCAATTCCTCCACATCTACATAAAGTTGCAAAACATTTCATATACACAAACAAACAATCACAACAAAATGAGCAATTCACATCTCAATTCGTTGATCCATAATACCCACTATCATCAAAATAGGAAATTGCACTTACTATTATTAAACAACACTATAACAACATTTCCTTTAACCAACAATTACACATGCTAATACAAGGAACAACGGGTTCAGGAAAATCATATTTGATTCATTGTATAAAACACACTCTAGAAATTATCACCACAAAATCATAACCCCCTCCTCGTCGTTGCTCCAATAGGGATTGTTGCATTCAATATAAATACCTCAACAATACATTTAGCCCTAAAAAATCCAATAAAAGAAATGCAACCATTAAAAGGGAAATCACTAACATTATTTCAAGAAGAGATGAAACACATTAAATACCTGTTAGTTGATGAAATGAGCTTCATTGGACCAAAATTAGTCCTTAAAATAGATAGCAGATTGCACGAAGCTTCCCCCCACAACCAACATATGTGTTTTGGAGGTACATTTATAATACTTGTAGGTGACTTGGCATAGCTCCGCCCTATTATGGACAAACCAATCTATGCATCCCACTCCAATGTTATACTCTTATGGGAAAAATTCACCACAATAATTACTTTGCAAACAAGCTTTTTCCAACAATGTGACTCCCAAACCCAAATCGCCTTTCGTCACACATTACAAAATATGCATAATGCAAAACCACTCAAGGAAGACTGGAAATTACTAATGACTCACACAAACAAACATATATCAAATGATGAGCAGACAAATTTTAACTAATTGATGCACCTATTTTCCACAAATGATTTAGTGGCGCTACATAACAAAAAAAATCTCAAACTATTAAATCTTCCTATCGCGCTATGCGTTGCAATACAAAAACATACAAAATCAAATACCGATCACAATTTTGAACAACTTCCAAAAGAGCTCCTTTTATGTAGAGGCCAACAAGTCATGTTAACAACAAACTTATGGATTCAAACAGGCCTTGTCAATGGATCTCTCAGATAATTACAATAAATTTTTTACCTAACTAGATCTAACCCACCAAATTTACCTTCATACATGGTGGTGCACTTCGACGACTACAATGGCCCACCATGGAACCCAAATGAACCAAAATGTATACCTATCACACCCATATCTATTGGAAATCGTAGGAAAATACTGTTGTCCATGGCATGGGCAATAACCATACATAAATCTCAAGGGAAACACAAAAAAATGCAACAATTGATATTGGAAAAGTAAAAAGACAAGGGCTCACTTTTACACCCATGTCTAGGGTCAAATCAATAAATTATCTTTGAATAGAACCACCATTCTTGTTTGACCGCTATTCTCGAATGAAAAATAACCCTTATACCATTATCAAAAAGAAAGAGGAAGCTCAACTACAACCTCTCTCATTATAATGACAACAGGTACACAACTACTATTGCAACCTTCTATTCTATTAATTTTGTATCGTTTACCCAACAAAAAAAATATTGACATAGCACATTCACTATTTTCCATGATGTGTAGGGATAAAAAAAACTCTCCCTAGACAATGGCTCTCCATGCAGAAATTTACAAACATATAGAGGAACATTGTGTACATAAATGCAATGTATGTTTTCTCATAGTTTAGAGGATCATTGTGTACAAATATTTGTAATTTGTTTCATCAAAAAATAATTCTATAGAGGCAACTGAAATATTGTACAAACATCTAGGTCTTTCCTTTTTTGAAATACCATATATACAACTCACAGGAAACCTTCCATTGTCTCATGCATGAACTAAAAAGTACCATATATGTCAAGTAATTCATATTTTTTTACTACAATTGGTTTCAATGTGTTATCACCATCCTATATCCCACTAGAAAAGGCACCCGAAAATTTATAAGTGTCTCATTTAGACACAGGCGGGGTTTTGAGTCATGGCTTGAACCTGGGCGATATTTATTAGGTTCGTCCTGTGAACCCCTAAACCTGCAAATGCACAAGAACAACAAACAAGTCAAATTTTTAGATCAAATGCAAACAAGCATGAGATATTCCCTATGAAATCCATCTACTAAACTTAAACTAGGAAGAAATGAAGAAAAAAACTTAAATAAATGAGAGCTAACCCTAATTAAGCAAGTAAAATAGTGATCCCATGGGGGAATTGGTGCCAATTGAATGTTGAAATTGGCCCTTTTCCAACTCCTAAGTTGCAATGTGAGTGATTGTAGATTGGTCAAATCTCTCCAAAGAGATTTGAGCATAACCTAGCTATGATTTGTGAAAATGATGAATGGTTGAGTGGAAATGGGAAAAATTAGCTCTCAATGTGAAGAGAGTAACTTTGCATGAAATTGTGGATGATGAATGAGAGGAATAACCTTTCATTTATAGATTTCAATTTGGAAGAAAGAGCAATATTTGAGCAATGTGGGATAAAAGATAATCCAATGGCATTGTGCCACTTGTCCACATGTGATTGGAGGAGGAATGAGCACATTTTGGTCAATGTGCATGATAAATGCTATGAAATTCAAATTTGAAATTTGAATGTGACATGTTGGAGGGAGAAAGAAATGGAGTTAATGTCACTTGGCTCAAGGCCAAAGACATGTAAGAGGCATTAAATGCCTTGTTGGAAGGACCAAGTCCAATTTGAATTTGAATTCAAATTTGAGGGAATATTCCCCTTTTATGCCATGTTGAGAGAAAATAGGCAATTAAATAAATCAAAGCAATTGATTTATTGTGCAAGTTGCATTCTCTAGAGGATTTTAGTGATTGAGATTAAATTAATCAAAATTTGATCAATTTAATGAGAGATTAGCTGATTTGACCAATTTGACTTAGATTTTAGGATTTATTTAAATCAAGATTGAGAGGAAAATGATTAATTAAATGATTTTGATTTATTTAACTAAGTGGGAAAATGTTAGATTAAATCAAATAAGGTTTAATTTATTTAATTTAATAAGAGGACTTTAGAGACTTTAATCAAATAAAATGATTTATTTAATTAAACAAAAACATAAGGTTAATTAAATTAAATCGATTAACTTAATCAATGGAGGAGAAATACTTAATCAAATAAACAATGATTTATTAAATTAAGAGACAGAATATGATGAAAAGCTGAGAGTATGATTCTGGAGGAAATTTTGTTAGTAATCGGGATCAAGTGTGTCAAACCGAACTTGTACATTTTCCATGTCTACACGTCCAACCCACCACTTTACCGCCCAGTCTCTTTTATCACCTTCTTATGTTCACTTCGGGCGATGTTTTCTATGTCTTGTCGAACTTTGTCATTTGTGAGATGATTTTGGGCTTGGACGGTATTTTGTTGCAATGTGTGAACTTGGGCACATATTTATAAGGTTCTTCGAACCTCCTTCTTCACCACCCATAAACATTTGTTTTCAAATTTTAAAATTTTGTTATGTGGGGATTAGTAAATGTGACAACTGCCACGTGTTAATGCAATCAAGGCATTACATGTCCATCTACTACCATGTTTTTCCATGAAAGCCATGCTTACTGAAATAAAGGCTGAAAAACATTCCCATTATGTGGATGAGTCGAAGGAGACACGAATTTCAGAGCTCAGGGTTTGCCATTAAAGATATTTTCAAGATTCCCCGCATAGCCTTTTTCTGAATTATCTTTACTTGCATGGTAGGAAGCATATCTTGTCAAACTACTACTGCACATGGCCAAGGTGAAGTACACAGGATGCAAGTATGTGGATGGGTTAACATACGAGGGACTTGAAATTGGTGATACTCGGCTAGGTCCAGTTAATTTGGAAGAATTGTGAAATAAATTTCACCAACCTAACCCTCCACCTATCATTAAAATGGTAGTGGGTAGTGGGTTAATTGAAGTTGCTACATTTTCGTTATCTATTCAATGTCCTGAGATAGTCTTAGAATGTATCAAAAATTATAATTCACAGACGTGAGAAGTTAGGATAGAGGACAACATGCTTGTTGTGAAAATTGAGAGGTCTACTTTTGTGTCATGTTTAAGAACTCTAGAAAGGGATAAATACTTGTCAATGGATATGATGAGCTCTCAGGTTGAGTTCACGACGAAGAAAGGGGTTTACAGGAATGTAATAGCAAATATCTAGCTAGCCAAATTGAAGAAGGGCAAGTCTCAATTGCCCAACTTAGACATAAACCATTTTGTAGATGAGGTGGTCGATATTGTGGTGTTGTTGCACAGGGTAAGGGCAAATGAAAATGTTCACAGTTTTGAGGAGTGGATGTACTTCTTCATCTAGATCATATTGAGTGGGCAACAATTCCTTGACTGCGCAAAGATCATTAGTAACCGACTGCACAAGTTGATGACATTCTTTACCTTGAATAGGTTTTTCTTCATGTCATCATACTTGATATATGCAATTTCCAGTACGTGACCCTGACCTGGATTAAGGCCAAGTGATTTGCCTCTAGAGAAAGTGCCAATTTATGACTATCTAGACAAACTACAACTCCACAAGAGTTTTTGCATTTTAGAAGGGTGGCTGATACTTTTACCATGAGGATGGTCAGGGAATTACAGGGGCACCCTGCTATGAGGTTATCTCCTGAGGCAATGCAATTTGTGGTTTTTTATGGTAGCCATTTTATTCAATTCCAGAGATTTTCATACATAAGAGTAGGCGGTTATGTCGGTTTCCCTATTAAGCTGCCTAAGTACCCTAAAGATAAGTGGATAGTTATCGAGGTGAGTAGACAATTGGTCGATGTTAATAGATTGTGCTAGGGTAGGAAAAGGTTAACAATCAATTTCCCATTTGGTTTTGGATCTTATAGTTGTAAATCTATGTTTGATGCTTTGAACATTGAGAAAGAATTATCCAGGAATAACATGCATTCATATGAGGAATGGATTTCTTTTGACCTTAAGGATTATATTAAGAATAATTTGAAATTGAGCCCTACCTTTTATAACAAACCTAACCTCAAAGATTATTGGGTTGATTACTTTGATGAGTATGAAGTTAGGAGAAGAAGCTGGATGAGATTGACAATAGAACAAATCATCATATATGATTTGAAATGGGACCTGCGAGGCATTGTTGAAGATGGGTTTGACATGGTCAACCCAATATATACTAATTTGATATAAAGTCGGTCTATTCTTGCTATGGATTGGAATTTCAAAGAGAAAGAGACCATTGAAGCCAAAACTGTTGATGTTCTCACTAGAACTCAAGAATGGGTAACCAAGAAGAAAACTAAGCAATCTTGTCCTCATACTAGGTCCAAGGATTCACAACTGACTGAAGGTACCTCTCAAGCCTCAACTAGTAAGAAATCGATTGGTAGTCTCCCTCAATCTTTATCTTTAGGTACCCAAGGAGATGGTGATGAAGACCTACCAGAAAAGAATGTGTATTCATAAACCTATGGGGATGACATTTTTACTTTTCTTACTCTAGAGAAAGAAAATGAAAATGGTGAAGAGGAAGAGGCTTTAGAAAACCTAAATTTGGATTTATTTTCCTCTCAAGATGAATCACCTATTATAGAGGTAGGCACCTCCCAAAGGTCTGAAGTAATTGCATCTGTAGAAGACACCCCTCCAATTACTCGGACACTATTTACATCCCCTGGCATCAAGGCAACTAAGGTCACAGATACCCCATCTTGGCTAGAGGATTCCCTGTCACAGAAAAGGAAAGCTATACAGTCTAGCTTGCCCAAACAAGATATGGTAGGGAAGCTATTATAGAGGACTTCAACTCCTAAAGCTAAAAGGTTAAAGACCACTATTAGACTCATAGATGACATGGAATTAGGAACACTCTAGTAGAAAATTGCACAACCTTCGGTACAGAGAGATGTTTCTTAGGCAGCAGCAAGTGACTTCGAAGTGAGCAGAGTAGACCTTGGTCCACCTACCAGGGATGGTGATGTTCAAATTTTTCAAGTATCAGCAGCCAGGATGGTTGAAAGATCGAAGAGGATAAAGAGAGAAAAAATGAATTGAAAGCTCCAGTTTGGGATTTGACTAATTTCCTAAGGTCCATTCTAGAATTCACTCCACAACCTCTTTCTCAGGTAGATTCTTATGTTGAACCTCTTACCATAGTTGGAAAGGAAGCTTTAACTAAAATCAGAGGCTGCCAAAGTTTAGGTTGGGTTGTAGATGATTGGAATTAATCCCTAATCAAAAAGGGAAGCCTCGTTATTACTGAATCTCTCAAATACTTCCAAGAGGCAAATGCTTTGAAAGCCACCTTAGGGGATAAGGTCATTACAACCGAGAAAGAAGAGAAATTATGGATTAATTATCAAACTGAATTGAAGTTATTGATGAATTCATATTTGGAAAGGTTGGTTGTTGATCAGGTCATATCAAGTGCTTCAGATCCTTGTTTCATGCCATGGACTAAAGGAGTTGAGTGGAAGTTATAGGTTGCTAAACAAAGCTTGCAGAAGCTAAAAAAAATTCATGGATGAATGTACTGCAGTTTTAGATGAAGCGAAAATCACCTTAATGGCTCTTGGTCTACTCCAAGATAAAGATGGAATAAGGGATGACATGGATGTTAGTGCTTTGGCAGCCGATTTCAAGAAAACGGTTAAAGAGACTCTTGAGTCATCTTCACTTAACACTAAGCACTTACATAAATTAAGTGAATTACACCTGGTGTCATCTTACGCCATGGATCTTGTGAAGGCTTGCGAGCATCGCATCAAAACGGCCAAAGACCTCCATTTGACATGGAAGGTGAGAATGATTAATGTAATCATTTCTCAGCATAAGGACCTACTGTATATCCTTAAGGATTTTCAGGCATGGTAAAATAAACCTTTGGTGATCTCGAAGGATGGAAATGAAACGACGTCGTCGTGACAGCTTGGCTTCTCCTTAGTTCTTTTAGGTGTCTTTTGTTTAATTGGATATGGACTTGAAGAGGTGGTTACATACCTCCCTATATATTTGTGTATCTATTTTTCATATGCTCTCTCTAGACAATCTTAAATTTTTTTCTCAATACTATTGAATGAAATTACTATCTTGTCTGTGCGCATTTTAGTGGAATTAATTGGAGTTCTTAAATCTTTGTATTTGAGAATATCTTATGCATGTCTTATCTGTGTATGAGTGATGTATTTCTTATAAGAAAATTAATTTCTTGTATGGTATTGAGTATATGTTTATCTTTGATGATCAATTAGTCTTTGTGCTAATACTCTTTATTGGCTAAACTTGCACCTGATATTTGAATTTTTTTGGATGTTGGGTATACCTTTCTTCTTTCTGGTTAAAAGAATACCTAGTGTTTTATCTTAGCTTTTAATTTCATTGAAGATCTTGTGAGGGAGTTGTACCTCGATAAAATTCAGAGAAAAGTCACGACCCATTGTGATCTTTTCAAATCTATTAGCATAATTCATCTAATGCCAAATCTCGGTTATTGTCACAATTTTAATACTTTGGTTGATGAGTCCTTGAGTCCTTTTCATGAGCTAATATATTTTTGGTGACTCGAATGGGGATTTGAATTGCAATTTTTGGTAGCTTTGTCTGGGCATATTTCATAGGTCAACTAATTAACCCTGGAGTTCCATAGATTTACTAGAGGGGAGAAAAGTAGATGGAATTTCAACCCTATTTTTGAGGCCTTACAAAGGAGTAATTTCTCTTATATTATTCCTTTTAGGTGGATGTCTGGAGCTAGAAGGAGATCGGCTTCACCTCCTAGAACACCTACCAATCACTCTATCTCTCACGCACTTGTTTTACATGGGACTGTTCTACCAGTTGTAATCAATTTTCCTTTCAACATGGCTAATCTGCAACCCGTCCCTTGGGGTGTTGCTATTGTTCCTTTGCAGTCAGGAAATAAATTGCATGATTTACCCAAAGGGTCTCGTAAGAATTTTCCCAAATTTAGGGGAGATGGAAAAATTTCACTGGAAGAACACATTGGTGCTTTTTTTGTTGCATGTGGTGTTCTTGAAGTACAAGAAAAGGATGTTGTCATCAAGCTGTTTGTAGAATATTTAGTTGATTCCACAACACATTGGTTTTATCAATTGCCTCATATGTGTATCACCAGTTGGGCCACTATGTGTAGCAAGTTCGAGGCTAGATTCAAATTTATAGACGATGACTTAACCTTGATAGCACAAGTCACTCATATGAAAAAGGAAGTGAATGAATTTATGAGGGAATTTGTAGCTAATTTTAACAGAATAATTAATCGAATTTCGGCCGCTAAAAGGCCTTCTGTAGAAATGCAAAAAAAAATCTTCATTAATGCACAACATCCTGACATTGGTATTCTCTTAAAGAAGCAACCATTGAATACCCTTGAAGCCACACAAGCACTAGCCATGGAATCAGAGGATGAATTTATTTCAGTTGGGAAATGGAAGAAAGAGTTGCAGATGAGCAAGGCACTTCTTACTACTTCTTTTGATCCTATGATTAAGAGGTTGGACAATGACATAACTACCCTCAAAGGTTAGATGTCAAAGAGCAACTAGCTTTATCAAGATATACCTAGGAAGGCAAATTTTCAACCAGGGAATAAAGCGCTTCCCCTACCCCCAACCCAACAAAGGTTGGTGATTGAGGCTCCTCCTCCAGACAACAAAAACAATAATACGTGTCTTCCACCTCACATCTGACCATGATGGTGCAAAATTCCCTGAGATGAATAGGTTTATGTTATTGACCACTACTAAAGAAGTCATAGAAGAGGTCACAGACAAAGGCACATCATTTAATCAATATGGCGACTCTGCAAATGGATTCTTAGAATATGAACCCAATGATGATAGAAGAGGAGATGTGTATATAACCCTGGATGATGCTACTTGTGTTGCTATCACTCAAATTCAGCAACAATCTAATAAAAAAGGTACTCCTAATTCTCCTAAAGTATTACTCACAAAGGCTAGTGCTACCTCAAAAGGTGAAAATGTTTCACAAAGTGTGGTTAATAGTTCATCAAGAAGCCTTGTTGTATCATCCCCTGAGGGTCAAAATGGGACTTTTGACATTGTAGAATTATGTAAATTTACTCAAATTCAAGTTTCTCAAGTTGATTATTTGAAAATGAATCCTAAGGAACTTGATAGATTGATTGAATATGTTAGGCCAACACATTTAGAATTGGATGTGGGTCTGGATAAAGAAACAATTAAATCTCAAGACTCGGTTGCTAATGTTGCATCTAGCAGTAAGGCATCTTCTTCATTGGCCTCTGATGCAAAACCATACCCATTCTACATATCATTGTTTGTAAACGGATTTCGGGTTAACAATTGCATTATCGACTTGGGTGCTTCTGATAATGTTATGCCTGCACAAATCGCCAAGGCTTTGGAATTAGAGATGACAAAGACCTTTGGGAAATTCTACTTGATGGATTCCAAGCAGGTTCCTTTGCTTGGAAAAATTAAAGATGCTCAAGTTGCACTTGTTGCCTACCCCAACAAGCGACTCAAGCTCACCATACTGGTCACAGACATACCTACTAGCTAGGGTATGATTTTGAGCAAGATTTTTTGTAGAGATTTGGGGGGAGAAATATAGATGGATTGGTCATATGCTACCATACCAGTGGGTAAAGAGAAGGTGCATCCCGAGCCTGAGTCAAAGGACAAAATAACAGTACTCAAGTCTGAAGACCCAAAAGCCCAAATACTGTATGAGGAGAATGAGTTTGGGAATCATAATATGATTTTATTTGGAGAGGAAAATGAAGATGATACATGTGCTTCAAATTCAAAATCTCGGCTCTGAATGATGGAGTTCGACGGAAGATACTCTCATGCTGGTTCAGGAGCAGGTGTTGTTCTCATTTCTCCTTCTAGTGAGATGTTTCCCTTTTCATATAAATTAGAATTTGATAATACCAATAATATTGCCGAATATGAAGCCCTCCTGTTAGGGTTGATTGAAGCTAAGGGTATGGGAATAAAAATACTTAAATTTTTGGGAGATGCTGAGCTAATTGTTAAACAGGTGCTAAATGTCTTCATTGTCAAGAATGAAAGGTTGAAACATTACATGAATCAGGTATGGGACACCATCAAAAGCTTTTATGCCTTCTCAATAGAAGCCATCCCTAGAGAACTTAACTTGAAGGTTGATTTGTTGGTAGTTTCTGCTTCTCTACTTCTCCCACATCCAAAGTTCAAGAAAAAATCCTACATGATTGAGTTGATTTATCGACCCAGTATTCCTGACAATGTCAATCATTAGCAGGTCTTTGAAGACGACAAACAAATTCAGACATTCTTAGAAAGTGTTGGAGCCTTCGCTCAAATATTCTTTGAAGGGAGTGACAATCAATGTAAAGACTTTTGCCCTAATAAAGTAATGAACCTCCAAGACAAAGTTATTAAATTAAAAGGGAATAGGATACCTAAGGGGTTAGTTTCTCTTAAGGATTTGTTTGATCATCATGATCGTTCTATCAAAAAGAAGGTTAGCAATTTTGTTGGGCAATTCTATGGGTTTGAGGCTGTTAATATTGGAAATCTCGATTCTCCTAAAATGATCTATATTAGGAAATGTTGCTCCCCAAAAGAGAAAAAAATTTATAGCCTTGCTGATCAAATACGAGGTCTTTACTTGGTGTTATGATGATTTGAAGAATTTCATGAATGGAAAGTTTTAGCATCATATACCACTCAAGGAAGGGAAGGCTACCTTCATGCAGAAATAAAGGAATTATAATCCGAAGGTAACTGATGCAATTTTTAAAGAGATTGATAAAATGCTCAAGGCACAGATTATATATCCCGTACATTACTCAACGTGGATAGTCAATATTGTGCCTGTTTGTAAGAAAAATAGAGAGATTTAGATATGTGTTGATTTTAGAAACCTGAATGAAGCATCACTAAAGGATAATTATCCTCTACCTAACATGGATCATATTTTACAAGCAGTTGTTGGCTCAGAGATGATGTCTATGCTTGATGGCTTTTCAGGTTATAACCAAATTAGTGTATCAGGGGAGGATCAACACAAAATGACATTTACCACACCTTGGGGAACTTTTGCCTACAATCGAATGCCATTTGGAATCATTAATGTAGGTGCTACATTTCAACGTGCTATGGAACTGTCTTTCAGAGATCTCCGAAACAAAATCAGTCATATACCTTGACAATTTGATAGTATTCTTTGAGAAAAGAGCAGATCACCTACAAGATTTGGAACAAGTCTTGTGAAGATGCAAGGAACATGGTATTTCTCTTAACCCTAAAAATTCCATTTTTGTTGTTACCGAAGGCAAAATTTTAGGTCACATTGTGTCTAAAGAAGGCATCCAAATAGATCCATACATGGTTAAAGCTATATTAGTAGTTAAACCTTCCTTCCAGCCGCACTGGCGTGAAATTAATTTTTGGTCAAGTGAATTTCTTGAGAAAAATTGTCCCAGATTTCTCTGAAATCACTAAACACATTGTGGATATGATGAAAGAAAAACCAAGTTTCAAATGGAATGAAGTTGGGAAGCAAGCTTTTGAAAACGTAAAAGAAGTAATTGCTCGATCTCCTATCTTGGTCAGTCTAGACTTTAGGAAATATTTTATTATGTATTGTTATGCTTTTGAACATACTACTTTTGTTGTTCTACTGCAAGAAAAAAGAAGATAAAGTTCAAGCTCCTATTGCATTCATGAGAAAGTCATTGAAGAAACATGAGCTTAAATACTCTCCCATTGAGAAGCATGCATTTGCAGTGGTTAGGGTAGTCAGGCAATTTCACTTCTATATCCTACATTCACACTCCATAGTCTATGTACCAGATCTTGTTGTCAAGAGCATATTAACCCAACAAGGCATCGATTGCAATTAAAGGGGTAGTTGGATCGCCAAGGTACAAGAGTATGATCTAGACTTAAAGCCTACAAAATTGGCTAGACGAAGGGGACTTTGTAGGTTGATGGCAAAGAATCCAAAAGAACTAGAAGACGATGAAGATTTTCCATTAGTGTTGACTGCTAGTTTACAAGATAAATGGTTCTTTGATATTGCTCACTTCCTTACTTATGGACAATGCCCAGAGCACCTTTCAAGTAAGCATAAAAGGAATCTAAAACTGAAGGTGACTAAGTATGTTATCTGGAGCGACACTCTATACAAACGTGGCATAGATGGAACCTTCTTGAAATGTGTGGATAAAGCTCAACAAGAACGATTACTTAATATCTTCCACAATGAAGCCTGTGGAGGTCATTTTTCTTCCACCGTGACTGCCTTCAAGATTATAAGGCATGGATAATACCGGTCTGGGATGTTCAAGGATGCTTATCACTGGGTAGGTAAATGTGAGAAGTGTGAGTTGTTTACATGAAGGCCTCAGCTAGTAGCTTTACCACTCAAACCTATAGTTATTGATGACCCTTTTCAATAACGTGTTCTTGGTTTCATTGGCCTAATCAACCCACAGTCAAGTGGAGGTCATACCCATATCATCACAGCTACTGATTACCTCACCAAATGGGTGGAAGTAATTCCAGTCAAGAAAACTACTTCTGAAGTAGTCTGCGATTTTATCAAAGAAAATATTTTGGTTAGGTTTGGTGTTCCACATAAGCTAGTTGTTGATAATGCTACCAATTTTACATCCAGTGAATTCTCTCTTTTCTGCTATGAATATGGAATCTATATATCTCATTCGGTTGACTATTATCCCCAGGGAAATGGTCAGGCAAAATCTAGTAATAAGAATCTCGTGAACATTATCAAGAAACTGGTCGATAATAATCAGAAAGACCGACACAAGAATTTGTATGAAGCCCTATGGGTAGATTGGATAAATCCAAAATGAGCTATTGGTATGACTCCCTTTGAGTTGGTTTATGGAGTGGAGAGTGCACTTCCTCTTTCTATGGAATTACTAGTTTGTAGGTTATAGACTGCTATAGAGGGAGTTGAATTTAATGATGCCTTGGAGAAGAGGATTATGTATTTAACCAAAATACAAGATGAGAGGATATGGTAGATAATATTACCATACATCAGGAAAAAGTCAAGAAGATCTTCAACAAGAAAGCTAGACCATAGAAGTTCAAGATAGGAGATGCAGTTTTGCTATGGGATAAGCGCAGAGAACCTAAAGGTGCTCATAAGAATTTTGATACACTCTAGATCGACCCTTTTAAAATCATTTAGGAATTCGGGCCTAATACCTTTCAACTGGCATATCCTGATGGGACTCCCTTACCCATTCCTTATAATGGGCAAAATCTGAAGCTTTATCAACTGTGATGGCCTTGCACCTCTCTCTGTACATATTTAGTTTAGGATTTTTGTGTTTTCCATTTTGTTCCTTGTTGTTGGAGAGTGCATTTATCTTGACTGACTCTATTGCCCAATTGATAAGACACTGGTCTCCCCATTTTTGTCTAGGTTCATTGCTTCATCCTTATCAGTCTTGATCCCCGATCAGAGCCACTGTTATCACCATCCTATATCCCACTAGATAAGCAACCCAAAAATGTATAAGTGTCTCATTTAGACACGGGCGGGGTTTTGTGTCATGGCTTGAATCTGGGCAACGTTTTATTACGTTCGTCGAACCCCCCACTTTACCGCCCAACCTCTTTTATTGCCTTCTTATGTTCACTTTGAGCAGTGTTTTCTGTCTTGTTGAACTTTTCCATTTGTGAGATGATTTTGGGCTTGGGCGGTATTTCGTTGCAATGTGTGAACTTGGGCGCATATTTATAAGGTTCTCTGAACCTCTTTCTTCATCGCCCATAGACGTTTGTTTTCAAATTTTAAAAATTTGTTACGTGGGGCTTAGTGAATGTGATAGATGCCACTTATTAATGCAATCAAGGCATTAAAGGTTCATCTACTATCATGTTTTTCTGTGAAAGTCGTGCTTAATGAAATAAAGGCTGGAAAACATTCCCATTATGACATTTTTTGAGGACGAGCCAAAGGAGATGAGAAGTTCAAAGCTCAGGGTTCGCCATTAAAGGTATTTTTAGGATTCCCCACGCAACCTTTTTCATAATTATTTTTACTTGCATGGTAGGAAGCATATCTTGTCAAATTACTGTTGCACATGGCCAAGGTGAAGTACGTAGGCTGCGAGTATGTGGCTGGGTTAACATACGAGGGACCTAAAATTCGTGATACTCGGCTAGGTCCTGTTAATTTGGAAGAATTGCAAAATAAATTTCACCAACCTAACCCTCCACCTATCATTAAAAGGGTAGTGGGTAGTGGGTTAATTGAAGTTTTTGCATTTTTCATTATCTATGCAATGTCCTGAGCTAGTGTTAGAATGTATCAGACATTATAATTCATAGACACGAGAAATTAGGACAGAGGACAACACGCTTGTTGTGAAAATTTAGAGGTCTACCTCTATGTCCTATTTAAGAACTCCAGAAAGGGATGAATACTCGTCAATGGATATTAAGAGCTCTCAGGTCGAGTTCACAATGAAGAAAGGGGTTTACAGGAATGTAATAGCAAAGAATTGGCTAGCCAAACCAAAGAAGGGCAAGTCTCAATTTCCCCGCAACTTACACAAAAACCATTTTGTAGATGAAGTGGTTGATATTGTGGTGTTGTTGCATAGGGTAAGGGGAAATTAAAATGTTCACGGTTTTGAGGAGTGGATGTACTTCTTCATCCAGATCATATTGAGCGGGGAACAATTCCTCAACTAGGCAAAGATCATTAGTGACCGACTGCACGAGTTGATGACATTCTTTACCCTGAATAGGTTTTTCTTCATGTCATCATACTTGATATATGCAATTGCCAGTACGTGACTCTTGCTTGGATTAAGGTCGAGTGATTTGCCTCCAGAGAAAGTGCCAATTTATGACTATCTGGACAAACTTCAACTCCACAAGAGCTTTTTGCATTTTAGAAGGGTGGTTGATACTTTTACCATGAGGATGGTCAAGGAATTAAAGGGGCACCCTGCTATGAGGTTATCTCCTGAGGCAATGCAATTTGTGCATTTTTATGGTAGCCATTTTATTCAGTTCTAGAGATTTTCATACATAAGAGTAGGCGGTTATGCTGGTTTCCCTATTAGGTTGCCTAATTACCCTAAAGATAAGTGGATAGTTATCGAGGTGAGTAGACAATTAGTTGATGTTAATATATTGTGCCAAGGTAGGAAAAGGTTAACAATCAGTTTCTCCTTTGGTTTTGGCTCTTATAGATGTCAATCTATGTTTGATGCTTTGAACATTGAGAAAGAATTATCCAGGTATAACATGCATTCATATGAGGAATGAGTTTCTTTCAATCTTAAGGATTATATTAAGAATAATTTGAAATTGAGCCCTACCTTTTATAACAAACCTGACCTTGAAGATTATTGGGCTGATTGCTTTGATGAGTATGAAGTTAGGAGAAGAAGCTAGATGCGATTAATAGTAGAACAAATCATCATTTATGATTTGAAATGGGACCTATAGGGCATTGTTGAAGATGGATTTGACATGGTTAACCCAATATATATTGATTTGATAGAAAGTCGGTCTATTACTGCTATGGATTGGAATTTCAAAGAGAAAGAGACCATCGAAGCCAAAACTACTGATGTTCTCACTAGAACTCGAGAATGGGTAACCAAGAAGAAAACTAAGTAATCTCGTCCTCATATTAGGTCCAAGGATTCACAACCGACTGAAGGTACCTCTTAGGCCTTAGCTAGCAGACAATGGACTGGTAGTCTCCCTTGATCTTTATCTTTAGGTACCCAAGGAGATGGTGATGAAGGCCCGCCAGAAAAGAATGTGTATTCACAAACCTATGGGGATGACATTTTTAATTTTCCTACTTTGGAGAAAGAAAATGAAGATGGTGAAGAGGAAGAGGGTTTAGAAAACCTAAATGTTGATTCATTTCCCTATCAAGATGAATCACCTGTTAGAGAGGTAGGCACCTACCAAAGGTTTGAAGTAATTGCATCTGCAAAAGACACCCCTCCAGTTACTCGGGCGTTGGTTATATACCCTTGCATTAAGGAAACTAAGGTCACAGTTACCCCATCTTGGCTAGAGGATTCCCTATCACGGAAAAGGAAAGCTAAACAATCTAGCTTGCCCAAACAAGATATGGTAGGGTAACTATTACAGAGGACTTCAACTCCTAAAGCTAAAAGGTTAAAGACCACTTCTAGACTCGTAGATGACATGGAATCAGGAACACTCCAGTTGGAAATTGCAAAACCTTCGGTATAGAGAGATGTTCTCAGGCAGTAAAAAGTGACTTCGAAGTGAGCAGAGTAGACCTTGGTCCACCTACCAAGGATGGTGATGTTTAGATTTTTTAGGTATCAGCAGCCAAGATGGTTGAAAGATCAAAGAAGGATTAAGAAAGGAAAAATGAATTGAAAGCTCAAGTTTGGGATTTGACTAATTGCCTAAGGTCTATTCTAGAATTCATTCCACAACCTCTTTCCTAGGTAGATTCTTCTGTTAAATCTCTTACCATAGTTGGAAATGAAGCTTTAACTAAAATCAAACGCTACCAAAGTTTAAGGCGGTTTGTAGATGATTGGAATTAATCCCTAATAAAAAATGGAAGCCTCGTTATTATAGAATCTCTCAAATACTTCCAGGAGGCGTATGCTTTGAAAGCCACCTTAGGCGATGAGGTCATTACAATTGAGAAAGAAGAGAAATTATGGATTAATTATCAAACTAAATTAAAGATTGATAACTTCATATTTGGAAATTTTGATTGTTGATCGAGTCATATCAAGTGCTTAAGATCCCCACTTTATGTCATGTACTAAAGGAGTAGAGTGGAAGTTACAGGTTGCTAAACAAAGCTTGCAGAAGCTAAAAGAAATCATGGATGAATGTACTATAGTTTTAGATGAAGCGAAAATCACCCTAATGGCTCTTGGTCTACTCCAAGATAAAGATGGAATAAGGGATGATGTGGATGTTAGTGGTTTGGTAGTCGATTTCAAGAAAACAGTTAAAGAGACTCTTGAGTCATCTTCACTTAACACTGAGCACTTACAGAAATTAAGTGAATTACACCTGGTGTAGGCCATGGATCTTGTAAAGGCTTGCAAGCATCGCATGGAAACAACCAAATACCTCCATTTGACGTGGAAGGTGAGAATGATTATTTTAATCATTCCTCAACATAAGGACATGTTGCATATCCTTGAGGCTTTTCAGGCATGACGAAAGAAACCTTTGGTGATCTCGAAGGCTGGAAATGAAATGACGTCGTCGTGATGCCTTAGCTTCTCCTTAGTTCTTTTAGGTGTCTTTTATTTAATTAGCTATGGAATTGAAGAGGTGGTTACATACCTACCTATATATTGGTGTATCTATTTTTCCTATGCTCTCTCTAGACAATCTTGAAATTTTTGCTCAATACTGTTGAACGAAATTACTATCTTGTTTGTGCGCATTTTAGTGGAGTTAATTGGAGTTCTTAAATATTTGTATTTGAGAATATCTTATGCATGTCTTATCTGTGTATGAGTGATGAAGTTCTTATCACAGATCTCATTTCTTGTATGGTATTGATTATATGTTTATCTTTGATGATCAATTAGTCTTTGTGCTAATACTCTTTATTCGCTAAACTTGCACCTGATATTTACATTTTTTGGGATGTTGGGTATACCTTTCTGCTTTTGGGTTAAAAGAATACTAAGTGTTTTATCTTAGCTTTTAATTTCATTGAAGATCTTGTGAGGGAGTTGTACCTCGATAAAATTCAGAGAAAAGTCACAACCCATTGTGATCTTTTCAAATCTATTAGCAGAATTCATCTGATGCCAAATCTAGGTTATTGTCACAGTTTTAATACTTTAGTTGATGAGCCCTTGAGTCTTTTTCATGTGCTAACACAATGATATGTGCGAAGACAGGGCCAATAACATTTGGCTAATTATATAATACTATCAGCGTATTCCTTGTAGCTCCCTCGACTGCAAGTGCTAGTTTACATATCTTGCAATCTTTGTAGGCCATGAGACGAGATATTTTTAGGTGCACAAATATCTTCATTACTATCTTATTTAGCAAAATTACCAATGGGAATGAAGCAAGGAAGCAAACCAAACATGCAAGTGAGTTCATGTTATTATCATCATCATCTATAAGGTGCAGAATCATCCTTCTCGATTTATTTTGGGAATATATCATCAACATGGTCACTAGAAGAAACACACATATAAGTGGAACCATCATTTAGATTCTTTGAATCTTCAGCACTGATTTTACCAACATTAAATGAAGTAATATCTATAATGTATGATGCATCAATTGCATTTGCCCACACAATAATATGATCTATAATTTTAGGCTTGAACTCAAGCAGAATAAGGCTTGTGATAGGATGAAATGCATCACATAACCAATTAATACGCTCTTGTTCAGTTGGCTTATAAAAATTGGGTATGCAAAACAAAACATCCAGAGACCTTTATATCATAGTTGAAATACCCTTAAACTGTAAATCTTGAATTTTCTCAAACAAGTGTAATGGATAGTAATAAAAGGGAATATTAGACCCTTGACAATTTTTTTTGTTTGTATTTTGATTCCCATTCTGGTTAATCTCTGATGCCTTGAATTTTCTTGATGGAAAGTTGAAACCTATATGATCTTGTATGAAGGGAATATTTCTTTTCTTTTTCCCAAATATTTGAGTCATAATCTATAAATGTGTATTCATCAGGCTGTCTTGCTATGTTTAAAATTTCCATCTCTATTACTTATGAGAAAGTTGTACTTTGTATGTTGTTATAGAAGAAATTAGTTGTTTAATTTAATTCTTTGTAAGGAAAATTAATCAACAGATTAAACCTTTATTCTAGTAGCAGCCAAAAATTCAATGTCGAAGAATCTAAAGGATAAACCATAGAAGAAGTTGTTCCCACTTCTCACACAAGATTCGGGGTGTTACTTAGTGCCATCTCAAAGCCAACATAGATGAAATAGTAAATTAATAGTAACATATTAGAATATCCAAAAAATACTTATTTATTGTTGTTGATAGGCTGGCATCAACCCCTACTTCACCCATCTCCCTAATTACCCAAAATCAAGAGCACCAAAATTTTATTTTTTATTTGAGTAATATAACACATATTTAATGCACCAACTCAATCAATACACTTGAATCTCATCTAAACTAATACTCACACAATGCACATGATTCCATAACGTGCTTTGTCTCTTCATCTTTATATATATACACTCACAAAAATAGGTACATATAAGTATGGGGGCTGCCCAATAAGTTTAAGTAATAACAATGATAATTGTTGCTCAAAGAGCTCCGTTAATGTGGTTGTATGCCTTACTCATATATACAGTGGTAGATCTGAAGTGGGCATATGCTGCAAATATTTTATATGATCATAGATCTCTTATTATTGTTGGCCAAAGAAAATTGCTCATGTTAGCTTCCATTCACTATCCTAGGAGCGTCCATGCAATGAGTTTCTCTATTCTCACATTATCATAGAATATGTAAGTTGTTCTACGAACATGAAATCCAATACTATTGCTAACAGAAAAATTAAATGCTCACAAGTTATGATTAAAATACACACACTATGTTCATTGTTAATGTACAGTTCAATGGTAGGTGTACTTATCGCACAGTTTTGTATATCAAGTTTATGGCATATGACAAATTCATCGCCAACAATTCACCGATGGAAAATTCATCGCCGACAATTCACTGCCACGAAAAATTCACTGCCAAGTAAAATTCACTACTAGCAATTCTCCAGGGCGGAAAATTAACCGCATTAATGTTTTTAATAAAATCAAAGTTTTCGTTGGCGGTGAATTTTTTGTTGGTGAATTTTGCGGTGAATTGTTGGTGGTGAATTTTCCATTGGTGAATTGTTGGAGATGAATTTTCCTAGAGCCCAAATTTAGAATAAAGACGAGGCAATAAATACATTGGTATGCTTATATAATTAGTAGCCAAGTGAGTGGACCACAATAAAATATCTTAGTATAGTGCAAATGTTGCCTTCAATGGCCTAATAGTTTGATCATTTTATAACCTTGCTTGACACAACTACAATCCTCCCACCCAACTTGGGGGCTTGGTTATGCATAATTTACTAACAATAAATTGAAAGCTATAAACAAAATATGGAAGGATTCTTTTGATTCTATAAAACCTTTACAGACTAATAAATTGTTTGTTTGAAATTAGAGTTAAAAATAGTTTTAAATTAAGAATAAAATCACATATAGTATGACAATAACCTTTTCACTCCAGATTCTTCTGATGAGTTAACAAATTTAAATGTTCTAAATTCTTACCATTCAAATCATGTTTTTATCTTTTAATTATCATTCAAAAGAAACAATTGAAACCAAATACAAATACACATTATATTTTTTATATCATCCTAAAGTAAAATACAGATTATTACATATATTTAAAAAATATTATTGTATAAATAATGATACTAAGTTTACCTCTCTTTAAATGTTAATATTCTTTGATATTAATTATACTTTTTATATATATTTATATTCCAATAAAGCTATTTTTATTTTTATTCACTTTGAGATAATTTAAAATAACTTAGTATATAGTAATGTTATTGTTATTTATTAAAAAGTCTATTTATTTAAATATTTAAATATTTTAATTTACAATAATACAAATTTGATTGTAAGTTTTTCAATTTATAATTATCTTTCTTCTATTAAAATTTGAACTAACATGTTTTTATTTTTCATTTTGTTTGAATTACAAAGATAAAATATGTTACACCTATTATAATTGTTTCCTAATTTTTTATTTATACTTTTTATTTATTCATTTCTCTCTCAGGAAATGGCTAAGCATACAAATAATAATGCTATCATTCAACTCTCTAGCAGAGATACAACCAAAAGTATGCATAGCCCCTTCATTCCAATGAATTCAACAATCATGCTAGTAGATTCATGCTCATCTGTAAATAAATCAGAATGCCTTGGAACTGATGTTCAAAAGTTGGTTTAACTTTTTCGAACAGTTGTCATGCAGTAAATTTGTGTGCCAAACATCCCCTCTTGTGTGTCAACATTTCAAGCCATTTGCATAAAACTTGAGGGGCTATGTAATTTCCTTAGGGAGCTAACTATGATCACCACTAACAAAATGAAGCAACCTTCTCTATCATCCATGCATGTGAGATCTATTTGCAAAAATGTGAGCAATAATTTTATCTTTTTACTATGTAAACAAAGATGTTACTATTTTTTTACTATGTAATCTCATGCAAACAAAGATGCTACTATTTTTTAATTATGTAACCTACCTATACCTATCTAAATATATTCTCTCTACAATAAATAAACACTTTTTACGAAAATCTCCTTAAAAGTGTTTATTCTAAAGTTTGTAATGAATATTTTATCCTTACAAGGTCAAAATGATACTAATGTTGTGTTAAGTCATTATGACATATAAATGTTTCAATATTCAATTCTAATCTTATTATTATTATTTTCACATTCACTTTCATTTAATTTGATTATTTATTTTAAAATTTATTGCAAATATAATAAATATTTAATTTATTATAGTATACAATAATTATGATAATAAACTTGTGTTAACCAAATTTTCTATTTATCTTAAATACATTTAAATTAGAATATAAATTTGATATTCTTTTTTTTATCAGTAAAAGGTTTTATTTTATTAATATTTAACTAAAGACATTACATGCATAATAAAAGTCATTACATAATCCCACCTCCTTTTGCTTAAAAAACTGTCTCCCCAAGAGATAAAACTCCATTCTAAAAACTACATAAATCTTTAACATCCTAGACATCTATTCTTTCAATTACACGCAAACAGTTGCCTTCAAAAGCTATCACCTTATTTCTAATCTTGGCGCCAATCTAGTAGGATGTAGTCCAACACAACAAAATTACTTGTCATGCCCTTTCGTTCGCCCTTGCATTCTTCTATAACCAACGCCTTCATTCCCTAAACATTTTGGCCATCTGAGCTTGTCTTGCATTTCTTCGACTTTGTTCCATCTACCTTCTTGTCATCATTGTTTACTCAAAAAACTGAATTTTGATATTTTTACCAAAAAGTGGCCAAAATTTATTTCATTGCCTACTCCCTCTTCCCTTACCCCCCCTTTCTATCCACCTTCATGCCTCGACGTCCTCCCCTCCTCATCGACCGCTTATTTTTTGGAATTTAGTGGGGAATACTTGTTGATTCCTGTTGCTTATTTGCTTCATGTCGTCATAGCACTAGCTTTAGATTCTCCCACACCATCAAAACCTCCAACTTGTAAGCTTCTTTGTCAGTTCTCCTTCTCCACCTGATGAATGGAATCAAGCCTTCCTCTGTCGCCTCGTCCATATCCTCTATGCCTTCTGATACGTCAAAACCCACACCTGGCACCACCCATTCAAGATAGGACTCCATTTTTCCTAAAATCTCTTCATCAAACAAAGTGAGCATTACTCATTTAATTTCTTTCGTGTCCTTGCCTAGCTCTAGATTCCACATGAATATCATTGAAGCTATGTATGCATTTTTACGTCCTTTGTGTGTTGCTCCCCGGAAGTGTGGCCCCAAAGTTTCCAACACCACTTCCACCACTTCGTCGTTCGCCCACTTCAACAATTGTTTCAGACGTTTCACAGACAGCAGGCCAAAAAATGCTTTATGTTGCAACTTTGTTGAGAAACCCCACATCGTCTCCATTGTTGCCAGACACTAATCACACCTGCTCCACTGAATGAATTGCTAAAAATGGGGAGCGACTTATGTCTTCTCATGGATAAAAGCCTACCCAACCTTGTCATAATTGTTGTTGTATTCCTACCCCATGACTTCATCATTAAAACATTCTCCCACACCGCCACAACCTTACCTCATTTACTTATACGCATATCTTGGGGTGCGGTTCCAAATCTTCTCATGCGCCAACCAAGTCACTTTCGTCCTTTCCTGCAAAAAACCCTTGACATCGTCCTTTCTCCTGCTTGATGAGATATTTGTCTACAGTGATAGGATTTCCTGGCTTTCATGACCGTTATTACACCTAACTTTCATTTTGCGCGACCTTTTTCATAAAATCCCACCAATCACCTCATAAATACCCCTGCACTAAGGTTTCAGGCCCTATGCTAGCAAATGAGGTGGCTTAAAAGACTAGCCGTTAAGCCCCCCATTAAATTGAACTCCCTAAAATCCTCAATCACTAACTCAGCCTCATCATTAAGTGAAATCGCCCACTTAGACAACACATTCGCCTCTTTATTTCCCTCCTGCCTTATATGATTGACAAAAAAATCTTTAAAAGCATCTAGTTCTTTTTTAATTTCTCTGATAGAGCTTTGAAGGTGCCACGCCTTTGCCCTCAAATCTATCATTGCTTGGGTTATTATTAGGGAATCTCCTTCCATATGTAGTTTCTTAATGCTAAACAGTTTAGCTAAGTTAACAACTAGTAGGGCTGCTTTGGCCTCAGCCACATTATTGGTTCTTGGATCCAATTTCTTTGTTGCATATGCTATTGTGTTTCCGAAATGATCTCTAATCATTGCACCTACTCCTAAGGGGCCAAGGTTGAATTGTGTAGCCTAATCAAAGTTAACCTTATGCCATCCTTCAAGAGTTTTTTCCTAGATAACCTTGCTTTCACCTGTAAGTTTCGAGGAAGACTTAATAGATCCCGAAATGGACCTCAATCAAATTCCCAGCCAAGCTCACTACACTAACCTATCCTCCAAGGGGAAAGGATAACACCAATTCTATTTATGTGAAGTTGCAATGCTCATAACTTCTTCAATGCTATTAAGCATTCTAACTAAAGGTTCACTCTTCTCCAAAAATATTCTCCTATTTCTTTCTTTCCATAACTCCCAAATGATCAGCGAAGGCGAAACAATCCACACACTTGACATAAACGTTTTCTTTTGCATCTTTGGCCAACTTTCAAAAACTTCTTTTAAATTCCTTTGGAAAGGGCTATGCCAATTCAACTTTCGTCTCACATGGTCCCAACACTTCCCTGCCACCTCACACTGGATAAGCAAGTGATCAACCGATTCCTCAACCTTGTCACACAAGACACATTTCGAAGGGCCCACAAAACCTAGACGTTTCCTTCTTTCACCTGTGAGAATTCAGCCCTTTATTGCTAACCATGCAAATGTGCCTGCTTTTGGTAAATAATTCTTGTTCCAACAAAGGTTTTTTGCCCAAAAATTCTCTTGCTCCATGGAGTCTAATAATTGGTATCCAATTTTAACCGAGTAACAACCATTGGATGAACCACACCAGACAATCTTATCTTCATTCTCTGAAATGAAAATTATCCGAGTTTGAAATATCCTTTGCATTCGCTGAACTTTCTGAGGTGTCAAGCCCTCCTCAGGCACCTCCTTCCAACCCCATTCCTGACCAAAGGGACCCGGTTTTAAAATCATGTAGTCTCTCACCTTAGTTCCCCAACTTTGTGAGAAATGGTTTTTGAGAAGCTGCACATCAAGCTCCTCACAAAGGTTTGGCAACCCATCCCAGGAGTCAACCCAGAAATTAGCCTTAAGCCCATTACCAATCTGCCAAGAGAGATGATTAAGAATCACCGACCTACAAGAAACTATAAAGTTCCAAATTGTTGAGCCCTTTGGAGGGTTGCGAATTGTGAAAATTCTATGATCCTCATTTGAGTCCAGATATTTTTATTTTAGAATTTTTACCCACAGTAAATATGGGTTGGCATACATACTCCAAACCAACTTCGCACCCAAAGCTTCATTTAAAAGCTGCCAATTTCTCAAACCAACCCCACCTTTGTCTTTTGCTCTGCAAATTTTGTACCAAGCAAGCAGTGGGATTTTATCATCTTCACTAGCCCCATTCCAAAAGAATTTTCTCATATGTTGTCCAATTGAATTTATTACTTTCTTGGGAATCTTTAAACACATCATTAAGTAAATTGGAATTGCCAATATCACTGATTTTAGCATTAGTATCCTTCCCGCAGAAGTTAACCATTTCCTTTTCCAGCCATCCATTCTCTTAAGACAAGAGTCTACCAGGTCCTTCCAAATGCCTGCTCTATTAGCTCCCCCAAAGAGGGGAATGCCCAAATATTTACTCGGGAGATTACCAATCCTCATGCCAAGTATTCTACAGATGTTCGTTTGTTTTTGGATTGGGGTGTTGAAGAAGAAGATTTCTGATTTACGCCAGTTAATGCATTGACCTGAAGCCAATCCACATTTATCTAGAGAGCTCTTCATCACTCGGGCTTCTCTTAGAGAAGATTCCCCCTTCAAAAAAGTATCATCAACGAATTATAAGTGAGATTGGGTCAATTCCTTCAGCCACTTTAATCCCCTTCCACTAACCTGCCCTACATTTATGAGATATCAACCTTCCAAGCACCTCAGTAAGGATTATAAAAAGAAAGGGTGATATGGGATCACCTTGTCTGATCCCCTTAGAAGAATCAAAAAATCCTTGGGGACTACCCTTTACCAAAACTAAAAAACGAGGAGTGCTTATACAACTCTCTATCCATTTTAGCCATTATTTTCCAAAAACAAATTTCTCCAACACTTTTAACAAAAAGTTTTTGTTAACCTCATCATACGCTCTTTTTATGTCTAGCTTCACCATCATTTTTTCCACCTTCGCCAACCTGATTGTATGAATGGTTTCGTGAACTACTATTACACCTTCAAAAATTGATCTATTTGGAGAGAAGCCACTCTACTTAGTTGAAATCACAAATCCCATAATCAATTTCAACCTGTTTGCTATGACTTTGGATATAATTTTATAGACCGTATTACATAAAGAGATAGGTCTGAAATCCTCAAAAGAATTTCTTACCGACCTTTTTGGTATGAGGGCTATAAAAGTGTTGTTTAGATCTTTTAGAATGAATCTACACCTCCTAGATTCTTCAACCACCTCCCATAAGTCATTAGCAAAAATATCCCAGAATTTTTGGAAGAAAAATGTTGGGAACCCATCTATACCAAGGGCTTTGTCACCTCCTAAGTCAAATAAAGCTCTCTTAACCTCCTTCAAAGAAACCTCCTCCATTAGCATAGCGTTTTGGTCTTTAGAGATACAGTTCGGAATTATATCCAATAAATCAAAGGTTTGATTCAAACTTTCTGAAGTCGCATTAAATCTCTTAGCAAAGAACCTCACAACCTCCTTATTAATTTGGTCGACATCCTGTAGAATTTTCCCATTGTTGTCTTTAATTGACAGAATTTTGTTTATAGATCTGCGAACTTTAACCGAATTGTGAAAAAAATTGGAGTTCCTATCCCCCTCTTTTAGCCATGTCTCCCTAGATTTTTGTCTCCAAAAGATTTATTCCAGAGCAAGGGCTTCTGAGTAATCTTTATTTAGTTCTTTCTCCCTAGCAAATTCCTCTTCTCTCATCCCATGTTCAATAACCCTCGAATGCAAGGCTTTTAAATCTTCCTCCAATCTTAGTTTCTCAGCAAAAATATTCTTAAAGGATTCTCGATTCCAAATTTTCAGCTGCTCTTTCAAAAATTGTAGTTTTTTGAAGACGATGAAAGCTTTATAGCTTCTCCTCCTTGGAGCACTTTTCCACTAGCCACTTATTAGCTCCTTGAAACCTTTCGCCCTAAACCACATTGTTTCAAATTTGAAGGGACACCTATCCAGAGTTGCCTCCTCTTGAATTCTCAAACTTATCGAATAATGGTTTGAACCCATTATTGGGAGGATCTTCACCTCACACAACCATTTCTGCTCTACCCAATTTCTTGCTAGAAAGAACCTATCTAGTTTTTCAGCTATATTCAGGAAGCCACCCCTTCAGTTTGTCCAAGTGAACTCCCCTTTTCTAAAAGGAAATTCAATCAACCCATTAATCACTACAAAATCACAAAAATCCTATTGACTCTACCCAGACCAACAAACACCCCCAAATTTATCGGAGGGTCGCATTATTGCATTGAAATCACCACCAAGGAGACACATTCTTTCCTCCCCCTCTCTTAATATTCCGGAGAGCTCTTGCCAAAGTGCCTTCTTCTGAATTACTTTATTAGGCACATAGATGTTGAGAATCCAGAAACTCGCTCGTAGTTGTTTTGACTCTACTCTACACCATTGTCAGTGCCTTTCCTGTTTGATAATTTTCACATCCACTATAGAATCATTCCAAAGCAAACCCAACCCAACCCACCAGAAGCACCCACGACCCTTGATAAGGAACAATTCCAACGCCCAAAACACTTTGAGAAGAAATCAAATTCTGAATCCTTAATTTTCGTTTCCTATAGTAGAACCAAAGTCGATCTCATTTGATCAAAACATCTTTTGATCAAGCAAATCATGTTAGGGGCATTGCAACCCATGACATTCCATGAAAGGATTTTCATGGATGCTGGGAAAAGGAATAGCCTTTTCCCGATCTCAGTTTGCTTTGTCCAGCTGCATTTCCAGCTATTTCAAGCCGCATTTTGTTGGTTTTGGGTCCTCTCTTCTTCTTCTCTCCAATCTTCACTTTGTTGTTCAATGCTAAAGATTGGTCAATGGTTTGCTTCTCAATGATTCCAATATTATCCTGAAAACTGAGGACATCCTCATCACCCTAATCTTCATTTGATTCTAAATATGAGGCTGAATCTACCATATTACCCCCACTATCCCGTACTTCGAAAGCGTTGTCTAGGTTTCTAATAGGGGATATGGGAATGTCCTTGAAGATGGTTTCTTCCCCCACAACTCCACTACCCCCCACCTAAGCTAAGGCTCTTGTGTATTCCTCGTGCTCTCTGCTAACTTGAGATTCTTGAACCCAATTTTCATCAGGTTTTTTTGCTCTATTCTGTAGGAAACCTTCTCTTGGAGTAGCCTCTTTTACTGGAGTCTTCGACAAACTGGGTTGAAAGTGAAGTTGGTTCCATTTGTCTTCTCCAGAATGAGAGCTATGTTCAGGGATAGAGTCCCTTTCTTTTTTTGGTGACTTCTTCCTTCCCAACTCGACCTCATTGTCACTCCTTATGTCTTCTAAGCCAATCTGTTGCCCAAATGGGTTAGTCTCATCACTCCCCATCTTTTCATTTGGGGTAACTAATTTTTTTCACCCCGATCAATAACCTTTTCTACCCACACTTGGGTTCCACTCTCATAACCATTTGCAAATAAGGAGTCTATTTCTTTCCACTGGACTCCATCCCAATCATCTCCTAGATCCATTAATCTTTGAGCTTCATTTAAACTTTGTAAACCCAACTCTTGAGAGTTGCAGCACATTTCCTCTTGCACCACCTCTGAGAGATTCACTATTTCTTCAGTTAGCATGTTTTGAACCAAACCCTTTCCCTTCTCCAAAGGTTCACTTTTATTTTTAGAATGCTTTTTTCCAATGCAACTCACACATTCAAAATATGCATCCTCTATCTCTAATTTTTGGCACCATATTCCTTCCCCCGTTTTAAGTTCTAAAATTTATGGCAAAGAATGGATCCCCTGCCTTAGAACACAAATTATAGGGAAAATGCTAAAGTCTGTTTTATCAACCACCTCCTTCAACTTCACAAAGGTTCCAAACTTTTTTCCAATCATTCTCAGAGTTTCCTGGTCCCAATATTCATGAGGGACATTTCTTAACCTAATCCACACAGGGATTTCCTCCACCGTTGTTTCATTCGGGTTGAAATTTGGGGTCCAATCCTTAATGAAAAAGCCTATTCCTTCCATAAAAAATGGACCACTGTTAATGATCCACTCCTTATCCTGGGTATTTTTGCATATCACCAAATAGAAACCATTCTCAAGGGTTTTTAGTTCATATTCATTCCCCCAATGCTTATCACATCATGCCCTAAGCTTAGAATAAGCAGGCCATTTCCCACCCCATTTTAAGAAAAAAATCCCTAGCTTTGAGAAAACTCATCGAATCACTCCACTCTCTATTTTCAAGAAGCAAAGTGGTCATGGTTGCATAGGAAATACTCGGCATTACCTGACTTGGACCGACTTTTTTCGCATGTTGTTTTGGGCACCAAAATTTAGCCTCCACCTTTCGAAAATCCACTCTCTTTGTTAAGTTCCATGATCTAAAATGCTCACCCCTCTGTGGATGAGGTCTCGCTCTTGTCCTGCCATTCTCAAAAACTCTTGCCCTAGCATGTTGTTTGTTTGGAGCCTGCTAAGCACGATTTGGGTCTGCCCTTCTGGGCTTAGTGTAGTTTCAACCTCTCCATTTATTAAACAACCACCGGGCCTATTCTCCATCGCCATACTGGAAGTCCTTGTGCCTTTGAAAACCCTGTTTGTGTCGTTGCTCCGCCATTGTTGGTTCATAAATCATCGTATTTTATTTACATAATTCCATCAAGATATTAAGTAATAATACAAAGTTGATCTTATTTAAATTGAAAACTTACAAATTATATGATTTAAATTAATTAAAATAATAAGGAAGCCATTTATTGCATAACACAAAATAATTAATATATTTTTGTAATGATCTAAAATATTTGAATGCAAGATGTAGAGGTCTAGGGTTAGAACATGCATGCAATAAATAATAAATCAGTCAATAAAATGCAAAGGAGAAATAAAGAGAAAATGAATGAGACTAGAACAGTCTCACCCATTTCTCTCCTCCATGGCTCACTTCTATTGAACCTCCTCTACTTGTTGCAATATGATGGATGCCCTTAGCCTTTGTGTGAGCAAAATAAATTTATGACATGACTTAGCAAGTGTTGAAGGATTTAATCTAAAATGCAGGAGAATATGAATCTACATGCAATGTAAATAAATCTGCAAAAAAACAATGTTAGATGATATGATATGACAAATGAAAGATATGAGAGAGAGAATAATAATAGATAGAGGAGGGATAATATTCAAGAGGGGTCCCAAAATGAAGACAAAATTGACTTTTTATAGAAAATGTAATTTTGTATGGACGGATGAGATCAAAGATTGACAAATGCCCTAGAATCTGTGGACAAGATTCAAGAAAGCAACCCACAATTAGGGTTAGGGCAATATTAGGTTAAATTCGAAATGAATGGACAAGATTGATTTTTAGAAAATCAAATCAAATGGCTGACAATGCATGTGACAAGGCACACAAACCGAAATTGTTGGAGAATCAAATAATAATTTAAAATTATTTGATTCAAGAGGATGTTGACTTTTCGAATTAAAAACTATTTTAATTCAAAAGGGTGGGGTCATGTGACAGTAAATAATTTAAATTAAATTATTTACTAAAAGAGAGATTTTATAAAAAGGGACTTATTTTAAATAAATAAGATTTATTTAAAATGAGCACAATAAAAGAGGAGAAATTAGGTGCTGGGACTTATTTTAAATAAATAAGATTTAGAAGAAATTAAATAAAAGGAGTTATTTAATTTAGGTGGGAATTAAATAATAAAGATATTATTTAATTATAGAAGAATGTGACAAAGGGAACCTTTTAAATTAAATATAATGATTTAATTCAAAATTCAAGAGAGAGGACCAATATTAAATAAATAAAATTTATTTAATTTAGGAGAGAAGAGGCTAATGAATAATTAGATAATTAAACATAATTATTTAATTATAGTGGAAGATGGATTAAATAAATAAGAATTTATTTAATTTTAGGAAGAAGAGGACTTAATTAGTGACATAATTAAATAAATAAATAAAATTATTTATTTAATAATCATGAAGAATAATCAGATATGAATTAATTAAATAATTAAATTATCTAATTAATAGTTGAAAGTGAGTCAAGGACATAATTAAAATGCCCTAATTAGGGTTAGAAGAAGAGCCTGTGGGTCTAGGTCATTTTTATGTGTCTACATTTGCCTCTCTTTGTCATAATGCAACCTGTCACATTGTGGCAAAGAAAATAAGTCAAACATATACCCCAGTGCAAAATAGGATGAGGAAGAATGACGAGGAGGGTTGCGGTATGCCCCCTCGGGAGGACAGACGGGTTCCAAGAACATGGGTGTGCTCTCGAAATGGATGAGAAAATTAGAAGATGACAGAACAAGAAAGTGTTAGTAAAAGATATAGATGATGATATGAATGTAATGCCTATATGAAATGCATGTTAGTTCCTAGACCAAATCCTTCAATGTTTACCATAGGACTTTAATATTTATTGCTCTTTAATCATCATTGGGTGGTAAAAAATGACACAAATGGACAACAAACACCATGGTATGACATAGACCAAGGTGTGCAAGGTCATCCACTTGAAAAATAGATTGTCGCAGACAAGGAATGTCCTAACTCATACTAAGGGCCATGTTGCCCCAATCTTTTTGTCAAGACAATCCACAAACATCAGTCAAAGAAAAACATAATAGGTCATGAGACATCATCACACCTCTAAATCCTTCATGGGACATCCTTGAGGTAGCTAGTAACATGACCAAAAGACAAGTCAATAAAAAGATAAGACAAAATAGCCAAAAAATAACAGCCATTTAATTGTATTGCCAATGTTTGTTTGCCAAAGATTAATTGTTTGATAGTTTGACAGCTTTGACGGTTTGATGGTACCTAAAGTCAGGAAGGACACATCCTGAAAAGGCAAATGACATTTTGATGAGGTTCAAATCCAAGAAGGACACATCTTGAAGAGGACCAAAAAGGTGACGAGATTGGCATTTTGACTAATGTTTTGGCAAGCTGACTGATTTTGACTGTATGATTTGGACAAATTTATCACATAAATCACAGTTTGCAACCTGGAATAGAAAGCACAAATGATAACTTAGAATTTGGATTTTTCATTTTTAAAAACCCTGTACAAGGATCTATTCACCCTTGGGCGAATGAGTCCTTGAGGGCTCATCAAAGCCATTTTTTCTAGGCATTTTTGTAGTCCTCTACACTTCCCAGATTCGTTGGTAAACCACTATTTCGATCTGTCAATTTTTGGGAATTTATGTTTTATGCATTAGGTCTAATCATCCATTTACTTTATCCATTTTAAATCATTCCAAATTTATTTTAATGTTGAAAATCATCAAATTTGTAGCATTGCATAAGTTGGATAGATTACTTTTCATTTTTGGCACACACTCAAAATTCACAATGTTAGTATCTTTCCTTTCCAAGTATGCCAAGAAAAAGCTCATTAACAAGCATGTTAGTCATTCTCCCAATATCTTTCCTAGTTATGAGAGTCTCTTAGTGCAAGAGTGAAATTGTTTACACATTCCTTAATTCCACATTGCCAATCCTTCACTCAGATCCCCTAATATAACTCCTATTTGTGAGGATGTTTTGATACAAGAGGATGCAAACATAGATAATAATGATAACCATAGTTGTTCTTCTCCCAATACCTCTCCTACTTGTTACAAAGGTATCTTGGTGAAAGAAGATACATTCATTGAGAATCATGAAAATCTTATTTGTCCCTCTCCCTCTACTTCTCCCACTTGGAAAGATATTATGACACAAGAAGAGGAGATCATTGACACATTTATTAACATCATTTTACCTAGTCTCCATTCATCTCCCACTTGTGAGAATGTTTTAGCGAAAGAGGATGCAATCATGGAAAATCGGGACAATCACAAAAATGTTCTTCTCCCAATCTCTCTCCTATTTGTGAAGAAGATATTTTGGTGTTGGAAGATCCACTTGTGGAGAGTCATGAGAATCTTGTTTCTCCCTCTCCTAATACTTCTCCCACTTGGTAATATATCAAGCAAGAAAATTATAATTTTTCTTCTCTGGATACCTCCCCTACTTGTAATGAAGATCCAACCATGGAATGTGATGAACATCTTGTTTGCTTCTCTCCTAAAAACTCTCCTACTAAGGAAGATATCATGGTGCAAGAAGATGATAGAATTGATACATGTATTTCAAACAATAGTAATGTGGCTTCCTTAGATGAAGATGATAAGTGACATTAGACTTCCCCTCACTAGAGGATCATCAAAATGAGGATAAGTTTGTTGAGGTTATGAACATTAGATCTCCCTTGATTATTAGATCTCCTAAGAGTCCTCTAATCATTAGACCTCCTACAATTCCTCTAATTATTTAACCTCCTAAGAGTCCTTTAATTATTGGGCCTCCCAAGTCATCTCCTAGGCCACTTCTTATCATAGGACCACCATAACACCAACCAAAACCTCTAGGAGTAATCTTAAATTTTGCAAGGCAACTTACTAGTAACAATGTTTCACAACAACCGAGTTATCATATTATTGCTCATTAATATAACATGAGGAATAATAGGCAACCACAAACCATACCTACTTCATTACCATTACCTCAACCTATTTTTCCTAGTGCTCCTCGTTTGTCTTTGCACAATGGAAAGGAGTATGATCTTGTAGAACAACTCAAAAACACTCATGCTAAGATTTATTTATGGGATATTATTCAAGCTTCACCTAATTATCATAACATGCTTCAAAGTGCCTTACAACAAGTTTTTATCCCTCCTAGTGCAAATCCAAATGATGTAGCGACCCTAATTCAAGGTATGAACTCAGTCAACTTAGACATTACATTTCCATCAAGATGAGTTACCTCCATTTAAAGTGCAAAAAAAAAATGAGGCTTTGATGATAATGGATAAAATTAGTAAGTGGGGGATAAAACAAACTCTCATTGACAAAAGTTCAACACTTAATGTGTGTAGTGTTAAATCTTCTTGATAGGATTGGAATGGACAAAAGCCAAATTCAACAAGACTCTTTATCTATGTACATAGTTTTGATAATGTGGGAAAGCAACCTCTTGGTGTGATAACGTTACCTGTGAGAGTTGATAAAGTTACATTGCAAACTCCTATCCATGTCATGCCCGATAATCTTTCATATAATCTTCTCTTAGGTTGACCTCGGCTTCATGCAATGAATGAGGTGCCTTCAACATTACATTGTCTAGTGAAATACACTTATACCAACAAGGTTTATACGATAAAAGCCAATCCTGGGCCTAAAAGTTGTTTACAATTTGAAAAAGGGATGAAAAATCTTCTTACAACATTGACACCGACTAAAAAAGTGGAACCTTTACAAGCTGAGGATAAGGATAAATGCCTTTCACCCGTGACAATGTTGTTGGAAGATGATTGGGGATACACCTAAATTCGATGGGCAACCCAAGATTATACAATTAAAGTAAAAAATGGATAAAGAAGCTTCCATAGTATCAATATAGGATGATTCATCAAAAGCATGTGTCCACAACCTTTAACAAAGAAGAGGAAAATACAAGTTATACATCCACATATGAAGAGTGTGATCATGAGAAACTACCAAATTCAAAAGAGATGGAAAAGCTTTATGGAAGAGGTCACAAAATTTTGAAACAACTTGGCTATAATGGAAAAGGATGTGGTGCTAGAGAACAAGGTATTTGTGTCCCTATAGAGCCTAAACCACAAGAAACAACTAGTGGTCTTAGTTATTGTCCCTCCAAAGAAATGAAAGAATCAAAGAAACATTTGCTTAATATCATTGTGTCATCATGCAAAAAACTCCTAGGACATCTTCAAACACATGTCTTAGTAACGATTGGGGTTCATTAGATTTTACACCCTCCTTTAAGGGATAGTACAAAATCTCATAATCTAAAGATTCTTGTGTATGTGTGACACCTTGTAGTAAGCAATAGATATCTTTGTCAGAAAAGAAAGGAACGCCTTCTACTATTGATTAAGAGGATACCTTGTCAAGGCTTCTCCAAGCTCACTTGATATCTCTCCTTCCAAGGACATGAAATAAATTTTACAACAAAAGTTCATTTTGTGCATATCATCGAGTTTATGGTTATTCAACTAATGAATGTAGTGCTTTGAGTAATAACATTCAACATCTTAAGGATTGTGGTGATATTCCTTGTGTTGATGCACCTATTTCCTCTAATTGATAATGATTTTCATCCTATCATGTTGCTTATCACTATGTGGCATTAGTAGCTTTATGTGTCTTGCTCATTTCCATTCATGGTGGTATAATATTAGGTGTAACCATATTTATCTTGGCAACAACATGATAGTTCTTGGTGGTTGTATTTGTCTCTATGATTGGGGGGTAAGGATAACTAGTTTTCAGAGGTATGCATTCTTTCCAAGGATCCCCTCTTTCTCTCTTTCTACTTAAAATACCAACATAGCAAGTATGTTGACATTTTAAGTGGGGGGCATATTGTCCCCCGTTCATTGTTCACATGCTCCCTTCTTAGTGATGATAACATACATCATCTAAAAAATGTGAACTTTTTATTCAAAGTGTGCTCTTCTCAATTCATGTGACGTGTCTTCTTGGTGGTGACATTGGGTTTGATGTCCTTCAAGAGTGTGTCATTTCTTAGCATATGACATTCCTCTTAATGGTGATGCTATGGCTTGCATTCCTTAAGTTGTGAATCTTTTATCCTTGACTAGTCCTCTCTTGGTGACATTGAGCATGATGTTCTCTAAGGTGAGACCTTTCATGAACTAAGCAAAAACCCTTTGACAATCCTATCCTATTGTATTTAAATGGCCACCAAGCATAACACAGCTTGCTTTCCAATGGAGCCGTTATGTTTTTCATGAGTGCCTAGCATAATGCAGCTTGCTATCCTTGTGACCATTTCTGTGGCGCCTTATAAAAGCTATCAGGAGGCATAACTTTTGGTATGGTTGATATATGGGATCCTGTAGACTTGGCATGACTTTCCCATTAGTCACCTTTTTGTGGGTACATACCAACTGGGATGTATTTCTCATATTTGTCTTGGGGGCTCACCTAGCATATATTAGACTGCACTAGCCCTTGTGAGTGTATTTTTCATGGCCATTGAGCATAACACAACTTGCTTGCTTGTGGAGCCACTTGTTTTATAAGTGATTTTACATCCTTATGAGTGTATTTGATGGACATGTCATAATATAACTTGCTAGTTCATCTTTCTTTCCTATTTGCATTATTTTTGATATTGTATGTTTGTGTATCTTGTCTTGCTGCTTCATATCATACATTCATGTTTGTCCCTTTGTACTTATGTTGGCTTTCCATGGGATCTTAGACCCTTGGGGCTTGGCCACCTCCTTGATCTTTGTCATCCAACCCATTGACATTTGTGCACTTGGACCCCTCTTGACGTATATTTGTCTACTTTAGTGTGATTTTGAATGGAAGTTCATACTCTCACTAAAAGGGGGCTAAATTCAGTGTAGAAAAATGTACAACTTTACATTTTCACTATGTTTGGGTCCCTTAATTAAATTGGACTTAATTAAGCCTCTAATTGACCCAATTATGCATTTAAAAGCCTAATTAATCCTGTTTTTTGAAAGGGGAACTTGTATTAAACAATTGCAAACATTATTTTACACATCTTGGAAACTATGTGTCCTAGGTTTAGGGCATAGGACCCATTCGCCCAAGGGAAAATAGGTCCTCCTTAGACTTAGGACCCCAATTAAAAATATATTTTTGGTGGTATTTTAATGATCCCTATTCAAGTTGCAATTATCGGCTTTTGAATTCTAATTTTTAAAAAATTAGATAAACACCCATAAATACATATTTATTTTATCAATTCAACACGAGGAATCAAGAGGTCAACTTTCATACGAGAAAATATTATTTTCAAGAGCATTGAAGAGTAGATTTATCAAGCACCTACAATATCAATCAAGATCAAGGTAATCATGTCAAAGTTATTTGCATTCATGTGTGTTTTGGAGCTAACATTGTGATGTAGGTTTCAAGTATTCAATTCAAGATTCAAGTTATCAAATCAAGCATCCAATCAAGCCATTCGTGCAAGCTCAAATCCTTGGAGAGATGTGTTAGACTTTAGTCCTCCAAGGGTAGCCATTAAAGGGTTTGGTGAGTTGCAACAAGCTAGTGTTCATTCATTATTCCTTCCTTTCATTATTGCTTCATTTCAAGGTTTAATTACCAAAATGGGGTTTGACCAAGGTAAACCCCCACAAAAATAAATAATTTTCCTCTCTTGTGTATGTGCAGGTTCATAGGTGAAGAAAGGATTAGAATTGAAGATCTCAAAAGTGCAAAATTACAAAAGTTGTCAAAGTTGTCACAAAAATTTGTCAAGACCACGAAAAACTCATATCCTAGATTTATTTCCAACATTTTTGCAATGAAACCTGTGGGAAAAGGCATCTCAGATCCATCACTATAGGCTCTCAAAATTCGAGTACAAATTATGTACAAGGACCCATTCACCAAAAACAGACCTTCAAAGCATCTCGTAAGAACAATCAATGAAAGGAGTGCCCCAAAGAAACCATTGTTTGAGTCTCCCCTCATTTCATAATTGTCCCTACAAAAGAAGACATACGCTTTTATGAATTTTGTTAGAGTGAACTAATACTATACCACCCATTTCGTAACAATGATAATGATTTTGGTTCCTTAGAACATCAAATAATAGTACAATGATAGAGCTTCTCTTGTACTTACCATCCATGGCATGTATGCCACACCATCAGAACCAATCCAAACACTTGATGCTAGCAACCCTTCCAATGTTGAGTATATCATGCAAGAAAAAAACCCTGATGAATGACAAGTACTGTCAAGTCTACACCCAAACCTTCCTATTCAGCTAAATGAACTAGACATGTTTGGTCAATGTGACATTGACCTAAACCATGAATGGCAAGATCCCCACTTCAACCACTACAAAAAATTATAGCTACTACTTTCATAGATTCCAATCGCCCAACATTTCAAGTACGCCATGTTCTTAATGAGTACAACCATATTGCCTTGTCTAGTCAACAAAAAAAGCATTTGATATAGTTTTATCTCATCTAAATAGCCTTCCTTTACAACCTCCGTTAAAAATAATTGTTTAAGGAACCACAAGAACTAGAAAGTCACACCTCATAACAAAAATCAAGTTTGCACGTATGAGTTCAACTCCAATTCACCAATCACCTTTACTACTTCTTGCACCTATGGGTGTTGCAACATTCAACATTCAAGCATCAACAATTCATTTTTCCCTCCGAATACCAATCCAAGAATGATCCCTTGTAAGGAAAAATGCTTGCAACCTTCCAAGAAAGCATGCATTTCATTCAAGACATTTTGATAGACGAGATGAGCTTCATCAGAGCAAAGTTGCTACAATGAATTGACATGAGGCTATGTGAAACATTCCCTGTCCACAACCACCTACCATTTTGAGGACGATCAATCATTCTTTTTAGTGACCTAGGCCAACTATTGCCAATTAAAGATATCCCCATGTATGCTTCTACTTCTTATGACAAAACACTATGGTGTAGCTTCACAAATGTGATAATATTAACCAAAATATTTTGTCAAATTGGTGATGATCCTTCCTAGATTGCTTTTTGTACACTTCTCTCAAATTTATGGAATGTAGAGCCTACACTAGAAGATTGGCAAGTTCTAATGTCACATTCAAGTTCCTCACTCACCCCTGTAAAAAATTATGTTTTCTCATTTGCTATACATCCATTTGCAATAAATGAATTGATGTTACTACATAATAAACTTATGCTATTATCTTTGGCAATGCCTGTTGCCCTATCCATTGCAGAGCAACTTAGGGGGTCAACATACTCAAATCCAGATGAAGAACAACTTCAAGCTAAGGTCCTCTTGTCTATTGGACAAGAAATTATGTTATGTTCAAATTTATGGGTGGAGACAGGGCTCGTGAATGGTGCACTTGGTTGAGTTAAAAGCAATTATATACAATGATGGTGAAAAACCACCTCATCTTCCCTTGTTTGTTGTTGTTCATTTTAAACATTACATTGGCCTAATTTGGGATCATAACAACCCAAAAAATGTCCCTATAATCCCACTAAGCCGTGGCCTCCGTTGTCAAATCCCACTAAAAATGGCATGGGCCTTAACAACACACAAGTCAAAAGGCCTTACACTTTAAAGGGCAATAGTCGACATCGACAATATTAATCGACAAGGGTTGACATTCATAGCTATTTCAAGAGTTTGTGAACTTCCATGTCTTCACATACAACCTTCCTTCACATTCCAAAGATATGCACACGCATGTAAGAAAGCCCGTATGTTGCTCGCTAAAAAAAGAGGACTATTTGAGTGCATTATCACATTCAAACTCTACAAACACTTAGAAAACATTACAATAACTATGGGTATATTCCTTTATTTTTTTCATCTTTACTTTGCCAACTAAGTTTGAAAAGTTGTGCCTTCACACAATTTATAGTATTTTGTCAATAACATAAGTATTCCATGTGTTATCTCAAACAATAACACATCTAACAAAAAATATATTCTTTATTGCATGTAAATTATATCTCTTTTCTTCTTTATTATAGGCTTGACTCATGACTTGCTTACTATCTGTTCCCATTATTCAACATCTAAAAAACTACTCTACCAAAGGTGACTATGAATTTAATTTTTTTTAAACTTCAACATATTGTTTTATATTGGTTGTTTTTCAAGTAGTAACTAAGTCTATTGTTGGATACTAGAGTTCAAAGTGATTATGTGACATTTTTGCCAAAAAAAATATTTATATTTATATTATTGTGTTCAATTGCATACACTGTTATAATTATAAATAACCATTCAAAAATAAATCTATATTTTCACCATTCTATATATCTCCAAAATGTATTTTTATACATGTGTGTAACATTTTTATATCAAATACATTGAAATTCCCCATCATTTATTAAATCATTTCCTCTTCATTAATTTCATGCATATTGTATGTAGTTATAACTATTATCTAACTTATGAAATAAACATAATTATTACAATTTAAAATTTTTTCTATTTCAATTAATTTGTTAGACAATTTCAAAATTGTCGTACAAATTATTCGACATACCATTGGCCATTACACATCAATTACTAATATATTTTCTATGCACAAATTAAATTCTCTCTAATCTATTAACTTACAGATATTTTTGTATAAAGCTTGACGATTACACTCCTTGTGCAGGTGCTAGTTAATAAGTTGCTGCAATTATCATACTATCAAATTTACGCTTTGTCTAAACTATTTAGTCTTTTAACGTGCTTATTTGTATGTGTAAAAAAAAATCATTTCATAAAAACAACCAAGCAAAATATCTTAAAAGCCTGACGTGCCGTGAAGGAAACGTGAATAAAAGTGGACACGCCTGTCGTGCTTTTCTGACGTAAAGGACACACTAGAAAAAATAAATCAGTGGGCCCGCCTGCATCGAATTTGTTCGATGGCCGTTGCCCTAAATAGAACTCATTAAATATCAATCCAAAAGTGCAAGGTGCAGATTCAATCCATAGAGCTCTGAGTGCATTTACACCATCCCCTTCAATATTTCTGATAAGGAAATTTGCCCTAAGTATCAATCGCAATTTGAAGTTATAAGGCAAGGAATGCGTGATATTTAGGTAAGATGTTCTAGTCTAACATGGCAGAATTTAAGCCTCCCGCAACCAAATTTATTTGGAAAGGGATAAGAGGTATAATGCTTGTCTGAGTTCAGGGGAGATGATGTGAGAAAGACTCTGGTTGATAATCTCTTTGAAGCTCCATCCGCAGCCGAACTGTATGCTTTTAAAGACGCCGTTAAATTGGCAAAGGAGGAAATGATTTGGTTTCGAGCTTGGAAAGAGTAACCGAGAGCAGTGCCATACGCATTCCTATACTTTCTGAAGGCTATGCAGAGTAGGGCTGGTGTCTTACTGAGGCCGCCGCAATGTTGATCATTCCTCTCGTTTATTATGATGATCCTGAAAAGGGTCTTAGTAGTCCGTATAAGCAATCGTTTCTAAAATATTGTAGTAAACCAGATCAGTACCCGAGAGAAGAGATTGACGAGTGGAAGGATGCCCTTCAACAGATCTGTTCTCGCTCAGGCTGGTCTATAACGAAAGGGTAAGTATTCAACCTCACTTTCTGGTTGCTTTTCTGTATTTCTGGTTTATTATTTAGTGGCCGGATAATAGGTGACCTCTATGCTTTCATATAACTTGTCCATTTTTGGAATATAATTATTTTTAGTTAGGGTCTTGTACAAAGGGTTTGGCTTTTCATTTTTAGATTTTTTCGAATACAGTCAGATAGGGTTTCATGGAGTTTTTCGAATACAGTCAGATAGGGTTTCATGGATTTTTTCGAATACAGTCATTTAAGATAGGGTTTCATGGAAGGGGTTAGGCTTTCTATTTTATTTTAATTGTAAAAAATAATTATCAAAGAGCCTCCTAAATAGGAGATCTTATATGAAGCATACAAGATTTAAGTTGGAGAGAGGGGTTGAAAGTTTTCTAACAACTTCTATTGTTATGTAGCCGTTTGCATTATAGTTTTTAATATTAAAATTTAAGTTGGAGAGAAGAGTTGAAAGCAGGCCGCAACTGTTTGATTATTTAAATATCTTTCATTTGATGTTTTATAAAAAATATAAATTGTCAAAAAATATTTAATTTATGATTTTTTTATAAAAATATTTCTATATTAAAACGTTATAATTGATTTTATGAATCATATATATTAAATGTGAAATTCTCTTTTTATAGTAATGCAAATTATTTGATTATTTTTAAAAATATATTATTATATATCATATCAATTAATTAAGTATATTTAATAAGAATCATAATTTTTAAAAATAACAATAAACAATCATATAATATTGAAATGTTAAAGTTTTAAAACCCTTCTTTCCATTCCACCTATACATTTCTCTAATAGTTGCTTGCTTTTTCTTTTTTTGAAGACTTATTATTAAAGTACCTAAACAAAAACTAATATATTAATAATCTATGTAATATTATTTTATAAAAAAATTATGTTAGAAACTTTACAAATTTTAGAAACTATGCAAGCATTAAATTTTTTAAATAAATAAAATTCAATTGCACATAACAAATTTTATTGATAAATAAAAAATTATATATAAGAATAGAATTTATATTTTAAAAATGCATGGAATATTATTTATTTGGCTACATTAAATGTTAAATTAAATGTTGGCTACAATTTTACAATTTGAAGAATCAATATAAAAATAGTAATACAATTTTACAATTTAGAATAATTATTCTTAAAATAATAATCGATTTTTTTTTAAAATATAAATTCTATTCTTATATATAATTTATTAATCATTGTTGGCTAATATATCGATTTTCTTTATGTCTATGATGATTTCAACCTTTGTATGTTAATTAATGCCTTGATATTTTATTTTGAGCTTATGGTTTGCTAGCTTATAGATTACATAAATAAATCAAATTAATAATATATATTATTATTATTATTTTATTTTATGAGTTGTTACCAAAGGGGGTAACTCCTTGTTTATTACATGCCTAATGGATTTAGGTTCTATTCACTCAAATTTCGATTTCTCGCCTCTTCTTATCTCGATCTTATGGCCGCATATTTCATTGATATTAACTGGATATTTTCATACATGCAATTGCAAATATCATAAATACATTATACATTCATCAATTTTAAATTATTTTGTATGAGTTAATTTATTTTACTTTACAAATTGATTTTATTTGTCATATACATTTTAAAATTTTAAATTCAATTATCTAAAAACACATTTAAATATCATTCTCAAATCTAACAAGAAACAATTATATAAAATTAAAATTAATTTAAGTTTTGAATTCATCTATCTAAATACACATCTAAATGTCAATTTCAACAAAAAATAATTATAAGATTAAAAATAATTCAACCCTTAAATTCATTTATTTAAAATCACATTTAAACATCAATTTAAAACCTAGCAAAAAAATAATTATATAAAATAAAAAATAATGTAATCCTTAAATTCATCTATTTAAAAACATAAATATCAATTTCAAATCTAACTAGAAATAATTATATAAAATAAAAAACAAATTTAATCCTTAATAAAACATGAAATATTTTTTTATTATGTATGAAAAGTATTAATAATATTATATTTTGTTTAAATGCTATTGTAATATGGTTGAATATTGCATATTACATATACATAAAGAGAATTTGGCATTTATCTGTTTAATCAATGAATTGTTTCCAGGGTAGTTATACCCTACCATCTTTATCTCTCTCACACTAGTTCTTTTACTTCTAATTCTTTCTTTGTTTTCATTCATACTCAAAAACCTCAACCACACGGTTGTAGCTTCGTAAATAAAAATAGTCAAACATAAATAAAATTAAAAAAATCATTTATAAAAGCCAAATAAAATTTCAGAGGAATTCAAAAACATTCAAATGCTCACCATTTAAATTAGAATTTCTCCAATCATCTATAAAACAATAAAAAAAATAAATCATAAAGCCTAATAAAATTTTACAGGAATACAAAAATATACAAATGCTCAACAATAAAATTGGAAGCTATCCAATCACCTGCAAAACAATAAAAAAAAAACATTTATAAAAGCCAAATAAAATTTTGGAGGAATTAAAAAACATACAAATGCTCACCAATAAAATTGGAAAATCTCCAATCTCCTATTACTCGATTCTTGCAGTTTGAAAATAAAATAAAAATTATATTCTATTTTGAAAAGATTTTCATTTGAAGTTTCTAAATCCATATTAAAAATAATCAAAATCTTAAATTTATTGTTAAAAATATTTTAAAAATAGAAAGAATTATATTCCATATCTGAAAAGATTTTAAACTAATTTATATTTTTATTATAAACATTATATATATAATATTATTTATTATAAATTTTTACGATTTAATAATAATTTAAAATGTCATATATATGGTTATATAAAAATATAGCAAGTCAATTTATACGGTCTAATAAATGTTAAAGTTGTAATATACGATCTAAATAATGCAAAAAACGGTCAAATAGACCATCAAATTCCAAGCTTGGGTGGAAGCTTTCTAACAACTTTTATTCTTATTTAGCAATTTGCATGATAGTTTCTAATATCTTGGGTGTGTGTGCGTGTGTGCATGTGTATGTATAGATATGCATAAATGTGTATATCTATGTTCCATGACGTTTCAGGGGTGGGGGAGGATAGGGCATACATTTTTGGGAAGTTTCTTAGGGGGGCATTTTTTAGGGGACGACAATATATATATGTCAATAATTGATAACAACAATATCAATATGTAAATAAATCACGTGTAGTAGTATAACAGCATAATAAATATTAAAGAATTATAAAATTTATAATAGTAGTCTCAAATATCAATAAAACCATGGTCTATCAATATCCAAATGTTTCAAACATGTATCCAAAAGTCTCAAAGTTCAAACATGAAAATCAAAATACTAAATACAGTAGTCTATGAGATTATATAAATGTGTATATCTATGTTCCATGACGTTTCGGGGGCGAGGGAGGATAGGGGACACATTTTTGGGACGTTTCTTAGGGTGGCATTTCTTAGGGGACGACAATATATATATATATTGTCAATAATTGATAACAACAATATCAATATGTAAATAAATCACGTGTGGTAGTATAACAGTATAATAAATATTAAAGAATTATAAAATTTATAATAGTAGTCTCAAATATCAATAAAACCATGGTCTATCAATATCCAAATACTAAATACAATATTCTATGAAATTAAGCCTCATTCGAGCTTATGAATATCCAAAGACTAGAACTATCCCCACAACCTTGACTTCTCACACTAACTACACCCAACTCAAAAACCAATGCAAGGAATATATGAGAGCCCCACGACTTCTGAAACAATTGTGAATAGCAATGTGAATGGCTACAAAACTTTCCATGAAATTGCCCAGATCAGTAACGTGCAATATTATTTTTCATTTGGTAGTATAACAGTATAATAAATATTAAAGAATTATAAAATTTATAATAGTAGTCTCAAATATCAATAAAACCATGGTCTATCAATATCCAAATACTAAATACAATATTTTATGAAATTAAGCCTCATTCGAGCTTATGAATATCCAAAGACTAGAACTATCCCCACAGCCTTGACTTCTCACACTAACTACACCCAACTCAAAAACCAATGCAAGGAATATATGAGAGCCCCACGACTTCTGAAACAATTGTGAATAGCAATGTGAATGGCTACAAAACTTTTCATGAAATTGCCCAGATCAGTAAGGTGCAATATTATTTTTCATTTGGTAGTATAACAGTATAATAAATATTAAAGAATTATAAAATTTATAATAGTAGTCTCAAATATCAATAAAACCATGATCTATCAATATCCAAATACTAAATACAATATTCTATGAAATTAAGCCTCATTCGAGCTTATGAATATCCAAAGACTAGAACTATCCCCACAGCCTTGACTTCTCACACTAACCACACCCAACTCAAAAACCAATGCAAGGAATATATGAGAGCCCCACAACTTCTGAAACAATTGTGAATAGCAATGTGAATGGCTACAAAACTTTCCATGAAATTGCCCAGATCAGTAAGGTGCAATATTATTTTTCATTTGGCATTTTAGGAAAATATTAGGGTTGGGAGTCATTGTGGGCCCTCCACGTCCCTAACCAGCTCAATGAAAAAAAAATAAAAATTTAAAATGTTTTTTAAATGCAAGAAGCAACTTGTCAGATGCCCTCGATACAACAAGGGACATTTCCCACGTCCCCCAACCGTATTGGGGTTAGGGAGTCGTCCCCAAACGATTAGGGATGTTTCTTGTCGTTTCTTGCTCTTTGGCTTGTTTCGGGGATTGCAAGGGGACGTCCCCTTTGAGTCTCGGGGACAGCTGGGAACGGGGACAGTGCATTTTGGGATAGGGGATGCGTCCCTGTGTAATACAAGTGTATATATATATTTTAATTTGTGAGTGGTGGGGAATTTTAGCCCGGACAAGGTGTAATTGAGATTACAAATGAGGGACCTAATCACCGACATGAACAAATTGCATTAATGGGAACAATTCAAACTTGCAAGCTTAGGGGTACAAAGTTTACAAGCTCAATGACCTAGCGCGTACAATAGACCTAGCGCGTACAATAGCCTAGTGGAGTTTCAACCCTTGATGGTAACGACAACAATGCCACACTTCAACTATTCTATTAGTGGTAAAAAATATAACTAGGCAAAACTCGTGAAAAACTCGGCGAGTAGCAAAAAACTCGTGCAAGTTTTTGCACCATTTTACTCGCCAACTTTTATTTTAGAAAAAACACTAAAATGATGTGTTCCATGAAGGTTTGTGTGGCTTTGATGGTCTTAATCTGGGTTATATTGCTAATGCACAATGATGTACACCATGAAGGTTTGTGTGGTTTTGGAGGTCTTAATTTGGGCTTGGTGGGCAGCCCTCATGAGGGGTGTTGGCCCTTGACCCCTTCTAGGGGTGCTGTCCGCAGACCCCATTAGGGGTATTGCTGTTCAAACTCCCATAGAATTCATTTGATTTTCTAGGTACTCTCCAAGTCCAAGTTTTCAAGTTTGCCTACAAGTCTTCATCTATAATATCGTTTTGTTCTACCTTTCGTTTTCACTAGACATGGGAAGAGGAAGATGTAAATTTGTAAAATATATTAATGTAGATTTTATTTTTAGTTTTACAAAAACAATTTGCTATTTTCATTTTGTTTCAGACTATCAGTATCAGCGCATTCCACATGAGGATGCCATTTTGTACCATTTTGCTTTCAAATCAATCAAATAAAAACTAGACTCAACTTGTTTATTTTATGTACTCTTTTATTGACTCATTGTATGCATCTTATCATTGAATTTTGCAAAAAAAATGCGTTTTCAATGAAATTTAAGCAATTTTTTAAGTTGAGTTTTTTGCGGAGTATTTGACAAGTCGAGTTTTTTGGTCTTGGCGAGTTTTTCAACTATGGTTTTGGGCAAAAATAAATTTTTATTCAATAGATCTTAAATAAATATACAATAAGAGGGTTTCCAGATGATAACTGTAGTCATAACATACAAGAAAAGAGGGATCCACTACGAGGTCCTCCAAAGCCACCAATCATTACACATAGAAAAATCAAAGCTTCTTCCAAGCCACATTTATCCCAATCTTGACTAGTTGACCTTCCACTCTTTGATCATCATAAATAAGTTTGAGGAGATGTTGCAATCTATCTTGATCTAAATCACCCCAATCAGTAGCATTCCAGCTACGCATCCCTTTAGAGGCCCATTTGGCTAAACAGTTTGCCACCTTGTTCCATTCTCTGGGAACATGTGCAAAAAATATTAACTCAAAGTTTGTGGCCAAACAAAGAATTTGCTTGATGACCAAAGTCAATCGTCAAGAAGGCTCTTGGAAATTCCTTTATTCAATAAGTAGACAAGAATTATTGAGTCAGTTTCATAGATAACCTTTCACCATTCCTTTTCATAAGCTTTTTCTAGAGCCTTTAGAATTGCCTAGGCTTCCATATAATTACTCGAGTGAACAGCCATATAAAAGTGAATCGAGCCTTCACTATGTTTACCAACACCACCAATCCTTGTAGTACCTAGATTGACCTTAGAAGAACCAATAAGGTTAATTTGAAGGAAACCACCAGTGGGCAAAAGCCATTTTTCTGTTTTACTCACTTTTTTAGAAGCCTAAATCCTAGTTGTAGGCCCATTTTGTGAGGAGAGAGTGAGAAACAACTCCAATTGTTTAAACAGACAGATTAGAAGAGGGTAAGAGCGTTATCTATATTGAATTTTGTCTCAATAGTCTCTTTGATCATACTTTTGATTTTAAGCCATATTTGTTTGACTTCTGAAAGATGTGCCGATTATGTTCCAACCAAATTTGCCAAAGAATGAAAGGACCAATATCCCAAGCAGTTAGAAGGAAGAAAGTAGAGGTCGGAGGATTAGACAAGGAAGTAGAATGAATAATAGGACTGTTTCAAAGCTTCCACCATAAATTCCAAGTTTCCTTAGAAAAGGGACATTGAAAAGAAACAATGATTAGTGCACTTCTCATTATTTCCATAAAGAAAACACAAAGAAGGCCCCTTAGAAACTTCTCTTCCTAATATTGTCACAAGTTAGGCATTTGTTGTGAGTTAGATTTCAAAGAAAAAAATTACATTTGGGCCAACCAAACCTATTCTAATTTTTTTTCCACCAAGGAAACTACACATTCCCACTTCTTTGCATTTCTAGTGCTTGATACCTTAGAGCAATTGTATAAACTCCTTTTGAGTCATGGCCCTAGGCAAGGACCCTATAACCCCCAAGGAATTGAAAGGTCTCTCAACAAAAATTGAAGCCAACATATCTCACTATTTTAAGGAGCACCAAGTTGGTCAACTCCAAGGCTCTTTCCATCGTTGAACAATGGATCCCCTTAAAGGAATAGCGTATTTAAAATCAACGACCTTGGACCAACCGCCTATAGAAAAATGTCATGGAGAGGTTGGAGCTGGGGAAAGGACAAGATGATGGGGGGATGATTATCCTTGGAGTCATCCCAAAACAAAGCATTATTGTTTTTGTTAGTTATCCAAAAGAGCCCCCTCTTTATAAGCGAATCTGTCATGATTCCAAAATTGTAACACTAAGATATAAGGCATTAGAATGAGTAAATAAGATAAATAACAAAATACATATTAAAATTATAAAAAGAAATATCAGTAATTTAATATTATTATAATTATAATTATCACAAGATAACATTATAATTACAATTATCAAATTTATAATATTTCTTTTTATAATTTTAATATGTATTTTGCTATTTATCTTATTTACTCATTCTAATGCCTTATATCTTAGTGTCACAATTTCGAGATCATGACAATTAATCATGCATTTTTGGCAATTTATGCTTCTACGAGTATAACAACTAAATAGGTATTTACAAGTCATTCTGTGAGACTTAATGAATGAATGGTACATATCTACTTGTAACAGATGGAGAAACCTCCAGATTATAGGATATTGCATGACTAAGAAATCAGCCATGTGGGATAAGTTGTCTAAAATGGTAGTAGCTAAGCATTTAGAATCAACTGATATGGGTACCAGAGGAACAATATGAAAGAACACAAGACATGATACTAAAAATAGGCAACTTACTAGCTATTATTACATGGAACTATAGAAGAGAGAGCATTTTGATAGTCACTAAAAGGATGTTGTAAGCTTTCATGAAAGGGGTGATGTTTTACGTGTCACAGTATTTAAAACAAGAGGCAGCACAGCACTCTCCATGGATATTGCATGACTAAGAAATCAGCCATGTGGGATAAGTTGTCTAAAATGGTAGTAGCTAAGCATTTAGAATCAGCTGATATGGGTACCAGAGGAACAATATGAAAGAACACAAGACATGATACTAAAAATAGGCAACTTACTAGCTATTATTACATGGAACTATAGAAGAGAGAGCATTTTAATAGTCACTAAAAGGATGTTGTAAGACCTTTGAAACAAACATCTGGTCTGTTATATGTGGCTATCAACAATGTTTTTTGCAGCAAACAATTGAGAATTAATGACAATGGCTGATGATTATACTTTTCTACGACATGGAACTCTTTAATGTTTGTTTCAGTTCTGTAAATTTCTAATGCTGCGTGATTGCCCTAATATAACTAGAAGAAACGCAAGATCACTTGCTCTCTATTTCCCTGAATGCAAACATAAAAACTGTGTACATATATACTAATATTTATATTACAAGATAAAAATTATAGAACCAGGTCGTTAATGTCCCATCCATCCACCCATAGAGGATTGGCCACTTCTAGCACACCTCCCACCCAAATGCATGCAATCAGTGCATGACACCCATAAATACAATGGTCAGGCAAAAATACTGTAGCATTGTTTCCTACAAACTCTTGCAACCATATCTGTCTCTGCAATTGAATTTCCTAATCGGTGTATCAATACTATTTGTTTAAATTACTTGTTGAAAGACACAACTAGACCTTAAGTGAAAAGGACAGCTGGAATATACATTTAAAAGGAATCGCTGACAAAAATGATTAACAAGAATGATACATAGTTTCAAATATCATGCATGAAAATACTTTCGTGAAGAACTTGATCAAACATTAAAAAATGAAAGTATTGACAGGTATAAGAAACAGATGGCTGAAGTTCTACACATCACACAAGAAAGCTGATTATAGCTGCCAAATAGGATTGAAATAATATACAGGAAGGGATTTTAGTTGTGAATACAATTCTCATGATCAAAGAGTTTTCCGATATTATTTCCCAACATTATTATGACTAATATGAAGAAAAGGAGGCAAAAAAATGTTTCAATATTAGTTAATAATGCTATTTTCAGTATTTTTTTCAGAGTAAAAAAGAAAAAGCAATACTAAAAATTCATGTATGCATAGCTTTTTTTATGATCAAGAAGAAAAAACAACGATAAAGGCATTTAAATTTTTAATCTTTCTGCGGGGAAAAATCATAGTAGATGGCATGAAAAAAGGAGGCAGGCCACATGAAACCAAGACTTAACGGGTTTAAGAATTTTGAAAGTGTAAAGAGAGTAGAGAACCAGTTATGTTGTTTGAAATAAACTTAAAAAATTACTCAAATACACTATAGAAAACGAGATTGTATTCATTCTGAATCAACATATTCTTGTGTTCCTTGAACACGAGTAGGCACATGGCTTCTCTCTTTATCAAACCCAATTTTGGCTAGGCCAAAATTTGAGACTTCGGCGTGGTAGTATCTTTCTAGGAGAATGTTAACTAGTTTTGAAGTCCTTGTGGATCATAGCAGCTTGCAGCATCCAGACACTTGTGCAAGTATTTGTGGTTTCCTGTTTTGCATCAAGGTCTATTTTGAAAACAGATTCTATGTAAAGTTAAGAATTTAGGCATTTTGGATAGTGATAATGTGATTGAACTACATAGCACTAGAAACTACACAGAGAAATACATGTCTTGGGCACCTGGCAACGATTCTAGGGTTAGTGCAGATTGCCATCAAGAAACAAACATGCCAATCCAAGAAATTGTAAGTCTGCATGTATGTAAACCTTCGTTAGAAAAAGTATGTGTAGCCAAGAGGACCTCCATGTGCCACCTATGATGCGTAAAGATCCCTTAAACAACTGCTGATGCAGGGAATTCTGTTTGTGCGATAATATTTGCTAAGAATAGCCTCCCTAGAGACAATATGTAGGAGAGATTTCAGGGCCACGTATAATAAAAATAAAAATTGTTATTGTTATCGAGTTACAAGCAATTACAATATAACATTAACAGAATTTGAGCAAAATGAATTGCTATATTATTCCACGTGGTACTAAATTTTTTTCCTATTTTTTTCTTTACACCGCATGCTGAGAAAGTTTTAATTAATCCCCTTCGTGGTAATTTTAAAATTTCATTTCTGCTTGCTTTTATGATTTTAATTGTTTTATAGTTAATTATTTAATTGTCGAGCAATAGTTAACATTAATACTTACATTCAGCCCTCCTACCCCAGTTATTTTTCACATTTTAATTTTGAGACTTTATAAATTATGTCAGTTTGGCAAGCCAGTAAATATATACTTTTTAAAGTTAATGGTTTTTGGGACCTTCTGATCTGAACCTATTCCCTTCCATTGGTTGTTGGAATTTATTATTATTTTAAATTTCTATAGATTGTTAAGACTCGAACTTAAGACCTCATAACTGTTAGGCTACTTTGCTGACCCAAATAATTCTTGTAAATAAATTATTTTCAACACTAACTATATTTACTCAGATGCTTTTTTTTTTTGGGCTCTTAGATACTCTTTCATAATATATGCAAAAATATAATATTTTCCAACTTTTCTTGTAACTCTTTGCTGAGAAGGAGGTTGAGGATAATGGCTAGTACTTTTGTGATTTCTATTTATGTACTTTGTTATTTGTGAACATTAATTTGCCTCTCTCTAGTTTGTTTACTAAGTTGTCTGTGTGCAGTTTGGAAGCTCAGCTAGGGAAGACTGTGGCGAGTGACCTGATTAAAATGTTGGACAGACTGCTGTTAGAAGTTATCAAGCATCCACTAGGAATGGACAGTCTGAGGAAGGCTCTCTTTCAGATATTAAATTGCAATTCAGTGGAGGAGGTGGTTAAAGTTGGAATATGGGGTATAGGCGGCATTGGCAAAAAAAACAGAGTTGTGAAGGTTGTGTACAATCAAGTTTATGGTTATTTCAATGCTGCTTCTTTTGTATTTAATGTCCGTGACACTGCTGCAGATACCACGGGCTTTACAAAATTGCAGAGACAAAGTCTTAAAAGATTTAACCAAATATGATGAAGAGGTGGACAGTGTTGATAAGGGCAAATCTTTGTCTAGAGATTGTTTGAGAGGGAAATGTGTGCTGCTTATTTTGGATGATGTTGAGCAATTGGATTGTTTGGCTGCCCTTGGCAGCAGAGTTATTATAACTTCTAGAGACAAACACATTCTCAATATTGCTGCCCCTGGTAGCAGAGTTATTATAACTTCTAGAGACAAACACATTCTCAATTTTGCTTAGGTCTCATCTGAATGCATCCATGAGATGAGTGGATTGCAGATAAATGAAGGTCTCCAATTATTTAGTTGGCACACTTTTCTCAAAGCATTTCCAAGTCCCAATTATAAATATCTGTCCAAAAGAATCGTGGAAGCTTGTAAGGGGCATCCTCTTTCAGTGGAAGTGATTGGATCCTTCTTGTATGACAAGTTGATGGACACAGGTTGCAAGATGGAAGCTTTTGACAATATTATTCTCAACGAGGACATTTACAAAAGACTCTACATCAGTTATAATGCTCTTAGTGATGAGGAAAAATAAATATTTCTGGACATTGTTTACTTCCTCATTGGAGAAGACAAACATCTCACACTATTATATGGAAATCTTTGTACAAGATATGGGTTGGACCATTGCTGAAAAAGAAAAAGAGGGCACCCATCTTTGGGAGGTTGTTTATTTAAGCACCATATCCACAAAGGCATAAGATGTTGTAGAGATTTGGTCTTTGCTATCTTCATTTGTAGAATGTGCCTCATTGAAGACATGTTAGAAGATATGATTGGCAAACTTCCTCCAAGTTTGATATGGTTAAGGTTGGAAAATTGTCCTTTTGCAATTGGGACAAAAAGAGCATCAAAAAAGCCACATTGTTCGAGATTTGTGGTTAACATTTGGCATTTGAGGATCATTGGCAACCAGTCACAGCTGCAGCACTTGTACTTGGGAGAGTTTGAAAACCCAAATAACCTCCCTGATACAATTGGCAACCTATCACAGCAGTGGTGCTTGTACTTGAGAGGGTGTAAAAGGTTAGAAACCTCCTTGATGCCATTGGCAACCTATCACAGTTGCAGCACTTGGACTTGTTAGTTTGTCAAAACTTAAATAACCTCCCTGATACAATTAGCAACCTGTCAAAGCTGCAGCACTTGTACTTGGGAGGGTGTGAAAGTTTAAATAACCTCCCTGATACAATTAGCAACCTGTCAAAGCTGCAGCACTTGTACTTGGGTGGGTGTGAAAGTTTAAATAACCTCCCTGATACAATTAACAACCTGTCAAAGCTGCAGCACTTGTACTTGGGTGGGTGTGAAAATTTAAATAACCTCCCTGATACAATTAGCAACCTGTCAAAGCTGCAGCACTTGTACATGGGTGGGTGTGAAAGCTTAAATAACCTCCCTGATATCATTAGCAACTTGTCACAGCTACAGTGCTTGTTCTTGGGAGGGCGTGAAAGCTTAAATAACCTCCCTGATACAATTAGCAACCTGTCAAAGCTGCAGCACTTGTACTTGGGTGGATGTGAAAGCTTAAATAACCTCCCTGATACAATTAGCAACCTGTCAAAGCTGCAGCACTTGTACTTGGGTGGATGTGAAAGCTTAAATAACCTCCCTGATATCATTAGCAACCTGTCACAGCTCTAGTGCTTTTTTTTGGGAGGGTGCGAAAGCTTAAATAACCTCCCTGATACCATAGGCAACCTGTCACAACTGCAATACTTGTACTTGGAAAGGTGTGGAAGCTTAAATAGACTCTTTGATGCCATTGGCAATCTGTCACAGCTGCAGCACTTGTATTTTGGAGTGTGTGAAAGTTTAAATAGCTTTCCTGATACCATTGGCAACATGTCACAGTTGCATCAATTGGACCTGAAAAGTTGTAAATGGTTAAATAACCTCACTGATACCATTGGCAACATGTCACAGTTGCAGCACTTGAACTTGAAAAGGTGTAGAAGGTTAAATAACCTCCAGATACTATTGGCAATCTGTCACAGCTACAACACTTGAACTTGAAAAGGTGTAGAAGGTTAAATAACCTCCAGATACTATTGGCAATCTGTCACAGCTACAGCACTTGGACTGGTACCATTGTCTAGAATTAAATAACCTTCTTGATGCCATTGGCAACCTGTCACAGTTTCAGCACTTTTACTTGGGATGGTGTGAAAGGTTAAAGAACCTCTTGTACCATTGGCAATCTGTCACAGCTACAACACTTGGACTTGTACTATTGTCTAGACTAGAAGTAAATAACCTTCTTGTTACTATTGGTGACCTGTCACAGCTTCAGCTCTTGTACTTGGGAGTGTGTAAAAGGTTAAAGAACCTCTTGATACCATTGGCAACCTGTCACAACTTCAACACCTGTACTTGGAAGGGTGTAAAAGGTTAAAGAACTTCTTGATACCATTGGCAGTCTGTCACAATTGCAGCACTTGAACTTCAAAATGTGTAACACTTAATTAACCCTTGATACCATTGGCAACCTATCACAATTGTAGCACTTGGACTTGGAAGTGTGTCAACACTTAAATAACCTCCTTGATACCATTGGCAACCTGTCACAGCTACAACACTTGGACTTGTACTATTGTCTAGAATTAAATAATCTCTCTGATACCATTGGCAGCCTGTCACAGCTACAACACTTGGACTTGTACTATTGTCTAGAATTAAATAATCTCTCTGATACCATTGGCAACCTGTCACATCTACAGCACTTGGACTTGTACTATTGTTTAGAATTAAATAACCTCCCTGATATCATTGGCTGCTTGTCACAGCTGCAGTACTTGGACTTGGAAGTGTGTTTAAACTAAAAGAACCTCTCTGATACCATTGGCAATCTGTCACAGCTATAGCACTTGAACTTGGAAGTGCGCCAAACTTAGATAACCTCCCTAATACCATTGGCAACTTGTCTCAGCTGCAGCACTTGTACTTGGAACTTGGAAGTGTGTCAAAACTTAAATAACTTTCTTGATACCTTTGGCAACCTGTAACAGCTGCAGTGTACTTGTACTTGGAAGTGTGTCAAAACTCAAATAACCTCCTTGATGCCATTGGAAATCTGTCACAGCTGCAGCACTTGTACTTGGGAGGGTGTGAAAGCTTGAATAACCTCCTTGATACCATTGGCAACTGTCACAGCTGCAGCGCTTGTACTTGGGAGGGTGTGAAAGCTTAAAAACCTCTCTGATGCCATCAGCAACCTATCACAGCTGCAGCACTTGTACTTGAAAAGGTGTGGAAACTTGGCCTGCCTGATATCATTAGCAACCTGCACAGATGCAGTGCCTGGACTTGTGAATATGTGGAAACTCAAATAGTCTCCCTGATATGATTTGCAACTTGTCACAGCTGCAGCACCTGGACTTTGAGTGTGAAGAAGCCTAACTAGTCTCCACAATATCTTTGGCAACCTCTATCATCATATTATGAGTTTTTTGTCTACTATGGGAGCTACAGTGGCCTTGGATGTTAGGGGAGTTTGTAGACGAAATGCTTTAGGATCTCACAGCCTGGCCTTTACTCTCTGACCTTGGATACTCCTAGGTGAGCATTATCAGATCTTTCATAGTGACTGATGATAGCCTAGAGGATTCCTCCACTTTAGACAAAGACAAGTATATCCAATGAGATTTTTTTCCTGGCTTCATCTGCACATGCTCTTTGGGCTCTTGTTTGCTCCTCATTGTTATTTGTATTGCTATTTGTTAGTGGCACGATGCTTTTTTTGCATCTAGGATTCTCTCTTCCTAGAGCTTTCTATTGTAACTGCTGTATCCGCTAGTGACATTGACCTCCTTTTGGTCATTTTTGGACATTAATATAATTTATTTCTTGTTTCTTTTTCACGCTTGTAGAGGCAACAATTGCCATTGATTAAGTGAAATGCTAAGTTTCATCATTTCTCTAATCAATGTAGGGAAAGTGTTGGCAGTTGAGGTTGAAATATTGCAAACATTTCAGCATAAGTAAATATGGTGGCGATGGCTCAAATCCATTTTGTGAACGTTGTTTCAACTTGTTAGTCAACACAACCATATTTTGTTGGAAATAAATAGTTCCTCTTTGGCAAGATAATTGCTTAGTTTTTGTAATCCAAAATTTTAAAGTTTCAATATTGATTTGGCAGTTGTATATGGTATCCATTCATTTTCATGTTTCATTGGTAAAAATAAACAAAATCCATTCAAAAATTGCGAAACCATATGAACAGTTGAGTCACAGTTGAACAATCTTTATAACCAAGCAATTAGCATTCGACTCCACTTATTTATGGACTTGTTCTTTGTTTAAATGGGAGAGCAGAAATTAGTATATTCTGTAAAATATCAGTGAATGACATTTCGGAAGATTACAAGGGGCCTCGTCAGCTTTTCAGTTTTTCTTTTGTTCAGATTGTGGATCTAGTTCCTGGAAAGAGAAGTCTTGTGTGATCCTTGCGCTCAAAAGGTATTTGGTATTTTTTATACACATTATTCCAAAGCTTATTTTTTGAGTTAAGTCATTTCAACAAGAAAAAGTATTTACATGATCTAATCATAACTATAGCTGGCATAAGGTTTCTTCAGAGGCTATTTTCCAAATGTTTGAACTGCAACCTCAGTCACTATCCTCAATCAACTTAGTTTGCAATGCAATTTCATCATTTTGCACCTCATGTAACAGAAACTGGCAATCAACTTAGTTTGCAATGCAATTTCATCATTTTGCACCTCATGTTACAGAAACTGGTAGCCACAGCATTTTATTACTAAAATGTTTCCTGATCCATGGGATAGCTATGGAACATAGTGAAGCTTTGGTTAAGTCAGTATTTGGTCCACTGGTTCTTTAAGGCATTAACAGGATTGTCATCATTTTTGGATATGGTTTTGGCAAGTCTTGTGGAACCACATGCATTACTAAGGAGACCGAGCATCATAGGTTAAAAGGCAACAAATTTTGTTTTTTTCAAAGGCCATGGCTTCCGTATTACATGGGGAGTCTACCAAGCCTTCAGAGACTTCTCCTGCAGCATGCAAGTTTCTCCTGCACCCCTTCTAAATTCCAGTATGTGCTCGTTCCCAGAGCGTAAATGTAACTGCCCGATATGGGCACAAAATTAACTGTCCAATATGAACACGAATTTTTTTTCAAGATGCCTGGCTTGTGTTACGAAAGGTGTCTATCAGGGCATCAGTAGGCAGCTTCTACCTTTCAGGCACACCTCTCTTTTTCCCAGATGGGTGCTCTGAATGAAGTTTCTTAAGAACGTATTAGTTATTTTAAAGCTTGTTTCCCTGCAAATGAGAAACTGATGCAAATGCCTTGCTTTGCCAAGCAAAAGAAGTTCCGTCTTAAAAGTTAAACTGCATCCCCTTTAATCAGTTTCAGGAAAATTTAAATATTGGCCATTGAAAACATTTTTGTCGGACCCCAACGATATTACTGGCCGATGAGTTTGAACGCAATAGTCATCGACCTTTTCTATACTCCAAGAAAGCTAAAATTATCTGATCCAAAAACCAAATAGATACAACAAAGAAAAAAGGTCTCTTTAAAAAGGAAAATTTGAACCAACTTGGTCGTGAAAGGGGCATGTCTTAGAAAATGAAACAACGAGAAATATTGAATTTATAAGAATCACTTGCATAGAATGGTATAAACAAAGCAGTGAGCTGAATTTTATTTAAGGATAAAAATGAGTATAACCATCGAATTTAAGAGTAAGGCATCTCCTTGTAAAAAACTTATTTTTAAAATAAGCCCGTGTTACGATTAATGCGTTTTTTTTCGTAGTTTTGTTTTGTTTTAAATTGTTTTTGTTAACAACCTTTTTACAGGTGTTCTTGTTCATGCGAGTTTTGTATTGTTTTTCCTTCTCGAATAGGATTTTAGATGGTAGTGGTGTTATTAATGTATCTTTTGGAGTTTCTTTCTTTGCAAAGGCGCTGTTTTTAGCTATCCATTGAAAGTACATTTCACGAACGCACTTGGTTCTTTGAAAATTTCTGTTTAATCCGTTTTTTAAATTTTAATAACGAAAGTTAAAGTAAAGATGCACTCCTCAAGAAAGGATAAGGGTTTTCAACCTGCTAATTAAAATCATTAAACTCTTCTAACCTGTTCACCGGAGTCATTTGTTTAACAATATATTTTTGGATATAATTCTGGGGGGTTAAATGGGGCCCCTCGTCCAAGAAGCTAAGAATCAGTAGACATACATAATACATTAATTATAAATGATCAGATAAAATGCCCACGCAAGAGTAGCAGAAAAACATAAACTCAAAATAGAAATGCATATCTGAGTTGGTCTAATGGTGGAGAACTTGTGAGATACATTGTTGAAGGTTTGCCAAGTTTGTGAAACACGTAGGAGGCATTCTAGAGAAGAGGAGAAGAGTCAAAAGTATAACTTTAATTTATGTATAATAATCTAAAGCTAATTTGTTTTTTTTAGTAATATCAGTTTAAGTTGTAAACACAATCACTATCTCAACTTATTTATCTAAATTTGTTATTATTTTCATCAAAATTTTCATTATCTCTGCATATCAAATGTTCAAATTTCCATGACCAACTTGTGTTTAGCTCAGTTTTTTTAAGGACTCTTGTTTTAGCTCAGTTTTTTTGAATAAATCATATTAGTTTTTTATTTTAAAAATTAATCTTTGGTTTTTACATTTTCGTCTGTTTAATATTAAATAAATAACAAAAAAAACTTTTTCTTTCAAAATTAAATAAAAAAGAAATCTCAAAATTTTCATAGATATATTTATATATTTAATATCTATTTTTTTAAAAATATAATAATTGAACCCTCAAATATGTTTTTATAATAATAAATATTCAAAAATAAAATTTTGAATACTATCCGCTCAAATAAAATTAAATTGTTTTTGGTATGCTCTGGGCTTGTCGCCTCCCTTTCCCTGCGTATCTATACTTGTTTCAATAGTTTTTTTTAAAACAATAAATCTTTAAGGTCTCGACCCTTATTCAAAATTTGCGAGCCTCCTTTTGAGGCTGCAACCCCTCTACTTTTCATATCTCTATTTTTTTTAAAACAATAAATAACTAAAAAAATATCAAAATAACCTTCAGCCTCATCAGACCCTGCTAATTTGTTTCCATGGCCTCCTCTACTCATCCCGCCACTGCACTTTTCTATCCTTGCCTCATGCCACAGTCGCATCTCTTTCAAACTTCAAAAACTCTTTTTTCTTCTTAAAATCCTTAAATTTTTATCGTCGGCCTTGCGCTTTTTTTTAACGTGCATTTACTTTTTCTTTAATTTTTTTTACAAAAATCAACTTCAATATAATTTTTAAAATTTTTATCGTCGGCCTTGCGCATTTTTTTAACGTGCATTTACTTTTTCTTTAATTTTTTTGACAAAAATCAACTTCAATATAATTTTTATTTATAAATATCTCCGAGTCTTCATAAAGGCCGATTATTAAAAAAGGCTTTTAGCTTTTATATGTTTGTTTTTGAATTTTTTTGTTTAACTTTTTAATTTAAAATTTTAATATTAATCTTCAAATAAATATTAACTAGCAATTGGACTTTAGGTGTGCAATGGGGTACGCTGAAAACTAGGAAAATAGATAAAGGGAGACGTGGATGGATGGAGAGAGAGAGAGAGATGTCCAGAGATAAAGGGGGGAGGAAAATAGAGGTAGAGATGAAGATAGAGTGAGGGGAAGAGGGAGACAAATAGATAGAGAGAGAGGGAGAAGGAGAGGGAGAGATAGAGAGATATAACAAAGAGAATTAAAGATAGATAAATAGAGATGGAGAGAGTGGGGAGAGATAGAGACATATGGGAAGAGAAAGGGAGAGAGAGGTAGAGATAGAGATATATATAGGGGATAGGGAGGGAGCAAGGGAGGGAGAGATGGGGAGAGATAGAGAGATAGTTAGAAGAGAGAAAAAGAAGAGGGGGGAGAGAGAAATACGTAGAGAGGGAGAGAGAAGAAGAGGAGAGAGGGAGATAGTTAGAAGAGAGAAAAAGAAGAGGGGGGAGAGAGAAATACGTAGAGAGGGAGAGAGAAGAAGATGGGGGGGGAGACAGAGAGGGAGAGATAGAGATATATAGAGGAAGAGGGAGAGGGAGATACATAGAGATATATATGGTGAGATAGATTGATATAGAGATAAATATATAAGAAGATATAGAGAGAGGAGGAGAGGGAGAGAGACAAAGAGAGAATCAAAGATAAATAAATAGAGGGGGAGAGAGAAATAGGGGAGATAGAGAGAGGGAGAGATGTAGGGAGAGATAGAGATATATGGGAAGAGAAAGAGAGAGATAGAGATATATGGAAAGAGAAAGGGAGAACAAGGTAGAGATAAAGAGATAGGGGATATGGAGGGAGCAAGGGAGGGAGAGAGAGAGAGAGAGAGAGATGGATATGGAGAGGAGAGAAGGAGAGGGAGAGAAAGAGAGGAGAGAGATAGATAGATATAGAAGCGATAAATATATAGAGGGGGAGAGAGAGGGAGCAAATGAGAGAGGGAGAGATAGAGATAGGAAGTGATATATAGAGAGATAAACATAGAGGGAGAGATGGAAGAAGAAATATGGAGAGATAGAGATAGAGAGGCAAAGAGATATGGATATAGTGTAATGTCCCTTCTAGGGGTTAGCCTAAAGCTATCCTAAATTATCAAATTCCTAAGCAATGGGCCCTTGAGGATACTTTGAATTGGATTAGTCCTTGCAAATAAGTTAGAGATTCGTCACTAAAATAGCTTACAAATAGAATGTTAGTACTCCACATTGAACATTGGAATCAAGTATGAGTAAATCTATATTAAGCACCATAACCAAGATTTCTCATAATTGATCCTCCCCTCATGTTACATCATGGTAAGAAGGTAAGATTACAATGGTTAATCCAATGACCAAACTAGACCCAAAGGCAGAACCCCTTTGGCCCTCGTGGGCTCATCATGTCCCACCCTCAGGTGGTGTATCTAGTGGAGATCAACCTAGACCCAAGGGCAGTACCTCAGATACCCTAGAGGCAAGTACCCCCTCGGCCCTCATGGCCTCATCATGTCCCACCCTAGGTGGCGTATCTAGGAGACTCCGTTGCATGAAATCCCTTTTGTAATCCCTCTTCCTCACCATGGTGGAACAAGGACATCATAATACAAACAAATGACTGACTACAAAAATACATATTAACATGGTATATAGACATAGATATTTTTGAATATATTAGAGCATATCATGAGGGTAATGACAATACATAAGTATATATGCAATCTCTCCACATTTAGATTAAAGAATCGTAAATACTTATAGGACTCAATAATTATTGCAAGCACCATTATTGCACAATTGTATATATACATTCTATATAAATATGTCTATCATCATCTCTAATTGACTTTGATTTATAAATATGTATATATCATTATTTCTATATAAATACATATATAAATATGTATATATATTCTATTTAAATACGTATACATCATCATTTCTAATTGACTTCAATTTATATCACTATTTCTAAAAAATATGTCATTATGTATATATTCTATATATATATATATATATATGTATCTATATTTATAATAACGTTATACTTACTGCTCAATGTAATTCTTGACAATACATTTTATGATGCCTTATCATATTTCTGATTGAGTAATGATGATTCCTTTCTTCCTTATTTCCCCAGCCACGATCTGCAGTTTGTATTTTATTTTTTATTTTTTCCTATCCTTCCATTTGATGCCTTCTCCTTTTGGTAATTGTCCTCCTTTATATCTTTGTATCTTAAAGAGATGTATCCCTTTTTAAAACTAATCGGTGCCTTTATGAGCACCACCTTTGGAAATTACTTTTATTTCCTAATATCACTGCATCCAATTAAGCATTATTCCTTATTCTTTAGGGACATCACTTCACTCCTTATTATTTTAATTGCTCCTCATTCAAGCACTGCCTTCATGTCATAGATGATTTATTCTCTTGAACATATATGTATTATGTTATTCTATATATTTTGTATTATTAATATATTATTTTTATATTAGTTTCATATGTAAATTTTATATTATTATTGTTTTTGATCAAATAGTAGCATTTACAGGGTGCTTACATACCCTTTACACTGAAAGCTGACAAGGCCAAAAAGATGCTAGTTCAAACCAAGAATGAACTAAGAAAGGTGGACAAGCCACATATAGAGACAGTTGACAGATAGCTGTCGAACCACAAACGAGGACTAGACAACCCCAAAATTTGAGGGGACTAATTTGACTCCCTTAACCCTAGGTCACGAAGTTGCGATAGATTGAGGGGGACCCTTCTTTCTCAGCACAACAGAATAGGAAGACTCAGAATCGAAGTCCACCGAGGGAGGTGAGAGAAGTGGATCCAAAATAGCCACCATGGGCAATGAGCCATCACGCAACAAGGGAGTCGACATCGCAGAAGAGGAGACAAGAGCGACCAAAGGACCAACAAAAGCAATCAACGAGGGTCGGGTAGGCTCAGCTTGAACATCGACAACAGTTTGAGGCAATAGTGGATCCACATAAGGGATAGACGGAAGAGGATCCAGGCAAGACACAGACTCCCGAGAAGGCTCAACAAGGTCATCCTTTGTGGAAGAACCTTCTGAAGGAGGAGAACCCATCATGAGATGATCCGAGAGAGCATCTTTCCACTAGGTAGCAGTGCCCTTGCGGTAGGCATGAGGGCAACCGGAGGCCAAATGACCCACAAATAAACATCTCCTACATTGAAAAGGGAGGCCTCCATAGTCCAAGAGCTGCTTCCAAGGTCTGTTCTCAACCAATAAGACTACATCACCATGGAGAGGTTTGAAGATGTCAAAATCAACTAAAATACGAGCTACGTGTATGCCCAAGCCCTTGAGTTGTAGAGTCCACCATCAAAAAGCGTCCAATGGTGTTGCCAATAACGTCATAACATGAATCCTCTCAGAACTGGAGAGGGAGATTCAACAGTCGGACCCATACTGGTCAGGTATTTAACGGCTCTGTAAGAGGATTGAAAGAATGAGACCAAGGCATGATGGACAACGAATGAATACCCCACATCCACCCCCTATCCAACACACAGGCTCGCTCCGCGGAGGAGGCGAAGGTTGCTAAAAAGAATCCCCTTGCGCTAGGATAGAGCTCAATTTGTCTAGAGACAACAGACTTCCAGGAGACGAAAATCCAGTCATGAAGATCGGGAAGGGAGGGCCACAAGCTGTTAAACCTGTAGACCACACCCTGCTTCAAATAGTAATCCCCGTTCTCAACAACCTCAGGACCACAAACCACTATAAGGGAAACACGAGCACAGGGCAGAGGCCGAACTTTAGCCTGAGCAAGAGACCGAGCACCTTTAACAACCTCCAATTGTTAATCTAATCACAATATCAAATTTTTAATAATATTTATATTTTTATATTTGATAATTGTAATTATAATATTATCTTATGATAATTATAATTATAATGATGTTAAATTGCTAATATTTCCTTTTATATTTTTAATATGTATTTCATTATTTTATTTATTTGCATTTCAATGCTTTATATCTTAGTGTTACAATTTTGGGGGCATGACAGTCCACTCCGCCCAAGATTGCTTGCCCTCAAGCAATCATAATCTATGATGCATAATTTTAGGATGTTGCTCCATGTAGTGATGATATTAGCTTTGATAGGAGTTGGAAGTTCTAACCCAAGTGATGGCTATTTTGGTTATGAGGATAATGTATTGACTAATATTCTTAAGGGCTACTACTTATCCATAATCCTCAAAACCCAAGAGTTGTAGTTTGTGAATTGGTATAACTTAAAACCATTGGAATTATAAATTAAAGCAGACAACCAGGTAATGTCCCTTTTTGGGATAACCCTAAATCTTTTCCAAATTATCAATTTCCCAAGCAAAGAGGCCCTAGAGGATACTTTGAACTAGTTTAGTCACTACAAGTCAGTTAGAAATCCATCTCTAAAATTGCCTAACAATTATTACTCCACATTGGGCATTAGAATTAAGTATGAATAAATCTATATTAAGCATCATAACCAACATTTCCTAATTGATCTTCCCCTCATGTTGCACCATGGTAGGAGGGTGGGATTATAATGGTGGATCTCATGCTTGAACTAGACCCAAAGACAATACCCCGATTAATCAAGCAAAAACCCCCTTGGCCCTCACGGGCTCATCATGTCCCACCCCGGATGGCATATCTAGTGGAGACCAACCTAGACCCAAAGACAACACCCTGATTAATCAAGCAGAAACCCCCTTGGCCCTCGTAGGTTCATCATGTCCTACCCCTAGGTGGCGTATCTAGGTGGATCCGTTACACGAATTCCCCCTCTTGTGATCCTACTTCCCTACCATGATGGAACATGAATATCATAATACAAACAATTGACTAATTATAGATATACATACTAGTAGTGTATATATATAAAAATCTTTGAGCTATAAAAAACTTATGTTATCTACTGAAATCTGAATCATAATTATATTCCATTGACTATAACTTGGATCCATCACTATGCTACTGTGATCCTTCCTATATTAAATAAAAAGTATTTTCATTACTATACTAGATATGACCTATGATCCAGATTAATATCCACTATTGTTGGTGGCTATTATTCTTTCTCTTATTCACATTTTCTTTATTCCTTATTCTCAATCTGCTTTTCAATTCATATTCCATTCCTTCCTTATATGCCTCTCCCCACTCATCTATTTCCCCTTTTATATCTTCCATGGTGGGGAGAGTCGCATTCCTTCATTTACAATAGACACACCTTTTCCTGCGCCCTAGGCTTGAGATTGCGAGGACTTTGATCGCGAAATATTCCTCCTCACACTCTTAATAGCTGTGTTGGGTTGCGCTGCTGTATTTTGCTTTTGCTTCCCCTTGTTAGAGCGTAGTAGGGCATCCTCAGGGTCGGGCTCCTCCGCATCACTTGCGTCAGAATCTGGATGTTCCCCATTCCAGAGGGTATCGAATTGATCATCGGTGTCTAAAACCGACGAATGTTGGAAAGGGGCGACGGTGTTCTTGATCTCCCGACAGTAAATCCATAAATCATTAATCTTTTTTGGCTTCCAGCCATGTTCCCTCATCAAGCTATTTCAGAGGGCAGTGGGTACGAGAAAAATTTCATCTACCTTCCCCTTAGGGAGATAGAAACTGAGCCATGATGACTTTCGATTATCCCTTGGCATGAGCGCTAAGTCCACCCAGAATCTGCTAATGTCATCCAGAGGATTTTGTCGTGCTTCCCAGTAAGGCCGAGGGCTATGTTTTACCTTAATAAATGTGTCGCCCAAATCATCCTCGAGGTTGTAGTCTCACCTGTCATAGATGAAAACCAACCCGAGGTGTTCCAACTTTGCCTCTAACAGCTCTGCTGATTTCTTCTTCACCACGACTACTGTTCTGTAGCTCATAGGGCATTCAAAAAATCCTCTTTTCTTTTTCTTTGGGTTGGAGCAAAAGTTCCAGTCCATAATCGCCATTTGTCGGAACACTTCAAGGGCCAATACTTGATCGGTGGGGGATGCGGGGAGTCAGATCGACTCTTCGCAAAAGCCACACACTCAGACGCATGTGAATTCGTCCCCGAGGAACCAGTCACACTTAGGGAACAGGGATTGCATCCAACCAGTTTGGTCACCCGACAAGCGATAGTGGTCATTATCCTCACCCAAATCGCGCAAAATCAGAATCAGGAATTTCTTTGAAAATGCATAATAATTGTAGGTAGAAGTGAGGATGGGAGTCCATACCGAAACTGGCTTCCGACGCTTCTTCTCATCAAATATTGACAAATCTATTTTTTCCCTAAAGAAATCAAGATTTTGATGAAGAAAAATATAGGCCATAAGAGAAGGGTATTTGAACCTACCAACAGTTTCGAACTCACCAATTTGCTTTCGCATATCTTTGATAATCATTTATGTGAAATTGTACCAGAAAGGTTCTTTCTGCCTTCTTAGTTGAAAACCTAGGCCCAACTGAGATTCAGACATGATCATGTCGTCGTCCAAGCCGAACACAAAAGCCATCACGGAGAAGGCATCTTGTAAGTCCTCATGGATGAAGCCAACATGACAAATCAATTTTTTTAACGACTGCTTGCAATCCTGGGGCCTTCCGGTCTTTGCATTATAAAATTCGAGGGCATTCCTTCTACCCTTCCAGAATTTCGAATCCTTTTTCTCGGTGAAGGGTTCAATTGGTAGCGCTCTTGTGCTATTCTCGGGAATGCACAACATGTTCCTAAGAGCATCCACAGTTAGCACAACCCTCAAATTTCTTCCCTCAATGGCTCCTATCATCGAATTGAAACACCGAATACTTTTGTGAACTATTTCCAGACAGTGGTGCATACAAGGGACCATATGTTGTGGGAGTCCGCAAAGCCATTGCTTGTATGGTAGTTGATTTTCGAAGGCTTTCTTCATTATGGTGAAAGTAGCTTCCCTCAGGCCCTTAGGGTTGGTCTTGAGGATGGGGTCATAAATGTTATCCCACTCTTCCTTTACCAAATTTGCATATTTGAGTAGACCCTTCTTGGCTGCCTGCATGCAAACCCACTCCGGCTTATCTAGGATCCCAAGCGTAGCATAGGATTCCTTCTCCTCAAAAATGTTGACCATAGGTGCTGCGAGTATCGCATCGACTAAGCTTTGAGACGTTTCACCTGGCTCATTCATCTGTGGGTTTTGGGCTACTTCAAGGGTAGCGGATTCCATTTTCCCTTGAACTTCTTAGATTTTCTACACGTCTCTTAGCAATTCTGCACTTCGAAAATTCTCTGCACAATTCCTGTATTCAAAAAGCCTTCTTTGCTTTAAAACAACGACATGCAATACTTAGCTTTTCTATCCTCCTTTGAGTGGTAGATGACGGTTGCTTTTTTTGCATTAATTTTGGCATGTACTGCCAACCTTTTGGCTTGTGCAAAGTGAACTACTTGCCATTTTGAAATGACAAGGATTCATAATGACCCCAGGTACTTGCAACCCATGGCACGATTTTCCTTGGAAATTGAGCCGTTGATTTGAAAGTAGGCTAGGCGTCGTATGTCGTGGTAATTAATACCCCGAAAGAAATGATTACACCAAAGTATGCAATAAGCATCAAATAAATACACATCCTTTCTTGGAGTTTGAGGGATGCCTGCAACATGACACCTTAGCGTTTGGCCAAATGGACTACCGCCAGATAATGCCAGCTAGCTTGCGCTAATAAATTAGCTTGCCTTAATTTTGTACGCAACAACTCGTACCTACAGTCACAACTGGGTGAGAGTCTCGAGCGAGCCTTGGTGCAGTGTTCGAGGTGGTACTTGGTTAACCTCACGCTTATGGTATGCAAATTACCATTCTTATCCCTTGCTTGGGGCAGTCGGGCACATCCCTGCTTCTGCACTGACCTTGCATTTAGTACCATCGAAGTGTAGCGACCATAGCTCTGTGGTTGAAGCACCTTCGGGTTCTTGTGTTACCTTTGGAATGGCTTGGTCTTCGTCATAAATGACATAAGTCCCTAGTCTAGTGGCATGATAATTTCTGAAGGGGTCTTTATCAATGAATTTGCTTAGGAGGACTTCTTCTTGATCAATCCGATCTCCGGTGATTTCCTCATCTTCTAGAAGCTCTATGCAATACATTTCTTCCTTGGTAATGGAGGTGTGAGTGGGCTCGAAGCCCATCTTAGCCTCATCTGCAACATGTTCCGAATGCAATGGTTCAGACACTAGCTTCATTTTGGCTTCGTGCTTGGTCCTTATAATCAGGTGTGACGAATCTATAGAAGTGAATTCCTTGGACAAGCATAGATCGAATATTGGAGGAATATCAATGATCATGGTATCCTGATTGACCGTGATATTCAGGCAGGAAAATAGAGTTAACAAAATGATTCCCATAATATTAACCATATTCCCATCTAATTGCATAACCCCTTTATTCAAAGGTTCATAGCTCAATCCTAGGGCCTCAACTATTTGCTTGGGCATGACTGTGGTGCTGGCACCAGAGTCAATCATGGAATTATGCAGCAATTTCTTACCCACAATAAGGGTTAGGAAGAACGACTTAGGTTTTGGTTTGCCTTCGCTGTCTTTGACTGTGGATTCTTTCTCTTGAACCTTAGTAGAGGCTTCCTCTGCAATATTCACGAGGACTTTTGCTAGAGGTGACTGATCAATAGTGTCCTCTTTTTCTGTGATAGGATCTTCTTGGAGAGCTCTCTGTAGCAATGTCTTTTGATCCGGAATGGCTAAGATTTCCCACAAGGATATGTTAGCGGATGTTTTTTTAACTGTTCCACTATGTCGAACGATAGCATAATTGGATGCTTTCACTCCTTAGTTCTTGTAGTTATGATCTCCTTTTGCGACGAACTTTGTGGTACCGTTGCGGAGGTGCCAGGTTTGTGGTCGGGAGCGCTTTTAGGCTGCCGACTGACTAATTGCGGGATGAATATTTCGCCCGTGAATCTCCCTTTAGAGCGAGTGTTGTAATCAGATTGCACTTGCGAGGTTTCTAAAGTGGGCATTTCGATTGTGAACACCGCTTCCTCTCCTTCCATCCATGAAAAAAGGGCATGGTCGGGAGCTATGTCATTTTCCTATTCAAGGGACATCCCTTGCATTTGAGCGACGAGTATCACATTTTCCATTTGCAGAGAGGTATATGCATACCCCCCATAGTCCAACGTCGCGCCTTGACTATGCTGCTCTGCTACCTTCTGTTGTAGATTGTCACATGGGCAGTTTTAGGGCATATGTGAATCGCTGCAAGGAAAACACCAAGGGTTTATGTCATCGACCAAATTGTTTTTCCCTACAGTCATCTCTTTGTTAGAGCTTAGGTTGGAGTTCTGCAACAGAGTGGGTACTAGTACTATTTAATTTGTTGCTTGTGCTTGAGGATTTGTGTGAGCGCCTCCTTGGAACTGGTTCCATTGGTAGGAGGGTCTTCCGCCCTGATAGCTCTAATAGGTCGACTTTGGGGGAGCGACCTGGTTGCACTTGATGATAGTTATCTCGTTGGCCATAACCCACAACATTTCCTTTATGTCGCTCATCTCATCCTTTAGGGTAGTGGACGTTGAAGCACTGCCCTGCGGTACTCTTGCATATGTGTACATGGATTGAGGAGGAGAAGCAGTTGCGGTAGGTGGTGTCGCCTAGGAAAAATCGGTAGCTCGGGGAATATAGGCATGATGGGTCGAGGCGACAACTTTCCAATGTCAATCAGGTTGTTCTCTACTTTAATTGTGACACTATATGCATCCCGTGGAGTGGTTTCGCTGAGTGATTGGATCATTATTGAGATGTCGACGTTGATGGACTTTAGGTAGAACATAAATGCTAAGTCGGGTGACGGGTGGATTGCAACCTGAATTCTTTGCCAAGTCATGTGGAACCGGCCATTGAAGTCAGTTAGACCCTCATATGGATCCCGCTTGATGATCTCTAGCTAGTGATATTGGGAGGACCTATCTCTGTCGTTCGAGAGTCTTTCATAAAAGGGGTCTCTGAGCTGATCCCACGCACCAATAGAGTTAGCCGACAGAGTGCGATGCTAGTCTGATGTTTTTCCTCTGAAATAAGTTGCGAGCACCCTCAACGCTATGTTTTGGTTTATAACTCCATGTACCAAACATACGTCTGCCACATCTTGCAGATGTCTAGATGGTGTTCTTGAGTTGTCTCCGATAAATTTAGGAATAGATTTAAGGGAAGAGACCGAAATGGGGGCCCAAATGACAGGTGCTACTGGGGCAACAAGAGGACTCTCGACGTCCCAAGCCACATAGTTTCGGTTAGCGATAGGTAACATGGTTGGTGGAGGAGTCGGTTATGTGATGGGTTATAGCTGGTACTGTTCCTAGCGGTGGTACCAACAAATAAGGATTATTTACTGTTTGGGATCTTATGACAGTTCGATGGCTCATATACTTGCTTAAGGCTTAAGCACATTTCTTGGTCCCATCGGGCGTGCCAGGAAAAAGAAAAACTATTGATGCCAAAAATTGGCAAGGTAACAACCCTTTGTGGGAAACTCAGTTAAAAGGGGACCTATTGCACTAAACTGAGTAACCTCCAAATTTTAAAGAAATCGACTTCTTCTGTAACTGGGGTTTTGAATGGGAAAAGGAAACAAATATAAAAATAAAAGATCTAACTAGGGTGATGCACCAAGATTTAGATGTAAGGCACGATAGACCTATCTTGTAGATGTGATTTAAGGGTCCGTTCAACAATCTGCTATGTCCAAAAATAAAAAACATCAAAAAGAAAGACTCGGATAATTCCTTTCATGACATAAATTAATTTGCATAGAGATTTACCGAACAGAAAGAGTCAGAGACATGGTTCTAAATCAACCTTCTATTCAAATAATTGAAGTTGCAAACAAACTATTCAGAAATAACATAGTATAATTTTATCCAATAGTTAAGAAACATAAAGGCCAAATTACAAGGGCACAGTCTGTGAGTCCTTACAATTATCCAATAAGACAAAAGGCCTGGCGTCTTCTTAATTCTTCTGTAGATATTTATAACTTTTTAAATGATCAAAAGGAACAATATATATAACCAAGGCTTCCACCGCTTGAAGGCTTGTAACAAAAAAGATTCCCCATCATGAATCATAATGCTTGCAGCAATGATTCATCACAACCATTGTAACAAAAAATATTCCCAAACATGAACCCAGTCACTCGTGAGCCAAATGCATTTTGCAAATGATATCAGTGGTCCTGGCTTACCTCGTGTCAACAAGTGTCACCTCCCAGCGAAGGTAGTTAGAGCACGCGACAACATATGGTAGTTTGGCACCCGCGTTACCCCTTCGGTCCAAGAAGATCTGCCGAAGGGCCATGTGGCAACATTTCAAAATTCATGGTTCATCCTCCCCATTCTTTGATAAAATATTGTGACAAAAAGACATGTGGCAGTGTCCTTACTATTGACACTGCTTGAGGGGCCGACCAAATTTTACACGGGTGGAGGCTACGTCGTTGGCGGTTGGGGCCCGAAAGAGAGTTATATGAAAGCATGCCAAGCACATCTGATTTATTGACACGTGGGGGCAAAACGAGGCTCAAAAGAGAAGGGAAGGGAAGCTCCCCTTCGGTGAGCGATTAGGTGACATGTGGTGGCAATGAACCGAGGTCGCCAAAAAACTAGTATGAAGGTTCTTAAGATCATTGGGCGCGGTTAGAAGTCGAGCAAGACATCAAAAACAACTCGAAGGGAGCATGGGGGTATATTAAATATCCACAGTAGGCAACTAGCTCAAGTAGACAAGTGGGTAGCTCAAGCACGCAAGTAAGTAGCTCAAGCATGCAACCAAATAGCTCAAACACATAGCCAAGTAGTTCAAGTGCATAACCAAGTAGCTCAAGCAAACAACCAACCAACTTAAGCAGCTTGACAGACAACATTTTAATATTTTCATAGTTTTTAAGCATAAAGTAACCATAAACATAATGATGAGTTTCAATTACATAGTAACTATCTCTAACATTCATCACATACACAATGGCTAACTAGCATATCACAATGGTTGAAACACACATATGCCCATAATGCATCCCAGATAAAGAATATCGGTGCATTGTGCACTACACTGTGGGTCCTATCTTTTCCTTCTGTATACATATGAGCACACAATATACACTTGAAGTCACAAAGTATAGGCAAGGAATACACATAGTTGCATAAATACATGTAAGTTACAAAGTATACACATGGAAGACACACACATATGGAGATACATCAACACAAGATGGTAGGAACATGCTCTGATACCACTTGTAATGTCCCTTCTAGGGGTTAGCCTAAATCTATCCTAAATTATCAATTTCCCAAGCAATGGGCCCCTAAGGATACTTTGAATTGGCTTAGTCCTTGTAGATAAGTTATAGATTCATCACTAAAATAGCTTACAAATAGAATGTTAGTACTCCACATTGAACATTGGAATTAAGTATGAGTAAATCTATATTAAGCACCATAACCAAGATTTCTCTTAATTGATCCCCCCCTCATGTTAAATCATGGTAAGAAGGTAAGATTACAATGGTTAATCCCATGACCAAACTAGACCCAGAGGGAACACCCTTTGATCCCAAAGGAAGAACCCCTCTGGTCCTCATGGGTTCATCATGTCCCACCCTGGGTGGCGTATCTAGTGGAGATCAATCTAGACCCAAGGGCAGTACCACCAGATACCCCAGAGGAAAGTACCCCCTTGGCCCTTGTGGGCTCATCATGTTCCACCCCGGGTGGCATATCTAGGAGACTCCGTTGCATGAATTCACCTTTGTAATCCCTCTTCCTCACCATGGTGGAACATGGACATCATAATACAAACAAATGACTGACTATAGACATACATATTAATAGGGTATATAGACATAGAAATTTCTGAATATATTAGAGCATATCATGAGGGTAATGACAATACATAAGTATATATCCAATCTCTCCACATTTAGATTAAAGAATCGTAAATACTTATAGGACTCAATAATTATTGCAAGCACCAATATTGCACAATCGTATATATATATATATTCTATATAAATATGTGTATATCATCATGTCTAATTGACTTCAATTCATAAATATGTATATATCATTATTTCTATATAAATACGTATATAAATATGTATACATATTCTATTTAAATATGTATACATCATTATTTCTAATTGACTTCTAATAAATATTTATATATCATTGTATATATTCTATACATATGTATCTATATTATAATAATGTTAAATTGATAGCTCAATGTATTCTTGACAATACATTTTATGATGCCTTATTAGATTTCTGATTGAGTAATGATGATTCCTTTCTTCCTTATTTCCCCAACCACAATCTGCAGTCTGTATTTTTTTTTTCCTATCCTTCCATTCAATGTCTTCTCCTTTTGGTAATTGTCCTCCTTTATATCTTTCTATCTTAAAGAGACGTATCCCTTGACTGATCACTGCCCTTTTTAAAACTAATCGGTGCCTTTATGAATACCACCTTTGGAAATTACTTTTATTTCCTAATATTGCTGCATCCAATTAAGCATTAAATTCCTTATTCTTTAGGCACATCACTTCACTCTTTATTATTTTAATTTCTCCTTATTCAAGCGCCGCCTTCATGTCATAGTTGTTGATTTAGTCTATTGAACATAGAAAAGGGGGGGGATATAGAGAGAGGGAGGGAGGGAGAGAAAGGGAGAGAGATAGGTAGATAAGGGAGAGATATAGAAGAGGGGTAGAGAGGGAGAGAGACAGGTTGAGAAAGAAAGAGAAGAGGGGGAGAGGGAAAGAGATAGGTAGAGGGAGAGAAAGAAGAGGGGGGAGAGAGGGATAGGGATACATAGAGAGGGAGAGATAGAGAAGATGAGATAGAGACATATAAAGGAAGAGGGAGAGGGAGAGATAGAAAGATATAGATGGTGAGATAAAGTGATAGAGAGATATATAAGGAGATATAGAGAGAGGGGGAGAGGGAGAGAGAGACAAAGAGATAGAAAAATATAGAGAATTATAGATAGATACACAAAGATGGAGAGAGGGAGAGAGAAACGGGGGAAGATAAAGTGAGGGAGAGAGAAGTATAATTATATTAAATATACTTTAATTTGTATTATATACAATATATATTATACATTAATTATATTTAGTATTATATTTATATGCTAATTTTTGGTGCTTTATAAAACTATACTAATTGTTAATTGTTAATTATAATCATTATATATATATATATATATATATATATATATATATTTAATAGTTTTATTAAAAAATATAATATAATAATAATAAGTATAATTATTTTATCTATAATTTATTTTGTAGTATATAATATACATATTATAACATAACATATGTTATTATATATATTAATATTATGATTTTGAATTGCTAAAATATATATAATATACTTTTATAGTATAATTATTAATACAATATAACTATAATTTGTAAATAATATATACACTATTAATAACTATAAATGATATAATATAATATATTTTATAAATATATTATAAATAATCACAATAGATAATATATTAGTATTTAATTTAAATTTAAATACATTGATTAATGTATGTTAAAATTTATATTGTTTAGATAAATATAAAATTTTAAATAGCAATGTAAAATTTAAAATAAAATAATATGTATTACAATTTGTTATTAAAGTGAGATTGAAACCTAAATGTGCTCATTATTAGGATCTTGGCCATAATTTTCATTTTAATAAACATACTCTAAAACCCTCATCGAAACCTTATTTTCTTGCTTTAGCTCGCCAAATTGGAGAAGTGAAAGACCAATACCAACAAGAAAGAGTTCAGAGGAGCGAAAACCAATAGCGATGGGGAAAGCAACCAAAAACAGAGAAAAACAATCGAAAAAATGGCGAAAAATGATGAAAATTGAGATTCATTTAATCGCAACAGATAAAGCGAACAATAGTGGTGAGGAAAGCAAAAAAAAAGATAAAATGTGTGAAAATTAACATTTTTCTGGGAGAGATATCAGCTCTGCTATTTAACCAAAAAAGCAAAAAGTAACCATAAAAATCATCATCAGGATTTTCACCGACAACGTAAAAACTAACAGTCAAAATCAACTCAATCATCTCTGGACGTGAAAGGGTCATTGATTGAGCAAATTAGCTTGGTCTACTTCAGATTAGATACACCTTCTACGTAAATAATCAATATAATTGATTTATTATATTTATTCAATTATATTTTTTAAGCCTTTAAAAATTTAATATTAAACCATTAAATAAAAAATCATGTAATAATTTTTATATATTTTTTTATCATTAATTTTAATTTTAAATTCAATATTTTTCTCTCAAAGCTTAATTTTTTTAGAGCTTTAATTCAATTTATTCAAAAGGGTTTATTTTTTCAAGTACTTATTATTTTTTCTCTAAAGGGTCCTTTTTTATTTCTAAATGTAGACAATTTATTTCATTCTTAAGGGGGTTATTTTTTAAACTTATTTTTAAGAGTGTTATTTCCTTCATAAAATTATAAAATTATTTCTAGTAGTAAGTTTTTTTGTGCACTTAAATTTATTTACAATGTCAACTTTAATTCTTGAAATCAAGTTGAATTCTTCTAACTATCACTATTGGAATACTCACATTTCCTTTATTTTTTGATTTAAACATCTCTTGGATGTTGTGACGAATATGAAGTCAAAACCAAATCTGTCTGCATCTAAGGAGGTTCAAGAAAAATGGAGAATTCAAAATGAGGAAGTCTTGGCCTCATAGGTATATCCATGCCACCTAAACTATATGTTCACATTAGGACATGTACAAATTCCTATGAAGCATGGGACAAACTCAAGGTTATTTATGATAATTCAAATGAATCTAGAAAAAATCAACTTCAAGATCAACTTGAAGATTTAAGGTATTCTAATTTCAAATCTATGGATGATTTTTTATTAAAAGTTGATGTTTTGAATAGTCAATTGCAAGGCTTATGAGTAAAATTAGATCTTAGATTAATTCATCTTATTTTTTAAAAATGTCTTCCCAAGAAATTTCAACAATTTATTACTAATATTCATGCACAATTAGCTGTTCCTTCTTTAGCTAGTCAACTTATGATATTTTTCACAATTTGTTAAGACAAGAAGAAGCTAAGTTAATTTAGTTTGGAAATATTAAGTCTAATGAACGTGCTTGTTTGTCTAAAAATCATAAGCAAAACTTTAAGCCACATTGTAAACAACATTATTATAATAAACCTCATTATAATAATTTCAATGAAACTAGAATGTCTAACTCTTCTAAGAGACCTAATTGCACGTTTTGTAATAAGGATGGTCATTGGAAAAATAGTTGTTTCAAAGGAAAAATGAAAAAAATCCTATGAAGCAAAATAATCAACAACAAAATAAACCTAATAATCATAAGTTTCATAACAATGCAAATCAATCTAGACGTGTTTTTACTTGTAGTTTTAATGTTTCTCAACCTCTTGAATGGGTTATTGATTTAGGTGCATCTCAACATGTCACTTCACATGTAAAGAAGTTTTTGAATCTATGCAACCTGATATGTCTAATTTTCATCTTTAACTTGCTAATAATCATAGGTGTAAAGTAGAAGCAATTCGAGATGTGAATGTTCCTAATGAAAAATTGTGTGATGTTTTGTATGTTCCTGAATTAAAGATTAATTTGCTTCCAGTTGCTAAGCTTTGTCAAGATTTAAAAAAGTAATTTTACAAAGATATGTGCTATGTGATTGATCCAAAATAAAATAAGGTCATTGCTAATTCTAAATTAGACAATGATAATTTATTCAAATTTTATGAATTTGTTTAATCTAGATGCTCTTTAATATCTACTATTGATTTCAATGTTTGGCATGAAAGACTTGGTCATATAAATGCTTACAATATTTCCTTGATGCAAAAAATTAATATGGTGGAAGGATTGCCTAGTATTGTTCAATCTAAAATTGTATGCACAAAATGTGTGAGTGCTGAGATGCATAGGGAGCCCTTTCCACAAGGTCAATCATGGAGGGAAAATCATAGATTGCACCTAGGACCCATAGTGACCTTTTGGGACCCATGGAGAATAACTCCATCCAAGGATCAAGGTATGCACTTACTTTTGTTGATGATTATTCTAGAGAAGAACTTGGATCTATTTTCTTCATAGTGAGGGTCAAGTTCTTGATATATTTTCCAAATTTCATATATTTGTTGAAAGGAAATATGGTTTTAAACTCAAAATTCTTAGAAATGACAATGCTAAAGAATACATGAATAACGATTTTAATATATATTTGAAATCATTTTTTTATTAAACATGAGTGAACTATTCCCTATACATCTCAACAAAATGGTGTAGTGGAAAGGAAGCATAGAACTATTGTTGAAATGGTTAGATGCATGTTACATGCTAAAAATATGTCTTATAAATTTTGGGATGAAGCTATGTTTTGTTCTACTTATATTATTAATAGGACTCCTATAAATCTTTAAAGGATATAACTCTTGAAGAGCCTTTGTTTAGTAGGAAGCCTAATCTTAAGCATTTAAGATTTTTTTGCTCAATTGCTTATGTTCATAAACCTAAATAAAAAAGAAAAAAATTAGATCCTAAATCTTCTTATCATTTTTTTTTGGTTACAATGAACATTCTAAAGCTTATAGAATTTATAAGTCTCTTACTAACAAAGTTAAAGTTTTTATAGATGTATGTATTGTTGAAAATGGTGTTCATGATTGATTGTTCTAAAGTGCTATATATTGAATCTTCTCAAAATATAATTGTTGTTGTGGAGGATAATCTTAAAGTTGAATCTTCTCTTAACCCTCTTAATGCATCTCTTACTCATAGTAATAGTGAAGATGAACACGTTTCTTCTCCTCATGATTTTTCTTCAAGCGATGATACTCTTACTTTTAAAAGAAACTAAATGGTTTAAAAATTTTATGCAAGAAAGTGAGGATATTTTAGCTAGAATGAATCAATTTAAGACTAGAAAGGAAAATTATTTTAATTATGCTTTGATGTCTAAAATCATGGATACAAATGATCCTCAAACTTATGAACAAGCTGAAGATTAACCTCATTGGCAAAAGGCTATGCAAGAAGAATATGATAAATTAATTGTTAATAAAACTTGGGATTTAGTTCCTTTCATCATGGAAAGAATCTTGTTTCATGCAAATGGTTGTATAATATTGTTAATGCAAATAATTAAGCTCGCAAATTTATAGCTAGATTAGTTGCTAGAGGCTTCTTTCAAGTTGAAGGCTTATATTATAATGAAATATTTGCTCTAGTAGCTAATATGCCAACTATTTAATTAGTTCTTGCTTTAGTTTCTCGTATGCATTGGTCTATTCATCAAATGGATGTTAAAAGTGCATTTTTAAATGGTGATTTACATGAATAAATTTATATGTCTCAAACTTTGGGTTTTATTAAGGAAGGTAATGAGCATATTGTTTGCAAATTGAAAAAAATAATTTATGGTTTAAAACATTCTTGATGCAACTATTTATTGACTACAATTGATCTGCTGTTAATTTAGTGTTGATCTGATATTGATTTGCTTAGTAGTCTTCGTAGGAGTTATTTTAGGAGTTGATATACTATTACTTAGTAGTCTTCGTAGGAGTTAAATTAGGAGTTGATTACTCTATTTTGGACTACTGTTACTTTGTAGTCTTCATAGGAGTTAAATTGGGAGTTTGTTGGTGGATAAAGGGGATAACTAGTAACATAGGAATTGGTTTTTAAGAGAATGTAATGAACAATTCCTAAATAATGAAAATAGAGTATAGTTTGAAGGAGTAAAATTCTCCATATTTTCTTTTTTTCTCTGTTCTATTGTGCTTATTTCCTCTATATTATAGAGGGAAAGTTTGTTAATTTTCAAGATCTAAGGAATCATCTGCATCATTTTGGTATCAGAGCAAACTACGATGGCCCAAAGAGGGATTCGTATGCACTGGGGAGGGAGAGGCAATAGAAATGCTAGTCTTCAGAGGAATAATGTTGATGGTTGGGTCAAAATATTAGAGGCCATTGAGAATAGGCTACACTTGTATGATTCTAAAGAGGAACTAGAGCATCCAAAAAATGTATAGCTAGGGAAACAGACCCTGTGGAGAGGCTCATTGAAGTCATATCAAAACAAGGTTCCAAGGTGAAAGTTGATATTTTAAAATTTAAAGGTGAACTCAATCCACATTTTTTCTTATACTAGATCCAAGAGTTGGAGTGTTATTTTGAGATGGAAAATATTGAGGAATATGATCATAAAAGAGTGAAAATTGCAGCATCCAAGTTGAAGTCCCATGCTACCATATGGTGGGAAAATTTGCAAAGTTCTAGGAGAAGACCAGGGAAGGAAAAAATCAAGCCGTGGCCCAAGATGTTGAAACACCTACGAGATCGATTCTTTCCCTATGATTATTAGCAAAGGTTGTTCAGAGAATTTCAGAATCTAATCTACAAAGAGATCACTCTGTTCAAGCTTATACCGAACAATTATGAGGCTTCAAATTCAGATTGATATTCAAGAGGATGAAGAACAAGAAACAACTAGGTATTTTAATGGATTAAGGTTTCAACTACAAGATGAGCTAGCCTTAGTCAAGTTACCTATTGTGGATGAGACATATGGATATGCCTTAAAAGTAGAGGAGAAGTTGCATCACAAAAAAAAGTTAACAAATAAAATGAGTGACAGTAACCTAGACTAGAAAAGAGATTTCCTCCAAACCTATCAAAGGAGAAGAACCCGAGGAAAATGTGAAGCTCAACTTCTGAGGAAAAGGAGGGTTTAGAGGTAGGGGATGAGGACGACAATTTTTTGAGGATTGGAAACCATTATGATGCTTCATATGTAGTGAAGCTCATAAAGCTCAAGTTTTCCCACTCAATTGTAAAGCTGCAAATCAAGCTATGCTGACAGAGGAAGAGATTCAAGCTATGGAACTAGAAGCTAAAAATAGAGAGAACTTGATGATTCAAAAGACCTCGGTAGTTGGAAACAAACAACCTATAGATGAGGATTGGAGAAGGGAATTTTTTTTCCGAACTAGATGCAAGTGTCAAGGAAAGGTATGTAAAGTGATAGTAGATGGTGGCTCAACATATAACTTAGTAAGTCTTGAAATGGTGCAAAACTTAAATCTTTCTTGTATTCCGAAATCTAAACCATATAAGATCTCTTGGTTGAAGAAAGATAAAAGTGTGTTGGTTAATAAATCTTGTTTTGTTACCTTTAATATTGGACCCTATGAAGATACAGTATTGTGTGATGTCGTACCTATGGATGCTTTCCATTTATTATTAGGAAGATTCTAACAGTATGACATGCATGTAGTTCTCCATGGTAGGGAAAATACTTATAAGATACAACATGAGGGTCAAATCCATAATTTGAATCCTTTTAAAGGAGAAGAATCAACTAGAATGGTAGCGGTATCATTGTCTATAATGAGTTGGAAAGAGTTTTTCAAGGAGTCTAAGAATGAGATTTTCTATCTATTATACCTGTTATCACCTGGAATATGCACCTTGCCGAATCTTGAATCTAGCTATCCTGTGAAACATGGGATGACCTCTAGAGTTGTGGGACTCACAAAACTCTAGGTCAACCTACGATTAAAGGGTGACTTCCCTTTGGTAAATCACCTAACAAATAACTCTAACTAAAGAACTTTGCTGGGAAAAGAGAAGAGAAAGATTTGATAATCTAAAACTAAAACAAAAAATGAAGGTGATACACCAAATATAGCAGATTTATACTTCGTTTTAGCAACAAAACCTATGAATCTCAATCTAAAGCTTCACATCTAGTAATTTGCAATAGTAATTCAAAGGTAAACTTACAACAACAACAATTAAGGAGTCATAGGACTCACAATAATACCTGCTTTTCTTTCATACATAGAGAAAATTGAAATAAATAGCTTGGCAAAATGCTGATCTTTGAATCACTGAAGGCTGTTAAAATGACTGTTTTATGGGAAAACAATAAAATATTACATCACAAGCATACAATTAACCATTATTTCAGAGTGAAACAAGGTTGAAGATGTAGTTAATGAAGAAAATTACAGAAGTAAAGACCTGATTATGACTGAAAAAATCAAAGCATTGAATGCCACTTTGTCACAATAAAATTTTCCAATACTTTGTAACATACATAGGCCTCTAATTTATAGATTTTTGAGAGCCTAAAATAAAAAAAACTTCATTTTGACTTTAGATATTTTTCCTATGAGTTGTCATCCTTATCCTTTGTGGATAAGATTTTCCTTTTTGCTTTATGAGTTGCCAATCTTATCCTTTGTGGATAAGATATTTGTAATCCTTATCCCTTGTAGATAAGATTCACCTTTTTGCTTTATGAGTTGTCAATCTTATCCTATGAGTTGTCATCCCTATCCTCTATAGATAAGATATTTGTAATCTTTATCCTTTGTGGATAAGATATTTTTTAATCCTTATCCTTTGTGGATAAGATATTTTTTAATCCTTATACTTTGACTTTGACTATGACTTTATTTGACTTTAATGCTTTGCTGATTTTGCATAATTTTTTTTTTTTGGTTCTATTTTTTCATAAAAAATTAGGTAACAATACCCTAGAGGGAAAGAGAAATCTAATTATCAAACTATCCTAGTAGAAGTGCAAATGATATTAACCCAATATTCTGACTTGATGCCAGTCGATCTACCAGTTGACCCGCCCCCTTCTAGAGGCATCACCCATCAAATTGATTCCTGGTGCTAGACTTCCAAATCAAGCTTCTTATAGGTTGACTCTAGAAAATTAGGAAATGAGAAAACAAATTGTTGAATTATTAGAGAAGGAATTTATAAAGGAAAGCATGAGCCCATGTGCCACACCTGCTCTAATCTCACCCAAGAAAGGGGGAAATGGAGATTATGTACATGGATTCTAGAGCCATTAACAAAATCACTGTGAAGTACCAATATCCAATACCCAAAATGGATGACTTGTTAGATTGCCTAGTGGGTGCCAAAATCTTCTCCAAAATTGATCTCAGAAGAAGATACCATTAGATTCAAAATCATGAAGGAGATGAGTGGAAGACCACATTCAAAACCAAGGATGGGTTGTATGAGTGGGTAGTGATTCTGTTTGGTTTTTCAAATGCCTTGGCTACCTTCATGCATATAATGAATCAAGTATTTAGACTACACATTGGAAAATTTGTCATAGTCTATTTTGATATCTTGATTTTTAGTAACAATATGGAGGAACATATAGAACATTTGAGGGTGGTTCTTGATACACTTAGAGAATAAATGTTGTTTACCATCCCTGAAAAGAGTGAATTTTAAAGAATGAGTTGGTCTTCTTGGGTAGTGTTGTTTTAGCTAATGGATTGAACATGGATCCTGAAAACGTTAAGGCCATTCTTGAAAGGCCTACTCCTCAAAGTATCATATAGGTGAGGATCTTCCACAGGATGGTGAATTTTTATAAAAGATTCATTAGGAATTTCAATGGAATAAGTGAATCTATGAAAAATTTCACAAGAGGAAAGGCCTTTAGTTAGACCAAGGCAACTGACTTGAGTTTTGAACACTTCAAAAGAAAGATAATCGAGGCTCCAATTCTTGCTATACTAGATTTTGAGAAACTTTTTACAATTGAGTGTGATGCTTCAAGAGTAGCTATTGGTGGAGTGTTGAGCCAATAAGGTAAACCTATGGCCTTTTGTAGTGAGAAATTAAATGACACCAAAATAAGTATACTGCTTATGATAATGAATTCTATGTTGTTGTACAAAATTTTAAATATTGGACGCATAATATTCTAGATAGGGAATTCATTTTGATGACTGACAACGAAGATTTGAAGTACATTAATTCCTAGGGAAAGATGTCCCACAAAAATGCAAAGTGGGCTTCATTTTTGTAGGCTTATACCTTTGTTGTGCAACATAGGAGTGGTAAATCTAATGTGGTGGTTGATGCTCTAAGTAGAAGGTTCCATTAGTTGGTTGTAATGAGAAATGCACTTACTGGATTTGATGAAATAAAATATGAATATGCAATAGATCCATATTTTGGATAAAATTATGTAGTCTTAAGTATTCAGGACAAGACTAGTATGCATTCTTGTGAAGACTATATGCTTGCAGATGGGTTTTTGTTTAAGGGACCCCAACTTTGTATTCCCTTTGGATCGAGGAGAGAAAAAATAATAAGGGAGATGCACTCAAGTGGCCTTGGTGGACACTTTGGACAAGATAAGACCTTTGAATTGGTGCATGATAAATTATTTTGGTCAAATATGTAAAGAGGTGTGAATAGGTTTGTTACTACTTGTAGGGTGTGCCAAATTGAAAAAGGAAAACAATAAAATACAAGCCTCTATATGCCTCTAACTGTGCCAACAAAACCATGGACTGAAATTTCCATGGATTTTGTCTTGGGGCTACCACAAACTTAGAGAGGATTTGATTTAGTGTTTGTAGTGGTTAATCATTTTTATAAAATGGCCCAATTCATACCCTGTAAGAATACCAATTATTCAAGTCAAGTAGCACATTTGTTCTTTAAGAAAATAGTGCAGTTACATGGTATTCCAAAAACCATAACCAATGATAGGGAGACAACTTAAGTTCTTAAGCCAGGTTTGGAGAACCTTGTGGAAGAAGTTGGACAAAAGATTGCAATATAGTTCAACATACCACCCCCAAATCGATGGTCAAATAGAGGTAGCGAATAGGAGCTTGGGCAATCCATTAAGGTGCTTGATTGGTGACAACCCAAGACAATGGGATTTAGTTCTATCTCAAGTTGAATTCACCTATAACTCTAGCATAAATAGATCTACTATAAAGTTTGCATTTCAAATTATGTATGGCTCAAACCCTAAATGAATTGTGGATTTAATGGATCTGCACGCAAACCCACAAATTAGCCAAGATGCCAAATTTTTTGTAGAAAAAATTTAAGAGATTCATCAATAGGTTAGGAAAAAGTTACAAACCATGAAGGAACATTATAAAAAAATGTTGATATACATAGGAGAAAAAAAATATTCTAGGAAGGGGAAATGGTCATGAAAAATTTGTGCAAAGATAGGTATCCTCAAGGTAATTATAACAAGTTGAAACCCAAGAAAATTGGTTTGTGTATAATTGAATCTAAGGACAATAAAATCCTACCAAGAATTTGAATTAAAATAGGTCCTAGGTTAAAGTGCGACCATACGTCAGGTTTGGTGTATGAGTCCTAAATGCTTAAACTCAGGACACATAATTCAAGAAGTGTTATGTTCAATGTGAAATTTGAAATTAGGGCTCGAGATCTAGGGAGGACCCATACGCCTAGATGGACGTATGGGTCCCAGATCCTTAAATTTGGAACACAGCCAAAAACATTAAATTATGATTTATGATTTATTACATGTTGAGATTATCCTTAGGAAAGTACATTTAACTAGGCTTGTGGATGCAAAATAGGACCAATTAAGGCATAAATAAGCCAAATTTTAACGAGGACCCAAAAAAGTGTGAAAATGTAAAGGGATACATTTTTCTACACTATAGTTGGGTATGCAAATTTGGAAAACACCTAAAGGTATTTTTCTTTCTCAACATAAATATGCTCAAAATCTCATATAAATTTAAAATGAATGATGCAAAGTGTGTTTCTACTCCTTGTGAATTAGGAACTAAATTAATGGTTGATATGGAAACTCTTTTTGTTGATCATACTTTATATAGGAAATTAGTTGGTAGTTTAAATTATTTAACACTTACTAGAAACTTGATATTTCTTATAGTGTTGAATTGGTTTCTAAATGTAGTGCTGTAAATTGTCACCCATGACAACTTCAAACTATGTTTTGCTTCCCCCTAAGTGCATGGACCTAATTGAACACTTAATTTCTTAAATTATGTATTTTGTGATCCAATTTAAAATAGTTTTCGACAATTTGCAACAATAAAACAAATGCTCTCATTTAATACTTTTCCTCTGACTCAAACTTCCAAAAATAAGGTTGGGACACTGGCACCTAGGATGCTTATGTCCCCCTATTTTGACTTCAAATTCAAATATATCAATGTCAACATTTTATTATTTGAAATTCAAATATCTAAATTTGGCCATCAAGATTTAATTAAATTCCTATAAATACCTAGTTATTGCATTATTTTCAAATCAATCTACCAAGTTGGAGAATTTATGATCAAGCAATTATCAAGAGCATTATCAAGCAAGTCAAGAGAAGTCATTAGAGGATTTATTGCTTCAATTAAAGATCCAATATCATGTTAGAGTGTATATGAGTGTGTTCATATTTCTGTTTTCACATTGTTTGTGAAGGCTAACCCTTTGTAGGTCTCCAAGAAATTCAAACCATTCAAGCAAGATTAAGTAAGCAAGATCCAAGACCTTGAGTGATGTGTATGAATTCAGTCCTTCAAGGAAGCCATTGAAGGGTGGTGAGTTGCAACACTTTGTGATTGTTTCATTCATTCCTTTTATTTATCACTTTATCATTGATATTGCCATTGTGAAAGTAGAAACACTAACATGGGGATTAACTGAGACAAGCCCCTAAATGACACAACCTTTCTTCTCTCTTTGAATGTGTAGGTTTTAGGTCTGAAGAATATTGAAGGTTAGTTATTTTAGGTTGCATTTGAAACCATACACCTTGACAAATCCCATAAACTCACTTACAAAAATATTCGACAGTGATCCGACAAGTTTGCAGATGAAAATAAAAAGCTCATATCCGACACTTGAGGACTGCAAAAATAGATCCAAAAAATACCTACAAGGATAGTGGTGCCTCCAGAGGAAAGGTCCTCAAAAATTCAACTGAAATTTATATCACAGGTGCACAATGTCCTCAACCTAGATCTAGTGTCAATTTTTTTGTTACAGTTTCCCAATTTTTGAAATCTTGCATTTTTCAAATTAGGGCATGCAGTTTAATTGGGTTAATATAATAAATTCAATTCTAATTCATTTCTTAGGCTCTAAAGAATTAGATCTAGGTGTGGTTGACTCACCTTCTTGGTTGAAAGTCAATCAAATTATCTTGATTTGCATTCTAATGTTCTTTTGAAAAATGACTTGATCCTTGTGTTCTATGTATTGGGCCTAGGATCCTTTTTCATAAAAACACTAGATATATGTCTAAACCACAACAAAATCATTTTAAAGTTAGAAAAAATAAATTAAGATGTTAAAGGTACTTTTAATCTTGCTCTCTTTTATGAAGCAAATTGTGATTTTTCTTTAAAAGGCTACACTGATTCAAATTTAGGAGGTAATCCCAATGATGCGAGATCCACTTGTTGTCATTATTTATTTGTTGGATTAGGTGTAGTCTCATGGAATAGTAAGAAACAACAATCTACTTCTCTTTGTTCTATAAAAGTTGAATATACAGGTTGTACCAATGCATCCAAAGAAACACTATGATTAAGAAGATTACCTGAAGAATTGGGTCTACCTCAAAAGGATCCTACTCCATTATATTGTGATAATCAAAGTGCCATTATTTTGGAAAATAATTTAATTTCTCATGCAGGGACCAAACATATTGCTCTTCAACATCACTTCATTAGAGAGCACATTAAAGGCAAGCAAATTTGTCTTTTATATTGTAAAGGTGAAGATCAAGTTGCAGATATTCTCACCAAAATTCTTTGTAAATATAAATTTCTCTTTCATTGTAAAAATATAAGATCACAACCCATTAAAGAGTTTGATGTAAACTCCCCAAGTAAAGCTTAAAGGGGGATGCTAGAAAATTTATCTTTACTTAGTAAATGTTATTTATTAATTATAATTATTTAATTACTTATAGGATATTCCAAAGGAATCCCTATAATTATTTTGTCTTTTTTGGTCTTCTCACACATATGTGAGTATGACATTTTATTTTAATCCCTTTATTAAGGAATATTAGTTTCTTAGGTGTAGCCTCCTCCTTATGAGGAAATTGACACCTTCCACACACATAGAATGAATAGTGGCATCCATTGAGTTGGGATTTACTTTATAACTCTTCTTCTCACCTCTATTTATTGAGGTGCTTCTCTTCTCATTCTTCAAAAAATCAAGCTTAAGGCTTAAGTGCACTCTCTCTCTCTCTCTCACTTTCTCTCTCTCCGTAGATCATTCTTAGGCATTTTGCCTCATTAATATTAATATATATATATATATATTTCCCCTTATCAAATTCTCGTGTCTCCTCTTGATGGTGTTGGTGCTTGGATTGGATTCTCTCTTCTTTGGTAATTTTTTTCCTTCAAAAAATGCTCATTAATTATTACTTTCCTTTGCTCAATTTATTTTTCCTTTTAGTTTGGTTATAAGACATGAAGTGAGCACTTGAGGTGTGTAGTAGTAATAGAGAAGAGAGTTCAATAAAGAGTGGAAAGACATGTTTCTTGTAAGGTTATACATATATGGTGAAATATGAAGGGGAGTAGTATAATATAGAAGGGATAATGGGAGAATGCTAAGAGGATATAATGGAACATAGGGTGAAATAAGAGGATACAATGGGATGGGAATAGAAGGGGATAATGGATAAGATAGACTAGTAGAGATTAGTGGGATGGGTTAGGAGGGGATCACGAAACATAGGGCGAATAATTAGAGGTTAATGATATGGGATTAGGAGGGAATAATATAATATAGGGTGAATTAGGAGAAGATAACATGATAAGACCAAGAGGGGACAATAGAACATAGGGTAAAATACGAGAGGGTAATGGGATGGGAATATAAGGGGATACTTGAGCATAAGATGGACTAGTAGAGATTAATGGGATGGGTTAGAATGGGATAAAAAACATAGGGTGAACTATTAGAGGTTAATGGGATGGAATTAGGAGGGAATACTAGAAAATAGGATGATATAATAGGTGTCTAGGGTTTGACAATAGGACATGAAGTGGGTATTTGAGGTGTGCAATAGTAATGGAGAATATAGTCGATCAATAATGAGTAGAAGGAAAGGCTTCTTGTAAGGGTATATATATAGAGGATAAAATATGGAGGGAGGTGGTGTAATATAGAAGGGGTAATGAGACAAGATCAAGAGGGGATAATATAACATAGGGTGAAATAAGATAGGATAATGGGATGGGAATAAAAGGGGATAATGAAAAATAGGATGGACTAATAGAGATTAATGGGATGGACCAAGAGGGGATAATAGAACATAGGATGAACTATCAAAGGTTAATCCGATGATATCAGGAGGGAATAATTGAATATAGGGTGAATTAAGAGTAGATAATGGGGTAAGACCAAGAGGGGATAATGGAATATAGGGTAAAATAAGAGAGGGTAATTGGATAGAAATATGAGATAATGAAACATAGGATGGACTAGTAGAGATTAAATGGGATGGGATAATGGAGCAAAGGGTAACATATTAGAGGTTAATGGGATTGGATCAAGATGGAATAGTGAATTAGGATGTCTCTAGGATTTGACTATGACATGAAGTGGTTACAAGGTGTGTAGTAACTTAATGAAGAATATAATTGGTCAATAATGAGTGGAAGGTAATGTTTCTTGTAAGATGTAATATAGGAGGTGTGAAAGGTTGGGTTATATGATATGAAATGGGCAAAATACGTGCGATGGTAGGAATGGAAGAATGAAGTGGACATTGGAGGGTAAATATATTTAAATAGTCTCACAAACTAACTAAACATATCATCCTCTAATAGATATAGAAAAGAAGACATCATGGTGGGTTCCTTAAATATATGTTATTCACATCACATGCCCTATACTCTTCATATTTGGTTAAAGTGTGTGGTGAGGAGGATACAGGTGATAAGTTGTGGGACAATGTACATAAGATTTAACTTGGTTGAAGGGATGAGGTAGCTTGAAAATGAGAATAAAAGAAACTATGTGGGAGCTGATTTCCCACTATGATCTACCACTATAAAATTGGTATGTGTACCTTACATATAGTGTAGAGCAAGTGGATATATGAAAGCTAGTAGTCATAGGGAAACCAAGGGATATGGCAAGTGATTAATAGGATGATGGGTCCATTAGTAGTGAAGGCTAGGCAAGGTGATATCACTAGCCAATTGAGAATAACACATGTTCTTTGACTTATTTACCCACTAGCTATAAAAATAATCAATTATAACCTAAAGTGTGAATATTTTTTGGAAAACTATAATATGAGAATTGACACCAAAGAGAATATGCAATAGCTACTCAATAATGTCTCTAAACATTGACTTGAAAAATTCAAATATCTAGAAGGTGAAGCTAGATATACCTTTAGGTGCACTTTGTGTCAAATTAATCATTTATGATTGAGATTAATTGTACATGTCAATTTAGATTTGTGTTAGTTCAAATTGATCTCGTAGAAATCAAAATCAATTTGCAGAATGCTTTGAGAGAGATTCTTAGACACATATCCAATATAATCAACTAATTTCTTGATAATGATAAATTAATCTAAAACAACATCAAAATTATTTATCCATCATCCATCATCCATGTTAAAGTTAAATACACCTAACTAGTTATATAATTTTCATAATTTTATTTCAATTATCTATCTCAATTCTTATATCTAACTGTGTAGTCAAAAAAACCCTTGATTTATTGGTGTTATTGAATGATTTTGAATGATCATGCTTACCAACAAAAATGAAATCAGATTTATCGTAGTAACAGTCCATCAATTACCCTGTGATTGAAATACTTACTTCTTTTCTAAGATCAGGTTTTACTCCATGGTTGTATTATTCCTGACGATTTACAATGAAGGGATGACGAAGAAGCGTAGTGGCATCAGGCCTCTGTGACGGATCTTTTGTCAAGCAGAGCTGGAAAAAATTCCTAATATCCTTACGCCGGACGCTTCCTTCCAGCACTGGAATCCCCTTCTGTCCATTCAAATATTCACTGACACTATTCTCCCACCTATTTTTGTCGTTACAGCAGGCCAGCAAGCAAATTCCCAGGCTCCAAATATCGGCCTTGAAGATGTCATTCACGTTTGTTAACGGAGATCCTGCTGAGATAAAACGCTCAGGTCTCTTGTATTTGTCAGTACCAGGCATACGCAAAAATCTCTGGAAGGCTCCGTTTTTCTTGACATCCATGCTGGTTCCAAAATCCGCAAGCTTAATAGCCGTTTCCTCTTTATTCATGAGAATATTAGCGGGCTTTACATCGAGGTGGACAATTCCAACGCTTTCCATATGCTGAAGCGCGCTGAGAACTTGAGCCGCCATTAAAGTAATATTGCCGTCTGTTATTTCCTCTTTCTGTTTTCGTTTCCGCTTGATGAAATCCTCCAGGCTCCAGCCGCCGCAATTCTCCATTAAAATGCAGCAGGCGTAGCTGTCGGGGCTGTTTAATTTCGCGCTGTATGCGTCGAAGAATTGCACAATGTGTTTGTGCGGGTAGGTTTTGAGGATATGGAAAATGTTTATTTCGTTTTCCATTTGCGTCCTGTCTTTTCCATTTTGCAGTATTTTCAGCGCGAATGCCTGCGAGGTCTCCTCATGGAAGACTCCGAAAACGGTTCCGTTGCCGCCCTTTTTAAACTCCTTTATTCTTGTGAGCTCATTTACCCTAATTCTCCCGATTTGAAGCAGCTTCGGCAGCGCCAATTGCTCGTGTTTTTCTTCGGCGGGACGCAGCGGCGTCGTCAGTCCGGAAGCTTCTATTTTTCTTTTTTCTTGGAAGGAGGGATCTGTGTCAGGACAGCGAAATCCGACTGTAAGCGGAGAGGGTTTAGTAAAAGAATTTTCTGTCCAACATCCAGTCGAGCTGAATTCCATGCTTTCAGGTGGCGGAGATGGTGGAAGACTGTAGGGATTACTGTATGGAGTAGTTGGTAATGGCGGTCGTAATCCAAACAACCTGTTCCTGAATGGATTTAGATCTGGACTACTAAAGTCGTTGTCAAAAGGACTGGTTTTTTCTCTACTGTTGTCTGTGCTGTAGTGTGTTTCATTTGTGCTCATGCAAGCTTTGTTCTGATTTTGGTATGGACTGATTTGAAGTGGCCTTGATCGAAGGAAAGTATTTCTGAAAGGAATTTCTATTGGAGTAGTTTTGAAACTTCTTTTAACTGGGTTTTGGTTGTTGGCTCCACTATTTTCTTGTGGTAAAAATGGCGGGGAAATTTGGTTGTCCAGACTAACATGTTTGTCTGCAGCTGGTTCTGGATCTGGAGTAGTATTGTGTAGATTTTGATTTGTAACGGCTTTGACACTCATTTTGTTGATCGACGGGGATTAACAACATTTATTCTTCTTGTTATAAGATTTGATTTAGTGAGCATGTGAAGAGTTGTGACTCCAGCCCCCTGGTTGACATTAACGGTTAAGAGGTGGTTTTACAAAAATGAAATAATAAAGATCTTATTTTGTATAAAAAAGATGTTAAGTCATGTTCTTCATTTTGCTAGCACTTTTTCCTTTATCATTTTGTTATTTAGTTTTATATTCTTCAAACAATATTGTTGGTAGGTTCATAAGTTGATCTAAACTTCTTAAAATCTTTTAATTTTATCATGGATATATTGTTGGCAGATTCATATATTTCTTCACAAATTCTTAAGTTCATTTAAATTATTTAAGATCTTTCAATTTTATATCTTTACATTTAAAAATTTTCTCATCAAATTTTAAATTCTAAATCTCTATATTGCATTAATGTTGTATTTTTTTTAATTTTGATTTTTTAAAATTTTAATTTTACATTTTATAATTTTAAAAATTAAAAATTAAAAAATATATATATTTTTTTATTGAAGTGAAGATGTTAAGTATCTTGTTTGGAACAAGTGTTTTATTTTATATTTTCTATTACAATTAGCTGTCCGTACGAACTCACACTCCAGAGGTGTTAGTTCTTACGCCATGATGGTACAAATTGTTTATTTAAACAAGCATGGTGCCTTTCATCATTCACACAGCTTTGAAAGTTCGAATTTCTTCGAAGAGATTGGCGAATTTTCATCAAAGGATCAAGTTCGAAGGTGGTAAAATATTCTTTTGCAGGTACAAGTTCAGATTCAGCATCAGATTCAAGGCAGAGTGGCGATTTTGACAGAAGAAGATAATAATTAAATAAAAAAATTTTAAAAAAAATATATCTTTCTTCTTCTCTATATTTCTTCCATCTTCTCGTCTTAAATTCTCTTGCATGTTCGAAGTGTTGGCAGATTTTGGCAAAACAAAATATCTGGGTTGATTCAGAAGAGCTTTCTCAGCAAAACCCATGTGCCAGAATTTTTCAGGAAAATTTGTTCCAGAACATCTGTTCTTGAAGCTTTAATTTTCTCAACCGAAATTCTTTTGCATGGCTGAGTAAAGGGTAAATTTTTGCATTTCTGACGTTCTGGGTTGTCTTAGAATCATTTTCTGGACAAAACCCATATCTCAGATTTTTTCGTAAAAAATTCTCATCCGACAAGCTATTTTTAGCCTCAGCAGGCTATTTTTGGCTTTCCAAAAAAGTTGTCAGAATATAGCCGTGTGCACAGTCAACAGGCAAGTTTTTCAGAATGCAGTTCACTCAGCTCGAATTCAAGACCAAATCGGTCTTAACCCATGACTTCATCGGAACAGTTGATACAGATCTACATAAGGTGTTGCCGGAGGTGGTTTTGGATCCACTCAAAATCAGGGATTCAGTTATCAAGAATATTCAGCAATCCGGGTTGCTTGAGGCCGCTTCCATACCTATTTCGGTGCATTGCGTGGAGTTTGTAATATCTTGCATCAAGCATTACAATTCCGCTACACGAGAGATACGGTCAATAGATGGACGTGTTATATGCAGTCTCAAACCTCTTGATATCGAGCGAAGTCTAGATATTCCTCAACATTCGGATGGGATGGTTATTTCCATGAGTCAAAGCGAGCAGGCATTCAATGCTGGACTGGATAAGTGTCAAAACAAGATGATAGAGAGATGGCTGAAACAAAAGAAGAGCAAGTTGCCAAACAACTTGGGTCGTGGCGAGTGTAAGGATGAATACAATATTTTGATTACACTGCTTAATCGTGTCTCAGGTCATGCAGATGCGAACAAATTTCACCCGTGGATGTATTATATCATTGGTAGAATCATCTCGGGGCAAGAGCATTATGACTGGGCATCCTTCATCAGCGATGTTATTCACGAGCAAATCACCGGTTTCCTAGCTGCGCATCAATTTCATATGTGTTCTTACCTGGTGTACTTGATTGCTTATCAGAATCAGTTTAATGGTTTGAATACGGTGGGCATACTCAGTGTACAGAAAGTCTATCGTTACTATGACCAGCTTGAGTTCACAAAGGCTGAAAGTCATTTTAAACGTGTACAAGAGGCTTTCTTAACTTATACAGTGAGAAACTTGGACCGGGAGTTGCATATTCGCATCTCGACAGTTGCCAGAGCAGCAATGAAGAATTGGGCAGATTGGTACATTCAGTTCCCTACATACACCTATATCCGTGTCTATGGATACACAGGAAAACCAGCTATGTTACCACGTTATCCTTCGGATAAAACAATATTCATGGAGTTCCTGAGGCAGCTATATGAAGTTCACAAACGTTTGCGCATCAAGCGTAAACCAGCTGCCGAGTTTCCTTTGCAATTCGGGATGTATTGGTGTAGGACGGCAGTTGATGCTAAGACCGCAGGTCAAGAGTTAGAAAATTGCAAACTCAAGTACCTGGTGGATACACGCACATATGATCCTTGGGGTCATTACGCAGCTCGCCTGGGTAATCTCTCTTATCACAAACCTACGATGGAAGATTATTGGGTGAATTGTGAGGATGATTTCGAAGTTCGCAGACGTAGCTATAGCAGGTTCTCTCTTCCACAAGTTTCTGTTTTCTTGGCAGAAGATGTGGAAGGATTGACAGAGGGTGAGGGAGATACACTTCCTCAATTTTACAGAGAGCAGGTTGATGGACAACCACTGCCGTTAGTAAACTGGTATGCCAAAGAGTTCGCATCAGTAAAGGAGAGATCGAGCAGGGTCATCCAAAATAGTATGCTTTATTTAGAAAGCAGAAGGTTGAGAAAGGCATCTATGCCTAGAGCAGAGCCGCCAACAGAAGGACTTGTATTGCCTTCTTCTTCAAAACCTAAGCAGAAGAAGAGGAGCAATCCTCCTAAAAAGAATCCAGCGCCTAGTAATTCAAAGGGAAAAGCATCTGTTGCGATTCCACATGTAGAGCCAGTCAGAGAAGTTATTCAGACTTCTCCGCAGCTTGAGGTTCAGCCCCGTATGCCGTCACCGACACCATTAGAGCAGCCTCCCATTCCAATTCACATTGATTTGGACGTAGATTCACCTCCTCGCAGCGATTCTTTTATACATTCACATTCATCAGATCCTCCTACGACTAGTACAGGTCTTTCCAGTGGGATTAGTCGGGATTCATCTTGGCTTGAGAGTCAGCTGGGAAGAAAAAGGAGGCAACCATCTTACATACTTGATCATTCAGATTTTGATCATGACCATCAAGATGTGCCTGAAAAGAGGATCAAGAAGCAGATACATATTGGGAGAAGTGCAGATAAGGAATTCATTGTTGAGACTGCTGTACCTCCAGAAGATAAGAGTCTAGACGAGATGGAAGCTCAAGACTTCGAGGTTATCACAGTTCATTTCGGTAAGAGTACTCGTCAGACAGATATTGATCTCCTACAGGTTGCTACAGATAGCGTCAAAGATAGGATGGTGAAAGATGGTGAAGATAAATCAGCTCTCAAGGCTGAAATACAGCAGCTTCGCCAGTACATTTCTAGCCTTGTACACAGGACAGGGGATGTTGTCACCGCGCTTCCACATATGTTAGAACCACCAGCAGAGCAGGGTCAGATTGATCTCTTGGTTGCATATGGTAAGCGATTGGAGGAATGGGAAGAGGAGTTTGTTGCTAGAGGTCGCCTTATACTTACAGAATTGTATCAATTGCGGTATAATGCACGTGAGCTTCGTTTACGACTTCAAGATGAGGAACGTGATTTGGCTATTAGTAAACCCAGGGATGAGATTCTGATTGCCAACTTGGGAATGTCATTTGATTCAGTCACAGAGGCAGAGGATAAAGAAGAGGTCTACATTTGGAGAACACAGTTGATCTTCAAGGCAGAGATAGAAGGAAAGATCGTATCTGAGGTGGCTGAGAGCAGAGAGCATGTTACTAGTGCACTCCGCTATATAAGAGACTTTGTGTCTCAATTACCATGTGTATATCAGCGTGTGGGTGGTGACTATGTTGAGCTTGCTGACATCCAGTTAGAGCTCCAAGCACTTATTCACGGTATTTTCAGTGGTGAGACCATTGGCTGTAAGATGAATCAGCTTACAGCCATGTCAACATTGTTTGATGAGGCAATCAGGAGAAAGGGTGAGTTCCAGTGTCAGATGACTAATGGAGAAGACATGCTGCACAGACATAGGATTCTTCGCCAAAGCTTCAGTTCCCCAGATGGAGATGCAGTCAACGACCTCGTAGATGGGTTAATTTCTCAAGATCAGGGTCAGTAGACTTCAGTTAAAGGCGTCCCACCTTTTTCCAAGATAGACATTAGACACAGGAGTTAAACTCGAGGCTTCTTTCCGAGTTAACTGGTTGTTACACATTGCATGTCTTGTCTGTCTTGGAAATATCTACAAACACTTGGAGTTTAGATTAGATCTTTCAGTCAACTGATGATAGCATTCCAGTTGATTTGCTTTCAATAAGGACGTGCATGTTGCACCTTGTCCATTTAGATTAGATGTTTCAGTTAACTGATGATAGTTTCCCAGTTAACTGTATAGTTTCATTCAATTAGGGTTTAGGAATAAGATCTTGCATGCATTGCAAGACTTTAGTTGACTCAAGGTGATTTTAGGGTTGCCTACACCTTGAAGTCAGCTTTAAGCTCATTTGTAATTTAACTTTTGCTTGATAGCATACATGCTGCGCCTACCTTGCCTGTAGTATTGCTATTATTGTATCTGTTCAAAGAGTAATTGCTGTTATAATAAATTGCTGCGCCTACCTTGCCTTCATGTTATTGTCATAGTGTTTATTCGATCTTAGTTAAATGGGGTTGCTGGTTTGATCGTTATTGCATGCGTGTTGCGTCTATACAATCTACTGTCCCAGTTGCTTACCTTTTGTTTTGTTTATTATAAGCCTATTCAGAAGAGCAAATAGTTGCGCCTACCTTGCCTTCATGTTGCGAAACTGTACTTAAAGCTTATCGTTTGATGTGTGTGATAGTAGACTCATTCAGCCAAGCAAATAGTTGCGCCTACCTTGCCTTCATGTTGTGAAGCTGTACCAGGTTTACCGTTCATTTGTTTGTTTTAATAAACTTCTTCCCGGATTAGCAAATAGTTGCGCCTACCTTGCCTTCATGTTGTGAGCCCGCACCTGAAGTTTATCGTACAATACATTCCTGCTCCATTTCCTCATGCTCTGTTTCTTGAGGAAATTGGATAGATATTAAAGAAGTTAGCTTAGTTGTAGTTACATGATCTGCGAAACCAGAAAATACTTAGCTGCAACGTTCTAGGTTTTCTTAACCTTGTGCCTCTACCAGCTGAGAACAAAAAGATAGGACATTAGTTTAGTTTTCTATTTCATGCATTCCAGCACAACGAGGGAGCTTCCCCTCCTAATTTGAAGAGCACTCATTACGTAGTGTGCATAGCTGTCCGTACGAACTCACACTCCAGAGGTGTTAGTTCTTACGCCAATAGTTTTCTGGCGCCCATATCTGTCTTTGAAGAAATTCGTCACTTTTCAATGCTCTGTATGCAAAAATATTTTTTTTCATTTTTTGCCAAAAATAGCATCTTGCTGTGTTCAACACACTTCCCTGATTCCAAAAAGTCAAATTTTGATCTTTTAGGCTTCCATTTGCAAGAGTTATGAGATTTTTAAGAATCTCCTATTTTGTAGCTGACTGCAAAGTTACAACTGACCATGTTCAGCTCTGATTTCTGGCTGACTGACTGAGCCTGCGACTGTGCTGAGATATCCACCGCGAAGCTTGTATGACAAGGATGAAATGTCTGCTGGGAGCAACAACTGCTATGGAGCTCATCTGATACCTTAGAAAATAAGGCGCCTCTGATTAAATTGATGTTTTGACTCCAGACTTAGCCATTTCTTAGTTTTGCCTTCTGATGTTTCAAACTGCCGCTGACAATGAATAATGAACTCCACTGACTGAATAATGGATTCATTGCATGACTAGAAGTATCCTGCATCCAATGACTGTATGTGAAGGATCTGAAAATTGTATTAAGAACCCCAAAAGCATGAGCGCCCCTATTCTGTGATAGCTCAAACACCATTTTGACAAAAGTGTGATTTTCAACTGAACACCATACTTTGACCCTTGATACCGGGAACTGGAATGTTCCGATACGCGTGCCGTCTGTCTTGCTGTATAGTTTGGTCAACTTGCAAGAGATGTTCTTGGAGACGACGAAGCCAGAAAATTGCTTTTAAGGCCTCTAAAAGAAAATCGCCTTTTTCAAAGAAAATAACATTCTTACACTTAGTCGTTCTTTGAACTGCCTTCAATCAGCTCTTCTTCACAGCATTATCATCTTGACCTCGCACGTACGAGCATTCGCCAAATCCCGGAGGCTGTCGGCTAGACTCGTTGGATAGCTTGAGTAATTGCACACAAGTCTTGTGAAGACTGTAATTGCAAATAACCCCGTCTGGCAGGCCTAAAGGAGAATCGCCCCTAGCCTACAGCTGTGCAGCTTTGTGTAGCTACGCTTCACCATCCTCTGTTTTACATGCTCGGTAGGACCTCTGTCACAGTTACTCAGAATATCGGATCGTCTTGTGAACGGATACACTGCAAAGCTGGACTGAGCTGGAAGAGATCTCAGGAAGACCTCAATTGCAAATTCATCCATCAAACAGGTCTTATTCAGGATCGCCCCTGGGCTACAGGGGAGCGGATTTGCATTCTACAAAACTTCATCTGACATGTATCTTGCTTGCAATTTCCAGTTCCACCGCCGATAACCGGATTTCTGTACTGGATACGCTTTCGCTTGATAGCTCGTTGAAAAGCTAAACTAATTCTGCAAAGGCTGAAACCATCAAAACACACATGCATCTAGATCTGGGCCTTCAAAAAGAAAATCGCCCTTGGGCTAGAAGGGAGCGGATTTGCATCTCTAGACTGCCTCCTTGATGAAAACACTCTTCGTAACCTCTGCTTCTGTCTTCGTTTGCCGGAGTTCTGTAACTCGGATAATCTTGCTTCATGGCTAATCGGAAAGCCGACTGAAAACTGAACATAATGAATGTGTTCTTAATCCAAAACCCTCCAATCTTGACCTTCAAAAGGAAGGGCGCCCCTAGGCTACAGGGGAGCGGATTTGTTTTGAATTCATTGATTTTCACCATTTTATGCTTTGCAAACGCTGTATCCATCCCTGCGGTTGACCATGTCGAAGCGTTGTGACTGCTGAGGTGTGTGGATGACTATACTTCATCATTTTCACATGTACGGACACTATAAAGTTGATTTGCACGTTGATTGCGCAAGTGTCTACTACGTTACATAGTGAAAAGTTCCCAGACTTAGAATATTTTAGCACTTTTTGCCAATCTGAAAATCCCCTCCATCAAAAAGCATTATTTCCAACATCTTTTATCGTAGAGCGTTCCTCTTTGAGTTTCAGGCTTAGATATTGACACCTGGTACTGGCCAACTGCCATTGATGACCCCGAAGATCCTAACTTTTCTCCTAAAAAGTGAAAACTACCCACCAGCCTTAAACTGACTTTTAACTGAAACTGACTTCACCACTGTGATTGTGATGTGAAATAAGCCAATCAAAATTAATTTCATCCAATTCTGACAAGTTCCTATTTTTTAGGGTTTCGGGCTAAAAATAGATTTCAAAAACCCTAATTTTCAAAATTTTCAAATTTTGCCAGTATCTTCTTGGCATCACACTGACTAAAAGCCCATACTTTATTTGCCCGAAAATTGAGTTTTGACCCCACTTTTACAAGGTTTAGACCATTTTAAGCAAAATGCTTTAATGAAGCAAAAATTTCGGTTTGGGTACAACACAATTAACATAGTTAGTATATATTGTTGTTTGGTTGGCTACCTATATTCTTATCTTATAATTTTAATTAAATTTCAAATTTTCTTGTATGGTGATGTCATAGCTTGATACACCCCATCATAATAGTGTTTAAATATAGCTTACATAAATAATTAGTATCATCTACTTTCTTGTTCCTTGTTTTGTTTTGTGAATCAATTATACCCATCAAAATTTGTTCTATTTTTTCACATTGAATGGAACCATTACATTAGATCTACTTCTAAATAAGGTGGATAATCTCTATTGATTTTTCTATCTCACAACTTTTATTATCCAAATGATATCATTGATTTATTTTTATTATCATGCTACTAATTTTCTTATGGTACCACCACTTTGCTCCTATTCGTGTTTTCATGATATGTCTATTTTCAAAGTGCTCATCTTATATTAATTTTCTTTATTCTTTATTCTCAAATATATGATTTATTATGAGTTATCTTATCTTCATGGTTCATATTCCTCCTTTGATTAGGCATTTTGACCACCCACATAGAAAGGTTCTTGTATTGACTAAGAAAGAGATTTGAAAGGATACTAAAAGTATGAATTATGAATGGGTTATGCCAAAATTGAGATCCATCATAAACCTATAATTTTTTTATTGCCTTGTAGTGATTATGTGGATGCAAATAATTTTCTATCCACAAGGATGCTAATCCCTCCAATAGGAAATTTTCTACTCAAGTTTTTGTTTAGGTTGATATTAATCTATTTAAGTCATCTTCCACTCAAGATTCCATTTCCTCATCTTCCTCAAAACAAACCAAACTTTGAATAAAGGGAAAGAAAAGGTAAAATCCATAATGAGTGAAGCATGCCAAGAAGTCACAACTCCTATGCAATAGGCCATAGTCAATAATAATAAACTATTTAAGCATGGTAAGAAGGAACCAAAAGATTCCTCTATTAGTAAACCAAGGTGATTATATTTCTCCTAGCCATCATTCTATAGCCCATAAACGTATTTCTAATTCACTTAGTGGTAGGAAGCTATTATCACATGAAATTACATCTTGTTGAACATGTATTCAGTATTCTAATGACATAATGGAAATGACCTCAAGGTGTGGGACCTTGCAAGTTGAGGTCAAGTCCCCAGAGAAAAGCAACTTCCCCTTTTGATCAAACTGCAGATGTGTTGGTCCAACCTAGCGCATTAAATTCTATCACTAACCTACTCTAATTAACTCATAAGGGAAATGGAGAGAAAAAATGTATGAAAGGAAAAGGGGAGGTGATGCACTAATATTATAATTTTTCTTCCCATTTCAGACAACACAATACATCAATGAAAGGGGCCAAAAGACTTACACAACTCTCTATTTTGTCAAATTTCAAGATAGTATGAAGGTTAGGGCTTGTTAAAATACCAAAAAAGAAGAATATTCATAGAACAACAACAACAAACATAATAAAAATTTATCATATTTTACCGTTTTTTAAATTCTTATTTACAAAAAATGTTTAAAACATTTATTTTAATTTTTTAATTTTCAAATTAATACAACTCTTTATATCAAAATTTATTGATATTTTTATTAAAAAAATTCAAAAATATTATTAAATATATCAGAAATGTTGAGAGACCTTAATCTCAAACTATTTTACTATATATAAAATATATATACTAATTTTAAAAATATTTTATTTATTGTATATATAAATACAACTTTTAGTTTTTATTTAAAATTATTTTTATATTATTTTCTATTCTTAAATTATTTTATTTTATTAAATTTTTATTGAAGAAATATTTTAATTTTATATGTAACTTTGAATTTTACTTTTGAAAAGGAAATGGTACATTTTTTCATAAATATTACGATTCTCTTTAAAATGGGTGGAATATAAAATTAGTTATTCATGCCTTATGCATATTTAAATTTTTCATCAAATTATTACACACTAGAAAAATATTCAAGAAAAATATTTGTAAGCGTTTCAAAAGAAATTGTGTCAATGTGAAGGAGAAGCCGTGCAGAATATAAAATTAGTTATTCATGCCTTTTGCATATTTAAATTTTTCATCAAATTATTACACACTAAAAATTATTAAAAAAAAATATTTGTAAGCGTTTCTAAAGAACTTGCATCAATTCCAAGGAGAAGCCATACTTTTATTACCATAATTATCAAGGAAAAATTTAGCGACGTTTGATTATTTCTAGATACATTTTCTTCAAAAAAAAGTTGTAAGAGATTGATTAATGCTATTACATTTTAATTCCTGCACATAAAACAAAGATTAGGATGTGGGCGAGTTGACTTAGAGAAAATTAGGAGAGTATTTCCAATTAGTTCGATTGATAATAGTTTTAAGTCTCATATATTTTTTTCTTTTAAAGGTTTTCTTAGACATCACAATGCTACATACTAGCGCTTGCACTTCAATGAGGTGCAATGGTTACGCCGATAGCAAAATATACTCTCACAATATATTGAAAGGGCAGGGGAAAAAATTGCAAGAAAATGTAAATTGATTTTCTTAAGACTAACTATTTATAGCAAAAGTCAATTGATGATGGAATGAAAGAAGATTTGAATATGAACAAATGGAACTTTATTTAAATCGATATGCTATGCTAAATGATTTCACAATTTAAAAGGTTGATTGGATTAAGTACAGTTGTTGTTGGTTAATGATATACCTTGTGACCAAATGTAACATAATGGAAAATTGCATGTTGTGGAAAAATAATTTTTATAATACAAAAACAATTTTATGGCACATGAAAATCACTAACTCAAGAGATTGGTTATGTATAATACAATTGTTGGTGGTTGACGATGAGGTTCTATGATATATGTCATTTGTCTTAAAGACATACAAAACAAAAGCAATGGAATGGTTAGCAAAAATTCCAACAATTTTTTTTTGGCCTTGTCAATTAAGCAAATACCAATTATTTAATTTGTAACCCCACAATGAGAAGGCACTAAATCACACATGATTAGCATCAAGGAATAATGCTATTACATTTTAATTCCTGCACATAAAACAAAGATTAGGATGTGGGCGAGTTGACTTAGAGAAAATTAGGAGAGTATTTCCAATTAGTTCGATTGATAATAGTTTTAAGTCTCATATATTTTTTTCTTTTAAAGGTTTTCTTAGACATCACAATGCTACATAGTAGCGCTTGCACTTCAATGAGGTGCAATGGTTATGCCAATAGCAAAATATACTCTCATAATATATTGAAAGGGCAGGGGAAAAAATTGCAAGAAAATGTAAATTGATTTTCTTAAGACTAACTATTTATAGCAAAAGTCAATTGATGATGGAATGAAAGAAGATTTGAATATGAACAAATGGAACTTTATTTAAATCGATATGCTATGCTAAATGATTTCACAATTTAAAAGGTTGATTGGATTAAGTACAGTTGTTGTTGGTTAATGATATACCTTGTGACCAAATGTAACATAATGGAAAATTGCATGTTGTGGAAAAATAATTTTTATAATACAAAAACAATTTTATGACACATGAAAATCACTAACTCAAGAGATTGGTTATGTATAATACAATTGTTGGTGGTTGACGATGAGGTTCTATGATATATGTCATTTGTCTTAAAGACCTACAAAACAAAAGCAATGGAATGGTTAGCAAAAATTCCAACAATTTTTTTTTGGCCTTGTCAATTAAGCAAATACCAATTATTTAATTTGTAACCCCACAATGAGAAGGCACTAAATCACACATGATTAGCATCAAGGAATAATCATATCCCCTTGTTAAATATTAATAAACCTTCAATTACAATTCGTTAGGTTATGTTAATAACAATTAGTACCTACTTAAATTCATACATGGTCAAGTCCTTAAGTTTTACCTTGATTTTAATTATCTTACCTCACATTAATTAAATAGCTTACTTAGTCATCTCAAAATAGGAGGTATGATACACCATTGACCCCTGATCCTTTTCGATGTAATAATATTAATGTGCCATTATTTTCCCTTAATATTAATATTAATATGGCTTTCACTTCTATTAAGGGTAACACTAGTAGTAATGTGGCTCTGAATATTAATATCAACGCTTTACTTACTAATATCAACAATAATATTAATTCTTAATATTGACCATATATGCATATTTAATTGTATTATTAATATTATCTCCATATTCATTTTATTTAACAAATTAAGAAATCTAAATTATCTATATACATATATGATAATATGTATAATTGTATCAAGTGTCATGCCCATAATTTTATGCTTGAAAAAGCCAGCAATTTTTTTAAAAAAATATTTTTTATAATAATATTAACTTTAATATTTAATATTAATATTTGATTTTACTATACCACACTCATTTATTAAGTTTAATATCAATGTCTCTCTTCATATTTATATTTAATATTTCCGTTACTTAATATTAAAGTTACTATATCAATTTATTTACTAATATTACAATTCTAAATTCACTTCTAAGAATTTAACATCACTATTCAAGCTCGTAATATATATTTACTTGTACCAATGTATTTTCCATGGGTTTAACTATTTATATCAATATTCATTGAAAGGGATAGATTGGTAACTTATTCTAGGTATAAAAATATTTATTAGTAATTGGAAGAATGACACTACAAGTCATCACACTTTAGGAAACTATCATCCTAGGTCCATGCTTAACGATAAAAATTTATTTATTTTCATGCCACTTTTATCACTTAACATTAATGCTAGTATTATTATGAGATTTTAGTCTCATCCTTAAAGTACATGTTAATATCACCAAATTCTATTAGTGATTAAAGAAAAGTCAATATTCATATTGTTCCTCATGTAAAGGGAGTAGTATTTTTATGAGATTTTAGTCTCATCCTTAGAGTAAATGTTACTATCACCAAATTCTATTAGTGATTAAAGAAAAGTCAATATTGATATTGTCCCTCATGTATAAAGGGAGGCAACCTTGAACTTACCAATATCGTTGATTACACAACTATAAAAGTCCCAATAATATTACCACTATTACTCTTAAATGATTATCCCATGTTAATCAAAATTACTTCGTAAATTTAATATACTATTAATGTTAATTTCCAAGTTGGTGTCCGTATAAATTCTTAATTTATTGCTAACCATATTTACACCCTTAACATAAAATGGTAAGATGATTATAAATACAAGAATCCCCACTAATAGTAAAAACATGACTTTATTAGAGTAAGATATTTATAATTCATTCTAACTATTAATTTTCTTATTTTGTTTTTTATTATTAATTTAATTAATCAGCTATCTTTACTTAGATAAATAAATAAATAATATTTATATTTATTTTCACTTAATTTAAGAAATAGTTTTTTTTTTAAATTATAAAGAATCAAAAATAATATGTACCAATAAATATCTATATATTAATTTCCTTATATATGCATAATAAAAATTAACGAATATAAAAGTATATATATTAAAATTCCCATAATATTATTTTCTTTTTAAATATAAGAAAAAGGTAGATTAAAGAGGAACCTTTCTTTTATAAACATTTTCTAGTAATTATAGTCTCCATCCTTATATAAAAGCATGGGAATATATTCCCCTTTTGAAAACCATACGTATAAATATGTTATAAAATTCCACCCACTAAATAATTAAAAAAAACATTTATCTAAGCACATGTAAGTCTAATCTTTTTAACATGAAAAATTCCTTGATTTAATAAAGTCTATAAAATTATGCATTGCAATGAAGAGTAATATGGAGGATATAAAGTGATGTAAATAATGGGAGGAGGACTATCTCATAGGTAAGAGGATAATTCATTGCCTCCTTTTAGAGAGGAGTCAAGGAAGTAAAGGTTGAAATTTAGCATTTAAAAATATATGTATAATAACGACAATGATTTTCTTATTAAAACAAGTAATCCAGCTAAGAGTTTTATGAAGAAAGCAAATTTGTATTTATCTTTCCACTTTTTTCTTTCTATCGGCTGTTCTAGATTTTATCTAACAGCTCATCATTGTGGATAGCGCATGCTTTAATGTCACTGTTAAAATCATGATAATTTTATTTCCATCATTTAAGTTTTCTTTGTTTGGAAGATTTCACAAGGATTTATATATTTAAATCAATTTACCACTTCTGTCCATTTTAAAAACAATATGGAGCACCAAGATTTGGGTAACACTATGCCCAAAATAGTGATCACGTGCATTCTAAGGAAAACCCTATTTGCTAAGCATGGCTAGGCACCACCGCTATACTCTGCTTTGGGTTTCCTGATGGCATTACCGGTTTCTTTTTTTTTGTTTGCTTTGGTTTAGCTACGAAGAATGGCCAAGTTGATTTCGTTGATAACATACATACTTAGGGCCTGGCCACTTATTAGGTTTTTCCAACTCAATCACTGGCATCACATACCGCAGCCGCTACCTCTGTTGTAAGTGCATATTTCACCTCTAAGCACAGTTAAACACCACATTTACAAAATGATCTAACTACATTTAAAGGAAATTACTCAATGAATAAGCTATAACACAATTTATTTTCTCCTGGTATAAAGCCACTCAAATAGCTAAAAAAATTAGATGTTTTCCATAGAACGTTAATTGTTGCATTAGAAGAAGGAACACATGCATTAGAAGAAGGAACACATACTTAAGATTACTGAATCAATGATAAGAGCTGAAATGATACTCAGAAATAATGATGCAAAATAAATCTTTTATTGGATCATAAATACAAACATAGAACCGTGCGAATGAAATTCTAAGAAATGCAATTTGAGATAATATCTATAGCCATAGGCAACCTTATTTATAAGAGAAGAATGGCAGTTATATCCAACAATCGTTGGAATTTGGGTAGTGACAGGTAATAAGTGGAGGATGAAGCAGTGGGATAAAAGTTTCCTGTAGCCAAGAGACGATAAAGGAAGAGACAATGATTCATGTTAAAAACATAACCATAATAATCATATTTTCAACTCCGATGGTTATCTTCTTAGCACCTCATGCCTGCAATTCCCTTCATACATGACTCCAACCTGTCAGAAAATTTTCTATCATTCAAGAGGTGATGGCGTATCTTTTTTTATGTCAAGCTTTGCTCAGCTTTCGTGAAGAACTTGTAATTTTGCACTGCACCCATTAAATGCCATAAATGCGGGGTTAATGTTCGCCTCTAATCGCACTATCTAATCAACAAAGTGAAGGATGGCATTTAATGGTACCTTAAAGAAGAGTGCACCTGAATGAATGGAGTGCGGCCCTCTGATCAGGAAAGAAAGGAATTGCACACCTCTCCCATCCCTTACAAAACTCGCGTCACAACCGTTGAAGAAGAGGGTATGATGCCGAACTTGCAGAGACATTTCCAAGGCGGTGCCCATGCACTCCGGATTCGCATCGGAACAATTTCCACTATTTCTGTGTAATTGTAAAATGAATGCTCAGTCGCAGCAGAAATGACACTAAAAAAGCTACTGATGACAAGAAAACAGCCACAGATAAAACAACGGAACCGATGCCGAAGAGAGAATGAAATAAAACACAACAGAGAATGAAATAAACAACAACATTGTTTAGAATGAAATAAAACACAACAGAGAATGATCCGGCAGCGTGCAGATCCAAAAGGAAAAATCTCTGAAAGTAGACTGGCAAGTGACTTACCTCAAGATTATGCACAAATTGTTTCCGATGTCAACGATGTCGAAGAGAGAAAATGGACAGAGTTTGTCGGAAACCCTACCAAAGCAGAAATCGCTTGCTGCTTCAATCTATTCACAATAAACAAAAAGTAGGCAAGAGTCAACGTTCAACCTACAATTACAGACATTTAAATATCTATCTATAGCCCACAAATTTCTAACCATGGAAACTGGACCGACTCAACAAACCCAAAAGAAGAAAAGACCCAAAACCCTCTTAATAAATTCTTCACACCCAAACCCAAATGCAATCCATATCAAAACTACAAAAGAAGTATCACTATAAATCAACCTACATTATATCTACAAATCACAAATTTCTATCCACAGAGAAACCTGCCCACAAATAAACGAGAATCAAAACCTCGTTTCATTCCCAACTTCCACTAACCCTACAAAAGAACCATTGCTGAACTACAATCCATAATTTTCCAAGCCCAGTGCATCATACGCACAAAAATTAAATGATTCAAAACCCGAATTTATTCTATATATTATTACAAAACCTAATAGAAGCTAATTAGGCTAAAATCTAAACCCTAATTAAGCTCAAATTCCTGGAAATCAAGATGGTGAGAGAAAACCCTAAGAACCACTGAATTATCCATTGCCTATTCAAATCGTAAAAACAAATCAGGTCCAGAATTATGGTTTCCACAATATATCGGAACCTAGAGAGAAAAGAATACTATGTTGCCTTTGAAATTTAATACTATGTCGTTCTGGAGCCATCTAAAATAAGTTCAGAAAACAAAGATTTCGCACCTGTACCAAATCAAATGGCCTCGTTGTTTGAGTAAACCTTTATGTGCGTATCTCCAAAGAGACTAAAAACTGAGTTAATCTGCAGAAAACTTCAAAAGGCAACCGAAATCAATGCAGAATTTCTGATAGATCAAAATACCTTAGCGTTTATAAACAAAAATACAGGACTATACAGAATTTGAGTGGCATTTCATTGTGGGGAAAACTACATTTGTTCAAAATCAAGAACACGCTAACAAGCTCAGAGTCAGACAAACAACAAATACAACAAGCAGAGAATGGCGAGAAGGCTGAGAATAACGAAAATGCCCTTACCTGACTTTCGTTTTCTGCTAACGAGCTGAAGGCAGAGAAGGTCGACCCAGATATCCACAGAGCTTGCTTCACACAACAAAAACATTTGTTTGTAATCATGCACAAAAGAACAAGGAAGGCGAAAGCCATTATAAGGTCGGCTGAATTTATTGCCTGCAGTGCAGATTTGGTGCCATATTAAATGGTAGGCTATGCACAGAGACTCCCGAGAATGCTGTAGAACGGCGTGAGCAGGTTTGAACCATACCTGCTGACGTTAACTACGGCTTCCTCCGCAGGCATGTGCGACGGACGGCTCCAATCTCGGGATTGTTAAATTTCCGGCATCAGACATCATACGAAACCGGTGGAGTTTCCCAGAATAGCCTATCGCCATTGGGATTTCCCACTATCTCGGCGGCGTCTGACAACAATCCGGTGGGATTTCCCACCCAGAATAGCCTATCGGCTAATAAAGGTGTTGATAATTTATATGCCAAAATAACGTTTAAGGAAGTTTGGAGAAAAAAGAAAATTAAGTTGTCCGATATTTTCTCAAGGTCATTATTTCAAAATATAGAAAGTATTTTTAATCACATCATTGTTATATTTTTTATAAAATGAGTTATTAATATAGTGTGTATTTAAATGAAATTTATTTTTAAAATTTTGGTATGATTTTTTGAGATTTTATAATTGAAATAATAAGAACATTTTTTTACATACATAAAGGTCATGTTATAAAATATGTGTTATTGACTGACATCTTTAAATGAAAATATTCTTCTTATCAGGGTCTTCTTTCAAGGTCATCCGTATGACATTTAATAGGACTTTAAGAGATTTTTATGTTGTATCTAATCAATAAAGCATAAAGAGGTCAAATAGAAGGTTGGAGGCACCAAAGGTTGAAGTAATCTCAACATCTAGAGTTAACTTCTCACTTAGAGATGCCGCTTTGTATGAAAATCATTAGTCTTTTCATTTTCATTCTTTCAATTAGATGTTGATAGTGATGAATATTGGTATATTAAGAAGCCCACATTTTGAAGATAAAAAGAGATCTAGTGTATGAAACTTGGCATGGATTGATGCTTAGATACTTTGGGGTTTTGTAGATCATAGAAATTATGCCCTTATGAGAATCATGAGAATTTGATAGAATTGCAGTTCAACATGGAGGGTTTTTGAATAATTTGGGAGATCTATCATTCAAGATTTTAGAGAGGTTGGAATCTAGGAAATTAGGAATTTAGCTCAAGAGCTACACCTTTACAAGGGTCACAATTGGAGAGAAGGGGGAATTGTCACCCTCAGGACTCTAGGTAACAAAAGAGTCCTAAGGAACAGGCTACCCTAAACTACCTCAAGTTTTCTAAGTGGATCGAAAAGGACAAGGTACTAAGGCTGAAAAGGAAGGGAAAATATCCTGTCACTTTCCTTCTACTAAACCAAATGTTCACAGGGTCAGAAGAGTCGATTTCCAAGGTTCATTCTATTTCCTAAACAACTCACTATTTGAGGATGGCAACATAGATATCAGAATCCAGCACATTGCATTGGCATCCATATAGATAGGGGTCCAGAATACAAGCAAAAGCTACAAGGAATCCACTAACTACCTGACTATGTAATATTTATACTTTGACAAAGAATGAGAAGGACAAAAACAATGAATAGGACAAAATGAGACTAAGGAATAGACTGTTGCAAAAATGAAAAGGAAGGTGAGAACATGTGCCTTTTCACCCATGAGTTGAATCTTTGAATAGCTCCACTCGAAAAGCATCACCTACACACACATAAACAGAAAAATGTTGGGGCTATTTTAGAGGACTACCTCAGCTAGCCCCCCGCTTTGGTGTTCCCACCTCCATGGACAACCAAATAACCACAAAATGTAGAAAGCAATAGAGAAATGGAAAGGAAATAGAACAAAGACAACAACATGCTATTTAGTAAACAAAATGATGCAAAGAATGAACAACAATGAACAATATCACCTTCATAGCTTTGAGCACTTAAGAAAAGTAGTGGAAGGAAGAAGCTTGAAAGTCTCCAATGGTGGCATTGTTGTAGCAAGAACGTGATGTAGGAAGCAAAACCAACAACTTGCAACCAAGAAGGTGTACTATGAAGGTTACAGAATGAGCTTAGAAAGTGACAGTGAGTGAGAATTGAGCAAAAGAGAGTGGAGTAAGAGAAGAGATGCGAAGGATTGAAACAATGTGAGTTGATGGATTTGAACTAGCAAAAGGGAGGCAAAAGACCTATTTTCATCGGTCAAGGAAGAAGGAGATGTTACTCTTCACCACCAATGGAGAAGTATAATTCCTTTGCAGATTCCAGAGGCAAGAATCCTGTCAGGATGGCAGCACAGCGTGCATCCCTGACAGAGATTCTTCCACCAACACGAAAAGGCGCGGCTAGGTAGAATGAGTGAGGTGACGGTGGTGAAATTACATCATCGTGTTTACATTTTCTAAGGTAGGGGAAATTAAATGGGGAGTTTTCCTAGGGGTGCAAATTCACTCCATTACAACAAGGAAGCTTTCTAGAGTTTTATCTGGTCCAAATATCATTTTTAAAGTGAATTTTCTTAAGAATATAAGGTTTAGATTGGTTACCATTTTTTTTTACCTATTTTGTCTCTTATATGATAAATATTAAGAGGGAGTGTTGAAAATTAAAGTTTACATTTTCTAATAAAGTTGGCTTTATGATTTAGTGTTGTTTGATTAAGTTATCTATTTATCTATTAATACTATTTTATAAAATCTAAAAATGGTCACATTAAATCAAGCCTGATAATTAATTAAATATGAATTATTTATTAATCTTCGAAAGTCATCTTCATATAAATAAATTTAATTATTTGTATTGTTCACTTTTTAATTCTTCTAATTTAATTAAATAAATAAGTTTATTTAATTATTACCATTTTTCGTTTTCCTCTTAATTAATTAAATAAATTTTATAATTTATTTATATTAATTATCATAAGTTTGAATTTTAAATTCAAATAAGAATATTCCTCTAAATTCCTTCTTCATTCCACATTTAATTAAATATTATAAATATTTAATTAAACACTTTCTTAACTTCACACATAATTAAATATTCTAAATATTTAATTAAACTTCCTTTTTCATCTCTCACACATAATTAAATATTAATTATTTAATTATGGAAGCTTCTAAAAACCTTGTCACATATAATTAAATAACTTAATTATTTAATTATAGGATTTATCCCCAACTACCAACTAACTCCTCATAATTGAAATGCACAAATGGAAAATTTCCTTCATTTTTGAATGGAGAAGGTTGTGTAGGAGGAAACATTTCCCATTTTTCTCTCTATCTTCCATCTTTCTCTCGACCTCCAAAATCTCTCACCGTTCATCTCGACAGGCTTGATTTCAACCGTCAATCTTTGCCAACTAAGCTTTTGCCTCCAAAAGTCTATAAATACAACCTCTTTGTGAGTTGAAAAGGATCCTAGATTTGATGAATTTAGCTTGATTACTAGATAGTTGCATTTTATCCAACATTTAGCAATCTTGTTTTCTTAAGCATAGCATTTCATCCTTCATAGTATTATAGCTCTTCATATCTTAACTTAATCATTTAGCAATAGGCATGCATGTTGCATAATCATGTTCTCTAAGTTATCATTCTACCAAGCTACTTCTTACACCAACTGAGAGCCAACAACTTACATTGAATCCTTGGAGATAGAGGACAATGGGACGTTTTTGAAAAATTGTCGTTTTAGAGTTTGCTTTATCTTTAAATTAGTTTCCTTTGATATAATGTCACATTGGTGTGTTTGTTTATCTTTTTAGTTTATTCCACATATTCACACACACAACTATTAATGGTTAGATATGTTATTTGTCAAGTGGTTTGGAGTACTTTATGTTATTGAAAGACTTTATAAAATCCATATTGAATTAATGCAATAAATTATCTCAACTAAATAATTATTATCTCAAGGATAAACCCACAATAGTGACTCCTGAACTTGGGACATTAAATTTTTCAATTTGGAGGGGGTGAAAAGTAGGAAACACCTTCATAACAAAGACGAGTAAAAAATCCACTTGAATGAACATTAACCTTCATTTGAAGGTTTAAAAATAATACTTTTAAACAAAGATAATTTCCATAAAAAAGAGACCTTTGTTCAAAGGTTTCTTTCTATTATTTTTATGAAAATAGTCTTAAAAGTCAAACATAGGTCTTTTTTTTCATTTTAGGAAAGAAGGTGATTTTTTATTTATTTATTCATGGAAATGATCTACCTTCATTCAAAGGTCCTTGGATACCTTCAAATTAAAGTTCTATAAATGACCTTTCCACCTTAGTTCTTAGATTTTTTTCATATATTTTTGTTTCCAACTTTGGGTTGGACTTGCAAATGAAATAAATATGATAGAATAATGTATAGGATTGTAATCCTTTAAAAATTATAATTATATATTTTAAATATATTTAATTTTATTATTATAATATTTTCTACTTTTTAGTGAACATAGGCTTCTTTTAGCAATCATCAAAGTTTTTATTCAACACGCATGAAAAATATGTGTGCACTAAGTATTGATGTCCTTATTTAAAAATTAAAATAAAATTGGATACATTAAAAAAAAGCTATTGTATTGTATAAACTTATGTTTACATTATTAATTTCACTTCAAAAATTAATAAATAAAATATGCAACAAAAAGTTATGAAAAATATTAATAAATATTTGAATAAAATTTATGTTTATAATTTTAAAGTTTTGTTATTAAAATTTATATAAGAAAATCATAAATTGTTTATTAATTTTTTAAGAAAATACGTTAAATATTTACAAATTAAATACAATACATATGAGTTTAGTTGTTATATGTGTTAAAAAAGAAAATTTAATAAAAATATCCATTTTGCACGTTGATAAAAAAGGGAAATCACCCTCAAATAATTAATATAATTTTTGGCTATGCTATTATGAGTATTTTTTCTTAACTTTATTTACTTGAGAGTTATTTTATTTTACTTTTTATTTACTATATACATATATAGACAAATAAATTTTAATTTTCTTTATTTTTTATTACATTGTTTATTATGCTTTTATTACATTTTTTTTTTGAAAAGTGTAGTAATATTAATAGTTTCATTTGTACATTGTGTTGGCTTCATTTTTAATTTTATAGTCTTATTCTTGTTAATATATGTCAGTTGTGTTTCCATTTTTATGTACATGGTTATGACATGGAATTTCATACCCTATTGTCATTAAAATAATAAAATACCTAAATTAGTGTAGTATTTATAGTATATATAATTAATGATGAATGTTAAACAATATTTAATTTATAAATTAATATCAATTTTGAAAATGGAAAAAGTAGACAAAAATAAATGCTTTAATACTCATCATGTCTTGTAAATATAAAAAATTGTAGATAATAGTTTTTGATTAAAGTAAAAATAGGTTTTGAAGGGACCCCGAAACCCTTTACAAACATATTTTGAATAGATCTGGAACCTTCAACTGGAAGGTTGTCAAAACAAAAAGACAAGAAAGCACAGACAACTAAGGAAAAAAAGGCTACCAAAGCCAAAGAACCGCGACCGACTACAAAGTCGCAAAACAACAAACAACTAGCAGCTAGCCCAAAACCAGCCCCCAAACAAGAACCATCAGGATTTGCATTTAGAATTACTCTTGTGGGAGCGGAGAGTCATGTCAAAAGGAGGTTTAGAGGACTTATCTTTCTTGCTCTTTACCGTTATCCAACCCTCTTCCACTTGCACTACCTTATTGAGCCAAGCCATCACACTATTAAATTGTAGATAATAGTTATTAGTATAGTCATATCTACAATTTCATATTTACAAGAAATGACAATTATTAGAACATTTATTATTAATTTGTATTTTCTAATTTTAAAATTGATATAAAATGTTGTAAATATTTATTAATTACATATTATAAATATTATACTAATACCTATTATATAATATTTATATATTTAACGATATATATTATTAATATTATATTAATACATACACAAACACACACATATACATACATATTTGATTATTATTATGCATATTGACTGATATAAATCATATACATACATACACATTTTATTACTATTATACATATTTCTTAAAATAATTTTAGATGATTTAATAATTATAGGAAAAAAAATTCAAATCCATAAAATTTTTAACTTCACCAAATTACTAACACATAATTTAATTAAATAAATCTACTTTTAAATGTATTGTAATGAAAAGGAATACTTGTGATGTAGCACTTCTAACTTCAAATGTCATCAAATTGATTAAATGTGAACATACCAAATTAATTTACATTAAAATAAAAAGATTATACAACAGAAATCAAAATCAAGTACTCATGAATTACATTTATTAATAAATAAATGTTTTCTCATATAAAATTTAATGATTATTTATTCACAATCATAATAAAATATTTTGAAACTAAAATTCATATTTTAAAATAGAAGAATAAATAAATGTTTGTTCAAGTAAAATAAACATTATTTCTTTACAATCATAACAAAATATTCAAAAACTAAAATTTATACTTTAAAATAGAAGTTCTAAGTGTAGAGGACATTAATAAGACACAAATGTAAGAGTAGGTTAGAAGCTATATTTCATTAGACATTTGATAAAAAAAAATGAGCTCTTTTGAAGTTTAAGAGGAATTATGATTTTGACCTTTGCTTCTACTCTTTTCATCCACATATATGTTGAATGGACATGTGGATGCATAGTAGCATATGATTTGGTATAGTGGTGTTTGTATGAGCATAATATCATTTGTTTGCTATACTAGTACATTGTACAATTATGATAGAATCTTCTATGATGGTAATATTATTTGTAATCTTAGAAATATCCATTTACAACAAAATATGTTAGTTGGCAGATGATGGTGCCTTAGGCCCATTGAAGATATTTCCTTAGTTAAATTATCAAATCTAATTTAACAAGATTATGTTTTAATTACCTTGGAAATGTATAGAAGATGAGCAAGGGTGAAGATGAGTGTGTGCAACTATAAAAAATAATGGAGGTTATTGCAAGGAAAATAAACATTGCCTTCTATTAATTTTTATTACTAATTTTAGGTTTCTATGTATGATTTTTCATGCTTCCTACAATCACTTTATTAATCCTCTTCATTTTGAAGCACTAAATGTGTTTCAATGAAAATTTAGGTGAGGGCCAAGGATAAACATGTAAAATGGAGTAGAAATGGACTTAAAATAGAAAAAAATCTTTTAAATATTACATACAAAACGATGGGAATGATAGCATCCAAGGTGGTAGAATAACAAGGTGGTTGAATGATAAGGAGTAGATTAGAAAAATGTTATTAAGAGAAAGAGGTTGAGTATGATGTGGGGCGTGATTTTATGAATGGTTAGTGTACCAAATGTCCAAAAGTGGTTATGGTCATATTTATATGAACAAGTGCTAGAAATAAGTGTTAAATGAGAAGATAGGGTGCTAAGCACAAATTTTTCATCTCTATATTTCCCCTCACTTTAGTGTTATGTGAGCTAAAAAAAATTAAGCATGCTAAATTGAAATATAATTTACATTGTGTTATACCTAATTTAATAAATCCTATTAAGCATTCTTTGCTTGATTTTATATTTCTTATCCTCATTCAATTATTGTCTTTGGGTCTACAAAATTCATATTAGAAGAATAGATCATTATATAAGTTAGAAATATATCCACCAAAAAATCTACAAAATTATAAAAATAATAATCTCATCTTGTCAAATCTAGAGATAAGTAATGGATATGTGATCAATTTAACCTCAATGAAACTCAAAAATAGAAGTTGAAGAAGTAAAAAATGTAAGCCCATGAAGCCCATTGCAGATTCACTTTAATAATTACAAAGTATGGGCTTCATGAAGGAATAATTTTAACTATTATGAAATGTATCACCTATTTGATTAATTGACTTTAACAAGGGTGGTGTAGGACTCATGAAGTCTCCCTTTAACTAATGCATGTATAGTGTATGTAATGCCCATAATTTTTTCTAAGAAATCCAATTATTATTTTTTGACATTAAATAAATACTTATTATCACCTGGAAGTGTACATGCAACAACTTGCATTAAGTACCTAGCCCCGGTTTGAGGTATACAACTCCATGTTGTGACATCCCATCAAGCATGCAGTTATTTCTAAGGGATTCTCCAAATGACTACTACTAGATTTTACTTGCAAACACGTCTCCTCACAACCTTCTAATATTGACCCTCACACTTAAGTTTCACTTTAACCAAAGTACATCTATAAGGAATTTTCCTAAGTCCAAAGGATTCAATTATTGATTGCTTTAAATGTCTCCTTAGATTTCAGTGGATCAAATGTTCTTGTTGAGTCCAACAAAAGAACTAAAATACCAAGGTAGAGTTTGACTTATTTATTTAACATAACTTGGTTAATTATACTCATATTCCCTCTTGAAGAAGTTAGGACACTAATATATTTCATAACATATTTATTTACATATTACTAATGATTTTAATTTTAATTTCTCAAGGTTAGAGAAATAATTCGAACCTATTTTTTTCAAGGAGTTCAAATAATCATTTTATTCCAATAATTATTAGCAGGTACTTTAGGGACCCTAAATTAGTTTGTGTTTAATATAATCTTGAAAACCATTTAAAACGTAAGGGAATTAAATCCTTAAATCCTATTTTATCAACAATTATTTATTTAACATTATTTAAATTGTTTGACTCTGACACACAAAATATCAAGTTGATGTGTCTTATTATTTGTCTACATCCACATTTGTTAAATAACACTAACAATTAATTTATTTACTTAAATCCTATGGACCCCTACTATATTAGATCAATTTTTAGAATGTAACTTATATAAGTAGATTTGATATTACAAGATCATAGGTGGATTCATCCTCAAGAAGGCTTGCATATTAATTCAACTAGATTAAGTGCATAAGGTGTCTCTTAAATTAGCTTATAAAGTTCCATGGTTCTCTTAGCAATTATTTCTAAAGTGACTTTAAGTTATGTCTTAAGTGAGGGTCCTAGTCTCATTGTCCCCCACCATGATCAACTTTATTAATTAAGTTTAATGAAGTAATAGTGACTTGGTAAATATAATAGGAAGTGAACTCTTTTCTAGTCATTGGACGAGATCTAATATGGGCCCTTAGATCTTAGGACAGCTAGGAAACCCTAACTCCTATGATATCTTATAAATTTAACCTTTCTCTTATGATCTTCTCCATTATTTTGTAGGTTTGGAAGAATAATTGAAAGATGGAGGAAAGGGTGTTATATCGCATCCAACTCCCTTATTTTTATTTGGAAGTGAGATCTAAGACTTGGTAAGTTACAATAATTTTCACACCATGGCGGGGCTTCAAAAAGAGTGTAGGGAAGGAATCACATCAGTCCTATAAAGAATCCTTACAAAGAGGATTCGTTAATGGGAGGAGGAAGAAGAAGAGGAGGAAGAAGGGAGGGAGAGGAAGAAGAGAAGGGGGAAGAAGAGGAAGAAGGTTATTTTTTAATTTAAGTATTATACCCGGTGACAATATCAATGAAAAATTGCTCCATACTATTTCATGGGAAAATTGTTATTGTAGACACGAAAAATTAACATCATATTTGATCATTTTCTTCTTAATTAATTAAATCAAATTATTTAATTAATGTCCTAAGGTTCCTCCAGTTAATTAAATAAACTCAAATGTTTAATTAAAAATCTAAATATTCATTCTCTTCTCATTTGATTTAAAACAAATCCAAAAATGTAAATCAAATGTCACATCAACTAATCACTAGCTTAATTAATCAAATCCCTGATTAATGCTAAGCCTAACCCATGTCCTATCCTCTAGCTTTTCCCACTTGCACAATAAATCATTTAGTTTGATTTATTAAAAGCTCTATTTTCCTCACAAAGCATATTCCCAAGGAATATGCTCTCATTAACTCCCCTTATTTGATTTTTTTGTCCAAAAAAATTTCCCCCAAATCCTTCAACCATATGCATTTAATGCTATTTTCAAATTTCAAATGGGAACATTGGCCAAAACTTACACTTGACCATGTCCCATTCACATGGTGACAAGTAGCATGAACCTATTGGTTGAGGATTAGTCCCACATTCCTCAACTTTGCCTCTTCTTCTCTCAATCTCTCCTATAAATTCAAGGCCTTTTTCTATCATTTTTCATCTACCATTTGAGCATTCTCACTATAGGTAACTTGAGTTCATTTTGCATCTCTTTGTCTATCACCATCATTTGCTTGTCAAGGGTTGGGAAAGGGCTACCTCCTACACAAAGAGTAGCACCAATCCAATATGGAATAGGTATGATTCATGTGTTTTTCTAATGCTTTCATTTAGTTGTTTCGGTTTTCATTTTGTTAAGCATTACTAACCATGTTTCTATATTTCATAAGAATGCCATTATATTTTCTTATTTCAAACTCACATCATGCTAATGTCCGATAATAGTTTAGGTTTGCAGATTTGTGGTGTTACAGTTATCATCATGTGAAGTATCACAAAGGAAATAAAATAGTTCAAATATGCTCTTCCATAAGAGTATGGAATCTAGGTAGTAGTCTAAGACACATGGAGAACAATATCAGAGTATCACCTGATGCTTTAATCAAACTATTATAAAAAAAGAATATTAAAAAAACACACAAATTGAATTTATTGATAAACTTACTAACATTATTGTTGATAAAAATAATTAAATAAAAATTAATAGAGAATATATATTTTTATGTACATAATTACTCTACCTGCTGCCATTGTAAAATACCTTGGAATTAACAATACACTAATTTCAAATTACAAAGATAAATGAATGAAGACTTGTGTGCCCACTTTATTCAAAAGAGGGCAGTCGGTAATGGGTCCCTCGCCATATGTACCATATTGAAATGTTTAGTTACGCTCGACAATATTCCATGATAATCAGCGACATACCTTGTATTGTATTATTTTCTTTATTTTGCATTTCATTCAAACACGTAACTCTTGGTTGCTTCTTTTCCACAATGTAACCTCTGCAGCTTCTAATCAAGCTGTATTCAGCTGAGATCTAGACAAACACTGTCGTGCTAAATTCCTTCTATCTTATTACCTGTGAAGTTCTTGGGCATCTTACAACGCCAACGGGAAGGAGATGGATAAAAAATAGGGTAAGAGGGAAATGGTCTATGTAACAGGGGCGACAGGATTCATTGGATCCTACCTCATCAAAAATCTGCTGCAAAAGGGTTATATAGTACACACTAACATAAGACATCGTGGTAATTCCCTCTTTCCTTCATCCCGCACCTCTTCTTCATTCATGCACTATATTCACAATTTAATTTTTTGATCTCCTGTAGAAAACCCTAGTTATCTACTATGCCTTCTGCTCGCCAAAGAAAGGCTTCAACTGTTCAAAGCAAATCTTTTGCAACATGGCAACTTTGATTATGCTATTAAAGGTTGTTGTTTCATCATCAACCTGGCCACCGTTCTGTATTTCTAGGTAATATACTTATCTACCCAACAAAACCCCTCTATTTTGTGTTGGAATAAGGCAATAATTGAATCATGCATGCAAGAGAATTTCAATTAGGAGTCTTCAACGAATAGTCTGATCTATCCATAGTTCCTGGTCATTAGCATTAGTCACATAGTTAGTTGGCAATAAACTTTAGTTTGATGTCCATAATTTGGAAATATCTGTCATTGTATATTCCAATCTTATAGGATATTGTTGAGTTTCCATGTTCTATAAATCTGTAACTGCTATTGATGAATAATATGGAAATCTATGAGTTCTTCTATGTTTATTATTTTCTTTGTTTTCTGTTGGGTTTTCTCTACTGTTCATTAATTTTAATATGGTATCAGAGCCAATGGTAAGTCTTGGTGTTGTGAGCATGTAAGTTTGTTATTGCTGCTACAGAGAAGTTTGTTGTTGCTGTTGAGTTGTAGGAATGCCAGCCATTAATGAAGAATCATCAGAAGATGATGAAGATGATTTTATTGAAGCTGAAGTAGTTGTTCTATTTTGAAATGGTCAATACTTTGAAGACAGAGAAGGATGCGGTAGAGGGATGAAGAAATTGTACTATTTAAAAAAAAAATAGTTAGTTGTGTTGGGGATCATCAAAGCACAATTTAAAAAAAGGTTGTCAGAGGAAATATGGGTTCCTTGACATGCCTCCATTTATGGTGTTAGAGGAGGAGAGGTGCATGAGATCTCAAAAGAGCAGCTTGAAGAATTCTTATTGGTTTGAGAACTGTTCTCAAAAGACAACTTCTGCATAATGTAATGTGTTTAGTTTTATGTTGTTAGATGAATAAGGAGTTCAGTAAAATTCCATTATTCCTTAAGGGGAAGTGTTGGAATAAGGCAATAATTGAATCATGCATGCAAGAGAAGTTCAATTAGGAGTCTTCAATGAATAGTTTGATATGTCCATACTTCCTGGTCATTAGCATTAGTCGCATAGTTAGTTGGCAATAAACTTTAGTTTGATGTCCATAATCTGGAAAGAGATGTCATTGTATATTCCAATCTTATAGCATATTGTTGAGTTTCCATGTTCTATAAATCTGTAATTGCTATTGATGAATAATATGGAAATCTGTGAGTTCTTCTGTGTTTATTATTTGTTTTGTTTTTTGTTGGATTTTCTCTGATGTTCATTAATTTTAATATTTTGCACATGTTTTATGTATGAAATTGAGGTAGTGAGTGAACTGTGGAGTGGCATCAAGCAGATATTGTCCAGGCTACAGTTGATGGAATGGTGAACACTCTGAGAGCTTGCAAGAAAGCAAAATCCATGAAGCAAGTAATCCATACTTCTTCCATGGTCACAGCTTGTCCTCTAACTGAAAACAAACAACTTAAGGAGGCCCTTGATGAATCCTACTGGACTCCTATTGATTACATCAAAGGAAATGGCATTTTTGGAGTAAGTATTGAAGTTTCTTCTTGAGTAAAAATTACTGGAATTAATGGCCCATCTTAGGGTAGATGGTATCTTCAGATGTATGCAATATCCAAGACTTTGGCAGAGCAAGCAGCTCTGTGATACAGAGCGAAGGAGAAGATTGAAGTGGTTATAGTGGTGGTAGGGATGGTAGGAGGTCCTTCGCTAACCCCCACATTGCATGAGATTTCTTTATCAATCTTATCACCACTCATAGGTAATTTATTTTGGGAACATTCTTCAAATTGGTTTTGTTTTTGTGTTTTTTTATCAATATTTCCCATCGGATCATATTTCGTGATCTATTGTCATTTTTTTCTCAATTATCTATCATCTTGATGATGAATTACGAAATATGATTTGAAAAATTGATAAAAAATACCATACAATCAAAACCAAAAACAACAATTAAAAACTGAATACAAATGTTTATCCATTTGCAATTATGGTTTTTCTCTTCATATATATGACTTAGAATTGGAACCCCAAATTTTGTCAAGAAACAGAGCACATTATGAAGGCGTAGTTTCCATTCATTCTCTATTAGGATTGGTGCCATTGGTCCATGTGGAAGATGTATGCAGTGCCCATATTGCTTTGATGGAGCACCCATCTGCAACAGGTCGATATGTGTGTTGTTTCGATCCTGTGACAATTTCTGACATGTTGAACTTCTTTCGCAAATGATATCTAGAAATCCCCTTGGCTTTTGGGTAAGTAATTTACTGCTTAGTACGCTACATTTCTTTCGTAGTCAGGGGAATTTTTTAGTATCTAATTTCCTTTATTATATGAAAAAGCAATGAAGAGGGAGAGGATGAGTGGAAGAAATTTATACCAATTTCTTCCAAGAAACTGATTGATCTGGGATTCTCGTACAAGTATCCAATGGAAGAAATAGTTAGCGACAACATTGAATGTGCAAAGAAAATTGAAAATCTTGTGAAGGATGATGTGTATATTTTCATTTCTTTGTACAATAATGTTCATAAGAATAGTGGATGTGTAGTTTATGAGTCAATTTTTCATAATGGAAATGTAATGTTTTTAGATGTACGCAATAGATTGTGATGAAAATTGACATATATAGTAATTTGTGCAAATAATTATAGTTAAGGGGTGGTGTATATATTCTCATTTCCCTTCACAATAGTGTTCATGAGAATAGTGGAGGTGTAGTCAATGAGTCAATTCTTCATAATGGAAATATATCTCTTTTTAAGTGCAGGTAATAAATTATGATGCAAATTGACATATATAGTAATTTGTGAAATAATTATACTTAAGGGGTGTAGTATATATTCTCATTTCCGCTCACAATAGTGTTCATAGGAATAGCAAAGGTATAGTCAATTAGTCAATTCTTCATGATGGAAATGTATCCTTTTTTAAGTGCACGTAACAAATTACGATGTAAATTGACATATATAATAATTTGTGCAAATAATTATAGCTAAGGATTGTAATATATATTCTTGTTTCCCCTCACAATAGTGTTCATGGGAATAGCAAAGGAGTAGCCAATGAGCCAACTCTTCATAATAAATATGTATCCCTCTTTAGGTGCATGTAATAAATTGTGATGCAAATTCACATATATAGTAGTTTGTGCAAATAATTATAGTTAAGTGTTGTAGTATATATTCCCGTTTTCCCTCACAATAGTGTTCATGGGAATAGTGGAGGCATAGTCAATGATTCAACTCTTCATAATGAAAATGTATCCCTCTTTAGGTGTATGAAATAAATTGTGATGCAAATTGACATATATAATAGTTTGTACAAATAATTATAGTTAAGGGATGTAGTATATATTCTCATTTCCCCTCACAATAGTGTTCATGGGAATAACAAAGGAGTAGCCCATGAGCCAACTCTTCATAATAAAGATGTATCCCTCTTTAGGTGCACGCAATAAATTGACATATATAGTATTTTGTATAAATAATTATAGTTGATTTTGTGTGTGAGAATAAGTGGTCTAATTAAGATGATAAACCAACACACCAATGAAACATTAGATTGAAAGAAACTAATTAAAAAGGTAAAAAAAACTCTAAGTAACAATAGCTCCTTCAAATGTGTCCCATTGTCCTCTATCTCTAAGGATTCAATACAAGTTACTGGCTCTCAGTTGGTATAAGCAACAACTTGTTGAAATGACAACTTAGGAGAACGAGATCTATGTAGCATGTTTATTGCTAAATGATTTGAAGCTTATGATATGAAAACTGAAATGTTATGCTATGAACTTGAAATTCTTATGCTAAGATGCTGATTCGAATGTAACTATAGTAATCATGCTTAAATTCACAAAATCTAGGATCCTTTTCAACTCATAGGATGGCTGTATTTATAGATTTTCGGAGGCAAGAATCTAGTTGGCCAAGATCAATGGTTGAGTTTCAAACCTGTCAAGAAGAACAGTGAGAGATTGAGAAGTTGAGAAAAAGATGGAAGATTGAGAGAATAATGGAGAAATGTTTCAACCCACGAAACCATCCTCATTGAAAAATGGAAACAAATGTCATTTGTCTTTTCATTTATGAGAATTAGTTGAAAGTTGAGGATAATTCCTAATTAAATAGTTAATTTAATTACATGTGACTTGAATTTTAGAAGCTTCTATAATTAAATAATTAATATATTTAATTATGTGAAAGGTGAAAAAGGTGGGTAATTAAATATTTACAATATATAATTAAGTGTGAGAAATGAGGAAAGTTTCTAATTAAATATTTAGAAATATTTAATTAAATGTGAAATGAAGAATTAGAAAGTGATAATTAATATAAATAAATTGTGAAATCTATTTAATTAATTAAGAAGAAGATGAAAAAATGGTAATAATTAAATAAACTAGTTTATTTAATTAGAAGAATATAGAAAGTGAACGATATAAATAAATAATTAAATTTATTTATATGTAGACGAGTTTAGAAGAATATTAATTAAATAATTCATATTTAATTAATCAACAGGTTTGATTAACTATGACCATTTTAAGATGTGTACATTTTGTCTCTCTTTGAAGTGATGTGTTTTACGCATTACTTCAAAGAACTTTTTTAGATAATGAAAATTTGCCCCTGACTTTGAAATTTTACTGATAATGCTATATGCCCCCTCGGGAAATAAATCGCGTGATTTGAATGATGATGATGATTATTGGAAGAATTAGATGATTTTTGGAGCGAAATTGCCGATTTATCTCTCGAAATAGTGCATTGCATAGTAAAAATTAAAATAACCTCTCTTTTTTACCCCCTTAAAAGGTGGAAAAGGTGAAAAGTCATTGTCATTTGAATAGTAACCTTTTGCAATTTCCAGAGCTTTGAGAAGAATTTTGGAGATGCCGATCCATTATGAGTGCCACTGATTCGAGCGAGCCCGCCGTCATCAAAGACCAGCTACGTATGGACCTCCGGTAAGTTGATTTGATCCTCCTTCATGAATTTAAATCGCATTTTTAAAGATTTTTTCAATTTTTAGGATTTTTGAATGCCTGCTTTAGCGCATGCAATTTTACTTTAGCACATGCGAGCCTTAGTTTAGCGCATCCATTAGGTAGTTTAGCGCATCCATCTCTAGCCAAAGAAATTATGTTTTAGCACATAGGCCATTAGATTAGCACATCAATGGATAGATTAGCGTATTTGTGATTAGATTAGCGCATTTGCTAGAATGGCGCATAGGACTTGATAGAATAGCGCATACATTGTTTAAATAGCACATAGGCTAGAATAGTGCATAGGTGGAACAGAGTAGCGCATAGACTTGATAGATTAGCGCTTTGATGAAATAGCGCATTTAACCTCTGTTTTAGCGCATCCATGGATAAAGTAGCGCATTGATGAACTATTTTGGCGCATCCATGAAATTTTGCTGATTTTGAATTTTTGAAATGAATTTGATGATTGTTACTATATTAGCCAACTGATTGTATGCTTTTGAATAACATCGAGGATAGATTAGCAAGATTTGATAAATTTTTCTTCGTGCTTGAAGAACAAATAATAATAATTCTGATAAATTTTCTTTCCCGATTGAAAGACAAATAGTAATGATTTTGATGCTGAGTCGATTGGCTGTTAAATTTGTTTCCATGTTTGAATGAAAAAAAAATAGTAGAAAATGATTTGATAAATTTTCTTTCCTGCTTAAAAGACACATAGTAAAGATAGATTTGATATTGATTTGATTCAGTTGATTTAACATGATTTGCTTGATGCTTTCTTGTGATTCCTTGCTAATTGATGTGATTTTGATGTGCTTGATGTTATAGGAGGATTTTAATATCCTCCAGATCAGAGAGCGATTTCCTCGTACATGGGATATGATACCTAGACTATCTCAGTCGGAGATAGGGGTGATTGTGAGATGTGGGTTGGGTTCCCTGCTTAGGATCCCACAGTATAGGGTCAATAGGGCACTGTTGACCGCACTAGCTGAGAGATGGCATAGTGAGCATAATACCTTTCACTTGCCGACCGGGGAGATTACGGTGACACCAGAGGATGTGTACAGGATTCTGGGCATCTCAGTAGTTGGTGAGCTTGTGATCTATGATCACAAGGAGATTGGGGGGACGAACGCCTTGCAGAGAGTTTTTCAAGATCCTCATGCTGGCGGGTATGAGATTGCATGGAGCGATATGGTACAGAGACATGCCCCTTTGCCATCAGTTCTAGCGGGTTTTATTGGTGGCTTCCTTTGTCCTAATCGTAGATCAAAGGGATTATCAGTAGGCTGGGGTCAGATTCTAGAGAACATGCTCCTCCATTAGACCGGATATACATGGGGATCATACATGCTTGCCCATATGTACCACGATCTTCATCAGGTGGTGTACATAGATGGGAAGAGTATCTCATTTGGAGTTACTCTTCTATAGATTTGGGTATGGGAGCACATTGCCATCACTCGCTCCATTGTTCAGAGAGATCACCCACTGGGCTATCCATATGTATATGCTTACATAGGTCCCCTTGTCCAGTCGATGCTGGGAAAGTTAGAGTACTGGCGGAGGATATTGGATGACATGGATACCGTCAGCTGGAGACCATATCTTGGCTGTGAGGCATGGGATGAGGATGACATAGAGCTTCCTTACTGCGGGATAGCTAGATATATGATTGGTCGTACTCCCTTCATTATTGACCGGTTTTTGGTTATGAGAGTACTGAGGTAGTATGGATGGGTATAGATGATGTCATAGGATGTGGCTCACTATGCGAGACACCGCGAGGATGTGCTAGAGTTTTGGGCTATTCATCCTGAGGTTATAGATGCTCACATGATGGATGACTATGCCACCTTCTTCTATTCACATCTATTTCTGAGGCTGACTAGTCCAGATGAGCTTGCTTCACTATTAGGTGGACCAGTTATACAATGGGCACGACGACAACTAGAGACATAGGCAGAGGCAGGGCAGCCACAGGGTCAGGCACAGGCACTAGCAGGGCAGCCATAGGCAGAGGATATAGGTGGGGTGGCGATGGAGGTGGATGATGAGGATGATGAGTCAGACAGCTCCGATGATAGTGATGATGACGGGGATGATGGAGGTGGTGGTGGGTAGAGATTCTTCTTTGATGTTCCTTTCAGGACGAGGCCCCAAACATCTAGAGTGGTGGACTAGCTGAGTACTTCGGCTCCATGCATCACAATCAGGGCTCCTTCTCAGGGACAACTAGACAGTCTGCAGGCAGAGATTTAGACTCTTCAGAGTAGTTTGGCCTAGGCACAGGTTACCATCAGCCAACTATAGGCATAGGTTGCACAACCACCACCTCCTAACCCACAAATAGCTCAGCTTACAGCAGAGCGAGACAGTTTTAGGGAGCGGTGTATTCAGGCAGAGGGAGTAGCAGAGAGAATCCTTAGGTCAGTTGAGAGCACCTCCATTGGAGAGGTTGTGGCAGAGGGACTGGAGATTGCTTGGTAGGTCGAGTACTACTGGATGAGATACTTTGAGGTAGTGCCACCCGAGCGGAGGATTGCTTACACACAGTCAAGTACCCAGTCATAGACTCACTCATGTAGTCATACCAGGAGTGCCACCAGGAGTGTGGGACAACCTATCAGATGAGAGATCGGGGCTTTCGGCAAAAGAGATCCAGCGAGACCTACCACCTCAGGAAGCAACAATAGCCATGTTCCACGTCCGGATGCCCCTCAGTGATGAGTGATTGATACATCCTACCATTGTATTTTATACATCTTGTTTAAACATTTGATATCCTTGTACACTTGGAAATTTGTTTTGATGAGATTTATGATATGCAGTGGTGATTCGATATGCATGTGTTATAGATTTATGTATGCATTTTATTTCTATATGCTATGTTGTTTATGATTTCTATATGCACTTTGATATGAACTGCAAATGATGATGTTTTTATTTTATGCAATGTATGATCCCTATGATGATGACGCAATGATGATATGATGTAGTATTCTTTATGATGAAAATAATTTCTAACATGATGATATAATGCCATATGAATGATTTTCCTATATGATGTATGTAATGAATGAAATGAATGCATCTTTCTTTTATCAATGTATGCTTATGCAAATGATGTGAAATGATATAAAAGAGATGAATAATTAATGAAATGATATGTCCTAATGAATGATATGCACATGATATGAAAATGATATGATATAAATTAAAGATGGATAATGATCATGATAAACTAAATGAGACCTAATAATGATGATAATGATAATATTGATAATGATATGAATTGATGTGAAAAATGGAAATATGTAAATGAAATGATAATGATAACCTAAATGAAAAAGTTATGATGAAATGAGATGCCATAAATGATAATGCAATGAGATGCAATAAATGTCCAAGTGTACTCAATTGTTGTCTTAAAAGATTAATGAAAATTTTGCAAACCTCCAAAAATCTATTATACACCCCCCAAATGCAAATATAAATGAATCATGCAATCCTAGAATGCAGTAATGAACCATTCGCCTGTTTGTCATTCCATGAGCCAATGTTGCATGTGATTTTCATCATTGAGCCTTTTGAGATGTTAAAAGTTAGTACAAGCATCAAAGGGGAATATTAGCACCAATGATGACCTGAGTACTACTTTCATGATGTTTGATATAGCAAGTTAATACAAGCATCGAGGTATAATTAAACCAAGATGACCTAAGTATTGTTTGCGTAAACAGACAAAAGTTAACCATTTTCCTATGCAAATTCTGAAATGTCATCAATGATACGTTATGGAGAATGTCCCATGACAAATTTGCACAGTACTAGTGATTAGCTTACAGACAACAACCAAAAATCATCTCCTTCCTTGTGATTCTAGTTCAGTACATCATTGAACCACTCCAAAGATATGATATCATTAAATGGCAAAACAACAATTTAACTTATGCTTTTAAGTTTGTCATTCATTTTATTCGGATTAAGATCATCCAATCTGTTTCAATTTCCTATCTAACAATTGTTTTGAACTCAGTTTTGAATTGATAAGTTTTTTGTTTATGATATTCCAATGCTTGACACATGTTGTTGTTTGTCTGCCAGAAAGCTCCAAGAAGCGAATTGTCCCCAATGACCCTGCACTCTTACTCCTGTTTAGACACAACTACTGTGAAGGATAACATTAATCATCAATCCATGATGAAATCCTTGTTGTTTCAAGGAATTGTTTGGATGCATGATGCGGATTTGATGGCTAGGCATGTATGTGATTTTGATGAAAGATGGATATGCAGAACGTATCCTAATAGATGAGAGAGCCAAACAAATCACAAATAATGCCTGTTTGCTAGGTTTTCACCATTTGTTTTTATTGCACTTTATCCTGATTTGTGATTTTTTTTGTTGTTACCAAGACGCTTGTTTGCTAGGTTTTCATCAAGGCAACGATTTCTTTCTCTTTTTGATTTTTTTTGTATTTTTGCTCTTTTTTAATTTTTTCTTATTTTTGCTCTTTTTGATTTTTTTGTATTTTTGTTCTTTTTTATTTTTTTGTATTTTTGCTCTTTTTGATTCTTTTGTATTTTTTCTCTTTTTGATTTTTTTGTATTTTTTCTCTTTTTTCTCTATCAAAAGAATACATGTTTGCCAGGTTTTCACCATATTGACACTTTTTTCGAGTTTTTATGATTTTTTTTCATGACACTTTATATTGTTTTTGATATTTTTCAAGCATAAAATTTCTTCAGGTGAATGTTGTTGGTCGGGTCTTCAAACAGGCCCCCTTCTGATGTTGACAACTGATATGCCCTCGATCCATATGCTGCAATGATAACGAACGAGCCCAACCAATTAGGCTCGAACTTGCCTTTATTTTCTCAATCTTGCTGATTACAAGGGTTTTCCTTAAGAACCAAGTCACCCACTTGAAAAGCTCGTGGTTTGACTATGTGATTGTAGATGCGAGACATAACTTGTTGATATCCCTTTAAATGATTAACTGCAGTTTGACGCCATTCATCAAGCAGTTCCAACTCTTGCAACCTTGATACTCTGTAATCCTCATCATTTATTAGCCCTTTCAGTGATACTTGAAGTGAGGGGATCTCAACTTCTAATGGCAAGATAACTTATGCTCCATAAACCAAGGCATATGGGGTGGTACCTGTTGGTGTGCAAATACTTGTTCTATATGCCCATAATGTTGCATTTAATTGGACATGCCAATCACGATCTACCTTATTCACTGTTTTCTTCAAAACTTTAGAATTGTCTTGTTTGAAGCCTCTGCTTAGTCATTCCCTTGTGGATAATAAGGGGTAGAGAACTTGTGTTTGATGTGAAATATTTCACAGAGTTCATCAACATCTTGATTTTTGAAAGGTCTTCCATTATCTATAATAATGGAGTTGGGAATGCCATACCGACATATGATATAGTTCAAAATGAATGATGCAATTTTTTTTCCAGTAATAGTTGTTAGGGGAACAACTTCAATCCATTTAGTAAAGTACTCAGTGGCTATAATAATGAACTTGTGTCCATTTGATGATGATGGATGTATCTTGCCAACCAGGTCCAATCCCCACTGAGAAAAAGGCCATGTTGTGGTGAAGGGTTGTAATTCCTAAGTAGGAGCATGAATGAGATTCCCATGAATTTGACATTTTGCACATTTCTTGACAAAGATGAATGATTCTTTCTCCATGGACGACCAATAGTAACCCAGTCTAACAAGTTTATTTGCTAAGGTCAGTCCACTCGAATGTGTCCCAAAAATACCACCATGTACCTCTTGTAAGGCCATTTCTGATTCATTGCGAGACATCGAAGGAGGGTACCATCAAGACCATGCCGATATAAGACGTCAACAATTAAGGTGTAAGGAGAAGATTGGTGTATGAAATTTCTTTTATGATTTCTAGACAAGTCTAAAGGAAAAATAGTATCTTTTAGGTAAGTATAGATTTGGCCATACAAGGGAGAATCAGAACTTGTTAAGTGGCAGATGATTTGGGTTTCGGGATTGTCATAGGTGAGAGAAAACAATTGTTCCACCAGGAAGTCGTATCGTGCTTGATTCCCTAACAACTAGAGCAATGATGCAATTGTAGCCATGGCGTCCACAACTTTATTATCATTACGTGGAATTTGTGTGAACTTGATGTCAACAAAGTATTTCTTGAAATCGTCCACCATTATTTTTTAAGGCATTAACTTGTCATCTTTAGTTTGATATTCATCATTGATTTGATTTATGACAAGTTGTGAATCACCAAAAACTTGTAGTTCTGTGATTTTCCAGTCTACTGCAATTCTCATTCCAATTAAAAGTGCCTCGTACTCAGCTATGTTATTTGTGCAAGGAAACATTAGCTGATAAGATTTTGGAATTGTATGTCCTTGAGGTGTGATGAAAATAATTCCTGCCTCCGATCCATGTTGAGTGTAGGAGCCATCAAAATAGAGTGCCCATGGCTGCTTAATGGCTGTTGTGAATACATCAGGATCAGGAAAATCAATGTGTATTGGATGTTTTTCTTGCGTCGGTGCTTCTGCCAACTGATTTGCTATTACCTATCCTTTTATAGCCCTTCGATCCACATAATGAATGTCAAACTCACTCAGGAGCATGACCCATTTAGCCAATCTGCTAGTCAAGGTTGCTTTACTTAGAAGATACTCGAGGGGATCAATCTTAGCCACAAGCTTTATTGTATGAGCTAGCATATAGTGTCGTAAATTTTGAGAAGTGAACACTACTGCTAAGCAAGCTTTTTCAATGAAGGTATAATTTAGTTCATGGCTTGTCAAAGTTCGATTGATGTAATATATTGCCCGCTCCTTCCCTGTTTTGTCTTCCTGTGCCAATAATGCTCCTAAAGATACCTGTGTGGTGGAAATATATAATATGAGTGGTTCACCTTGTATTGGTGGAATCAACACTAGTGGACTCATTAGATAATGATTTATTTGATCAAATGCTACTTCACATTTGTCTTCCCATTTAAATGGAACATTCTTATGTAAGAGATGAGTGAATGGTAAACTTTTATTTGCCAATTATGTAATGAATCTCCTGATGGATTGCAACCATCCTTGCAATGAGCATAGTTGACTGATGTTTCTTGGAGGTGGCATATCAAGGATTTCTTGTACCTTTGCTGGATCCACTTCAATTCCCTTTTCTGACACAATATACCCTAGAAGCTTTCTAGATTTTACCCCGAAGACACATTTCTTTGGATTAAGTCTTACTTTGAATTTTTCCATCCTATCAAATTTTTTATATAAGATATCTAAATGTTCTTTTCTTGTGTGCGATTTGGCTAAAAGATCATCGACATAATCCTCTATGAATGTGTGCATCATGTCATAAAAAATGGTAGTCATTGCTCGTTGTTAAGTAGCTCCTGTATTCTTGAGTCCAAACGACATTACATTCCAACAATATGTACCCCAAGGACATGTGAACATTGTTTTATCCTGATCTTCAGGCACAATCTTTATCTGGTTGTATCTCAAAAATCCATCCATTAGTGAATGCATAGCATGGCCAGTAGTCAAATCTACAATCATATCTATGTTTGATAGAGGGAAATCATCCTTAGGGCATGCTTTATTTAAGTCCCTGAAATCTGTACAAACTCCGATTCTTCCATCTGGTTTTGATACAGGCATGATATTGGAGATCCATTATGCATAGTCTATAGACCGAATGAATCTGACATCTAAAAGCTTCTTTAACTCCTCCTTAACCAATAATGCAACATGTGGATGCATTTTTTTGAGTTTTTGCTTCACAGGTTTTGCACCCGACATGATAGATAGATGATGCATGATGAGATATGGATCTAATCTAGGAATATTTGCATAGGACCATGCAAAACTGATTTGTTTGTTCTTGAGAAATTCTGTGAACCCCAAGATTTCCTCTTTTGTTAATGATGTGGCCAATTGTAAGACTTTGGGTTGCTCCACAGTACCTAAATTGATCACCGTTGTCGATTCTATTAGAATAGAAGACCTTTCCCGATAATGTTCCAAGAGAGTGTCAAGTTTCTCATCTTCCAGTGCCTTTGACAGGTTTTTACCGTTAGATATGCTTTTTATTTTTCTCTTTTCATGATCTAATACTGCCTTTGTTAGGTATTCACCATTAGATCTTTCTTTTATGTTATTAATTTCATATCTGAGAAACTTGGCACTTTCTTGTCGAAAACTTTGATCTTGTGATTCCCTGGTGGAACTTGTTTTTGATTGGGATGAACAAAGGAAGTTTATGATGGTTTCCTCATTTGGAAAATTTGGGATATCAATTGGTGCAATTTGTTCCCAATCAATGAGTTTGGGATGGACCAAAGAAAATGGATCATTAGGCTGAGTAAGGTCACTGACCGTTAGGGTCATGATGCTATCATTACCTTCATTATGGGAAAATTCTATGATGGTATCCTCCTGTTGATGATCTGTCTCGCTTTGAATCGAATCATCCTCGCTTGAGTCATGATCGCTTTGTAGAACGTAATCAAGCGGAGGCCTTGAGCTTTCCCCTTGTATGAATGTAGGTGTGAATTTTTGTATGACATCCACCTATTTATCTCTCCAGAACTTATCATCAAAGATGGTGTCCCATTCATATTCATTGGAGTTAGTGTCAGAATTGTTTTCTTGAATTCTCATAATTGTTTCAGCTAACTCCTCATTGGATATTCTTTGTACTATTTCTTCCTTTGTATCCTCACCATATCCTAACCCAGTTTTATCCTTTGGGTGCATTGTTTTCAATTTGATAGGTTCAATAATACCCTCCTTTCTTTTGCCTATAGGGCCATTTCCTTCATAAACCATTTGCTGCATTATTGCATAACCTTTTCCATATTGCTCTATGGGTAACTTAACATGTTGTACGAATTCTTCTTCATCTTTATAAAGCCAATCAAAGATATCTCTATCTTCTGTTTCATTTTCCTTGATAAATCTTCCATCAAACTTGGTGATGGGAACTGAAATTGAGGCTAAAGCTACTGTAGCCTGTTGTATGGATGTTGATGGTTGAACATGGGATCTTGGAGATATGGGTAGGTTAGAGAGACATAAGGAATATTCTCCCACCCCATTATCTTTCAATTTTAGCTTGGTGCCAAAATTTACTTATCATTTCTCTTGCTTGTTCATTGTATTTGGAGGTAGAAATGGCCAAAGCTTCTCTATTATGTGGAACAAATGTGTCATGAGTTGCTCTTAGATTAGAACAAGTTTGAGTGCTAATGTGATCAGCCGGTATTGTTACTTCTTGTCCATCATATAGAAAATTCAAGCATTGATGGTAAGTGGATGGCACTGCTTGCATCTCATGGATCCATGGGCGACCCAAGAGTACGTTATAAGATAGATCCCGATCGAGAACCTGACAAAACGTATTCTTCACAACAAGTCCCACTCTGATTGGTAACATGATGAGGCCTTTGGAAGCTCTTTCCTCATCATCGTATGCCTTGATTGTAATTTTCCTTCATGGATCTATAGATTCTTCTGAATACCCCAAAGCGAGGACCGATTTCAAAGTACAAATGTTTAATCCAGCCCCCCCCATCTATTAGGACACGTCTAATTCGAGCCTTATGAACCATGACGTCTAGGTAAAGTGATGAATTATGGGGATGGGTCATGGATGAGTCATCCTTCTCATTAAAGGATAAACATGTGGGTGAGGACATGTGTCCCACCATGGATTGAAATTTATTGATATCCAAATCAGGAGACACAGTTGTGTCTACGAGTGCCTTTTCTAGAACGTCCCTATGTGTAGGGGATAACTTTAAGAGATCCAATCTAGAAATTTGGGCCGATTTTTTTCATAATTGATCAACCAAATTGTATTGAATTGGAGGGGGAATTGCCACCTTTGATGAACTTCCCTTTATAATTATTTTGGCATGTCCCCTTGTCATAGCGTTGACCTCTCGATATTCTTGCTTTCCTTTGATTCTAATAGCATTGATTTGCTGATCATCAGTATAAATATGATTGATTATGGTGTCATAGACATTGATTATGGTGTCATAGACATGATTTATATTCTTGCCTTTGTCACCTAAAGATTCCCCTTTTTGATAATTGGGGAGAGGATCTTTGAATGCATGATGGTCATCATTTAAATTATGTCCCTCAATTGTGATGGTACGATTATCAATCAAATCCTGATCAAGATTCTTTAACCCTTGGCAATTATTTGTCTTATGACCTTTACACCTATGATATTCACAAAAGTGTGAGTCATTCCATGATGGTGGTTTAACTCAAGGCTCATAATCTCTTTATGGTGGCAATGTGATAGCACTTTGATTCAATAGTTCTTTAAGAATGGATTCAAAAGATTGGCCCAAGGGAGTAAAACTATGTCGATTTGAGAAAGCTTGAGATCTGGGTGCATTTGAATTTTGATTATTTCCAAGATTATAACCACAATTGTTGGTCACATTCCCTTGATTGTAATTATTGCCTTGGGTACCAGAATTTCCAACATTATAGCTACGTTGAACCCTCGATATATTGAGAACAATAGGCTTTATATTCATGTTGTTAGCATCTACTACCCCATCATTCACAACATTTTTATTTCGAGTCCAAAATGGTGATTTGTCATTGTTACTATTGTTGTTGTTGTTTTTGTATGAATTTGAACCGTCGTTATCAAGTTTCAGAAATCCACACATAACCAAGGCATCTTCAATGGTAATCGCGTTTTCAATCAATTTTTCAAATGATTGAGGACAGTGAAGGTTTAGCCTATAACTCATCTCTTGATTTAGACTGTCGATAAAGATCTCCATATTTTCCATTTCAGGAATCGGACGGGAATATCTAGAAAACACCCTTCTCCACCTTTGTAAAAATATGGTGAAAGACTCCCCAACCTTTTGTTTCACTTTACACAAATCAAGCATGGTTATCTGGTGTTGGATATTGTAGGAGTATTGCAATATGAATTTATTTATTAACTCCTCAAATTTTCTGATGGGGGGAGTGATCTTGGAAAACCACTCCATGGATTGTCCACCCAGACTTCGTGGAAACAATCGCATTAAGTAGGTATCTTCATGAGCGAATTCTAAGCTCATATTTCAGAAATCCCTCACATGATAAATGGGGTTTGTTTTCCCATTATACCTATCAAACTTTGGGATTTCGCAATGTTTTGGAAAAGGAATCATTTGAAGACTCTTGTCAAATGGATATGGACAAATATCATCCAAAACATACTTATTTGTTGTACCCCCTTGGATTTCTTTTATTTTCCCTTGCAATGCTTTTATCTATTGAGTAAGAGCACTAAAATCATTAAGAGGGGCTTTAGGATTTTCTCTAAGCCCTTCCATGTCAAAATCAGCAAGTAACTTAGCTCCTTGATTAGCTAATGAAAGGAAATATATTTCCTTATTTCTTTCTAAAATTCTTTCCATGAGAGTATGGAATTGGGGATCCTGTTCTGCTTCTTGAAGCTTTTCTTCCGTTATCTCTTCAATATTTGAATTATGAAAAGGATTTTCTTCCCTATCACCATTATCACCCATTTTTCTTAATGTACTTTCCCTTTCGTCTCCTTCTATGTGCTTTTGAGATCTTGTGACAACAGGCATAAGCTTTTGCCAAATTTCCACTAACTTTGATCAAAAAGAATAAAATAGTGCAATTTTGATGGACATATAAGTCAGAATAGAATGAAGATTCTATTGATATGACTTATGAGATTTCTAATCTTTAGCTCGTGATTCCCTGATTGAAAGGATGATGATCCTGTTTGCAGGAATTAAACCAAAGATCAAAAATAAAAATGTTTTTGCACTTTGTGAGGTTTGATCATAGTTTTGTAGAAATAAGGATTTTGAGAAATGCTTAATGTCCCCTAAGCTCTCTATTGCAGAATTTGATTGGGATGATTAGAGTACATAATTGCAGGCTGGGGAATGTAGGAGGAACGAATACGCTGACTATGATTATGCCTTTGAGAAAGGGATCTTCTTTGAAAGAAAGCTCATGAGTATAATGGTTCTAAAGAATAATCGTCAGTGAAACCTCTAACAAAGTTGTGATATCGATGAATAAGGGTTCTGTGTTAAAGAAAAACCCTTTCGACTTTGGTATAAAAATTTCCTCTTTTCAATAAATTTTTGTAACTAAGAGATTTCTTTGGCTTCTTAATCTTTTTTTCTAGGGACTTCTTGGCAAAATTTGTAGACTTCCAAACCCTGAGCATAGAAAAAGACTAGACTGAGATGGCAGATTTTCGGGTGTCAGAAAATTACCCAGGCTCGAAATATAGATGCGCTAAAATTTTCAGCTGATGCACTAAAATATCCAACCTATGCGCTAGACTGTTGCAGGTATGCGCTAAAACAAAGAACACATGCGCTAAAACAAAGCATGAATGCACTGAAACAAAGCACAGATGCGCTAAAACAGAGCATGAATGCGCCGAAATAGAGCATGAATGTGCTGAAACAAACCATGAATGTGCTAAAACATAGCACATATGCGCTAAAACAAAGCATAAACGCACTGAAACAGAGCACAGATTCACCCAAACAAACCAGAGATGCGCTAAACTATCCAATTACTGTTATGAGATAGACATGTTTTGACAGTTTGATGTTTTTGGATGATCTTTATCTGATTTAAATGTAAAAAAACACGGCATACAGTAGAAAACAGTTGTTTTACAAATCCTAAAATCTAAACAAAGAGTGTTTGTTCTTGAGATTTTCACAGGTTTTGAACAAAATAAGCACTTCAAATAGACTCACTCTTAGTTGTCAAAAAGGTCATCATAGGAACCACATCCCACATCTTAAAATTGCGTCGACTCACATAGTCGTGTCACCCCTTAGAGGGGGCCCGTGTTTTTGTCTTTTCCAGGTGCATACTCAAGGTTAGATTTCTTGATCCCTTGAGCAAACAATCCGTGGAAATTATATGGTGAGTGTCTTGGGGGTAGATACTTCCCTCCCCTTGCATTGTGTTTAATATGATGTTTGGATACTGACATAGTTGGCTTTCTACACTATGGTTCGTAATAAAGGTATCCCTTTGGCGTGGCAATAGATAAACTCCCTCAAGAGACCTCACAATCTTTAGAAAAAATATTTTGGGGATGGTTATCTTGCTTACTTCCATTGAATATGGGTTTCCCAAAATTCACTTTTGATTAGAGTGGGTTGGAAAACCTGGCTTTGGTTGTTCCCACTTAGGTCGTTCCTGTAGGGTGAGTACTTTTTCCCACTACGACATGCCTTCTAAGGGATTTAATAAAACATGAAATGCATAAAATGAAAAAGGTAAGTCTGGTGTTTTGGTCACCCAGTAAAGGGGAGAGCAATAACCTATTACCCCACAATCACATAAAACAAATGGTTCAATTTTAAATCCAAATGACGATTTTCTATGCTAAGTGAAGATTTTGCTTCACAACAAACATTGGATTCATTTTAACCAAGCAAAAATGATGATTGGTGACTATCTTAGGATTGGTTAATTCCAAATTTAAGTGACTAGCCTAGGATTGCTTCATTTTACTTTAAAATTGAAATGAAAAATATTTGTCTGTGGATGGCGTCAGAATCAAGATTTGTTCTATTACACTTTCGTATGCGCTAAAAGAACTTGCAAATGCGCTAAAATAGACTGCATATGCACTAAAATTGAGCTCGTATGCACTAATCCATGATTCGTATGCGCTAATCTGAAGCTCTAGTCCGTCACCTGTTAGAAAACCTACAATAAAAAGATTAAAAACAGTAGATGATAAACCAACACACCAATGAAACATTAGATTGAAAGAAACTAATTAAAAAGGTAAAACAAACTCTAAGTAACAACAACTCCTTCAAATGCGTCCCATTGTCCTCTATCTCCAAGGATTCAATACAAGTTACTGGCTCTTAGTTGGTATAAGCAGCAGCTTGTTGAAATGACAACTTAGGAGAACGAGATATATGCAGCATGTTTATTGCTAAATGATTTGAAGCTTATGATATGAAAACTGAAATGCTATGCCATGAACTTGAAATTCTTACGCTAAGATGCTGATTCGAATGCAACTATAGTAATTACGCTTAAATTCACAAAATCTAGGATCCTTTTCAACTCATAGGAGGGCTGTATTTATAGATTTTCGGAGGCAAGAATCTATTTGGCCAAGATCAACAGTTGAGTTTCAAACCTATCAAGAAGAACGATGAGAGATTGAGAAGTTGAGAAAAAGATGGAAGATTGAGAGAATAATGGAGAAATGTTTCAACCCACGAAACCATCCTTATTCAAAAATGGAAACAAATATGTCATTTGTCTTTTCATTTATGAGAATTAGTTGAAAGTTGAGGATAATTCCTAATTAAATAATTAATTTAATTACATGTGACTTGAATTTTAGAAGCTAATTAATATATTTAATTATGTGAAAGGTGAAAAAGATGGGTAATTAAATATTTACAATATTTAATTAAGTGTGAGAAATGAGGAAAGTTTCTAATTAAATATTTAGAAATATTTAACTAAATGTGAAATGAAGAATTAGAAAGTGATAATTAATATAAATAAATTGTGAAATCTATTTAATTAATTAAGAAGAAGATGAAAAAATGGTAATAATTAAATAAACTAGTTTATTTAATTAGAAGAATATAGAAAGTGAACGATATAAATAAATAATTAAATTTATTTATATGTAGATGAGTTTAGAAGAATATTAATTAAATAATTCATATTTAATTAATTAACAAGTTTGATTAACTGTGACCATTTTTAGATGTGTACATATTGCCCCTCTTTGAAGTGATGTGTTTTACGCATTGTTTCAAAGAATTTTTTTAGATAATGAAAATTTGCCCTTAACTTTGAAATTTTACTAATAATGCTATATGTCCCCTTGGGAGATAAATCGCGTGATTTGAATGATGATGATGATTGAAAGAATTTAGATGATTTTTGGAGCGAAATTGCCGATTTATCTCTCGAAATAGCACGTTGCATAGTAAAAATTAAAATAACATCTCTTTTTTACCCCCTTAAAAGGTGGAAAAGGTGAAAATTCATTGTCATTTGAATAGTAACCTTTTGTGATTTCCAGAGCTCTGAGAAGAATTTTGGAGATGTCGATCCATTATGAGCGCCACTGATTCGAGCGAGCCCACCATCATCAGAGACTAGCTACGTACAGACCTCCGATAAGTTGATTTGATCCTCCTTCGTGAATTTAAATCACATTTTTAAAGATTTTTTCAATTTTTACGATTTTTGAACGCCTGCTTTAGTGCATACAATTTTACTTTAGGGCATGCGAGCCTTAGTTTAGCGCATCCATTAGGTAGTTTAGCACATCCATCTCTAGCCAAAGAAATTATGTTTTAGCGCATAGGCCATTAGATTAGCGCATCAATTGATAGATTAGCGCATCTATGATTAGATTAGCGCATCTGCCAGAATGGCGCATAGGACCTGATAGAATAGCGCATATATTGTTCAAATAACGCATAGGCTAGAATAACACATAGACTTGATAGATTAGCGCTTTGATGAAATAGTGCATTTAACCTCTGTTTTAGCGTATCCATGGATAAAGTAGCGCATTGATGAACTGTTTTGGCGCATCCATGAAATTTTGCTGATTTTGAATTTTTGAAATGAATTTGATGATTGCTGCTATATTAGCCAATTGATTGTATGCTTTTGAATAACATCGAGGATAGATTAGCCTGATTTGATAAATTTCTCTTCGTGTTTGAAGAACAAATAGTAATAATTCTAATAAATTTTCTTTCCCGATTGAAAGACAAATAGTAATGATTTTGATGCTGAGCCGATTGTCTGTTAAATTTGTTTCCATGCTTGAATGAAAAACAAATAGTAGAAAATGATTTGATAAATTTGCTTTCCTGCTTAAAAAATAAATAGTAAAGATAAATTTGATATTGATTTGATTCAGTTGATTTAACATGATTTGTTTGATGCTTTCTTGTGATTCCTTGCTGATTGATGCGATTTTGATGTGCTTGATGTTATAGGAGGATTTTAATATCCTCCAGATCAGAGAGCAATTTCCTCGTACATGGGATATGATACCCAGACTATCTCAGCCGGAGATAGGGGTGATTGTGAGATGTGGGTTGGGTTCCCTGCTTAGGATCCCACAGTATAGGGTCAACAGGCACTGTTGACCGCACTAGCTAAGAGATGGCATAGTGAGCATAATACCTTTCACTTGCTGACCAGGGAGATTACAGTGACATTGGAGGATGTGTATAGGATTCTGGGCATCCCAGTAGTTGGTGAGCTTGTGATCTATGATCACAAGGAGATTGGGGGGATGGACGCCTTGCAGAGAGTTTTTCAGGATCCTCATGCTGGCGGGTATGAGATTGCATGGAGGGATATGGTACAGAGTAATGTGCAAGTTGTCTAGTAGACAATTCATCAAATTAATATTTTTATGCATTCATATGGTGGGGAAGCTAAAAACTAATGGTTGCTTGTTGACTAGATCATCAAAATAATGTTTCATTATGGATTGGTAAAAGTAATGTTTATATTTTTGCTTATATCATATGTGTCCTAGTTTGCAACACATTTTTTGCCATGAATAGAAAATGCAAAGGAATGCATAATGGTAAAGTTTGTAGGTAAAATATGGGTTCTATTCAATTAGTGTATATTGTTTTCAATTCTTTGTGAGTTAAGTTTTACAATGCCTATTTATGGTTGTGCTTCTTTATTTTTCACAAGGTGCATGGTTGCTCTAGGGTGTAACTCATTTTTTTTATAGTGTATTGGTAGTGGTTAGTATAGAGGGCATGTTTGGGGTTTTGTATGGTTAGGGTTTAAATTTTACTATCATTTTTTATAAAAAAAAATTTTTATCATTGTTCCAAATATTTTTTCTTAGAAAAATGATAAATATTTAAGTATTTTTTTGCATAAATTATTTGTTCAATAATTACCTCTAAATTAATTTTTAACTCATTAACAATATAGTAATTTCAAATATAGAAATCGACAACCTTCTCATTATCTTTTATTTTAAAATTTCTCAAATTCTCTTTGCATATTTTATAAATTAACCACTTCAACTTTATATGTGTCTTTATAAGTAGAGTGCAATGAGCACCAAACTTCAATATTTTTAATGAAATGTGTTTGCATCTAAAATACTTCCAATTAACAACATTGATAAGACATTGATGTAGGGCATTACTCTCCTCTTTCTTCTCCATTTTGGTTTTATTTATGTCTTTTTGTAGTTTATATTTTGTCTTTGTTAATCTGATTTTTGTTATATTGTAATTCTTGCTTGTTGTTCATCTCCTTGACAAGTCGACAATAAAATTTTTTTGGTGTTGCAACTGTTGTTGAATCAATAGTTGGAAGGCGTCAAGTATTTGGAGAGAAGTGAAAGAGAACAGGGAGTTCAGTGTTGGAGAGAATAGGGGTTTTCATGCCTATAGATAGGCGTCTATCGGTGGAAGGAGAAGACATGGATGTTGGTGACATTGAACATCCGGAAGATAATTAGGAGTTCGAGTAGTTCCGATTGAGGATGAAGCTAGGACGACCATTGAAGACTTTATTTGATTTGTAATGTGAAGCCCCTGATGAAAGAACATAGCACTGAATTTGGACACAGATCATAATGTTTGTAACCAGTGATGCCATTGAGAAGTAAAATCTTCCATTTGTTTCCTTGTCAATGATTGTGAATCAGTGCTAATGAGAAAGGACATTTTCCATTTTGATTTTCCTATCATTGTTTGTGAAAGACCAAGGTTCTAAACTATTGTTTTAATTACAAACCTGAACCTCCTCTATGAGAGTTTTCTTAGACTTGAAATCCTTGAGAGTTTGATTATCTTGTGACCAACAAGGCGTGTCATTGGACATCCTCATTATTACTTCTTTCTTTTCATTTCTTTCGTGTGCTAATAAAATATTGCAATCTTAAGAATCTACATAACCTACTTAAAGTTTTTCCATCTCTTTAAAAGCTATCAAAATATACATTTTTATTACTTAATATTATTAGTGATCACAAAATAGTTAATAAAAAACTTATTAGTATTTGTATAGGAGTGAATTTTCACCCCTTATGCAAATTCCCATTTCACACACCCTCACCTTAGAAAATCAAATCCAACGGCGAAATTCTACATCACCCAACTACCTTCCTTCCATTTGGAATCTATCTGTTGTGTCTGTGGGAGAATATTTTTTGGGGACATGCGTGCAACGCGTAGAAATTCATGTGACATGCTACCATCCCTAACATATTCCTACATTTGAAGTTGGCAGAGTCGTTACACTCTCAATTGGGGATGAATTGTAATGTCCCTCTTCGACCAACCAACCCAAAAATGCCTTATTATTCCTCATTTTTTCTTCAAATTAATCCATTCTCACTCCATTTCATCTCTCTTACAAATTCATTGAGCTCTACACATATTCTCAAGCCATCTCTTAGCATTTCCAACATTCACTTCACTCTCAAGCAACACTTCAACACTCTATCAACTTTGCATAACAAGTGTGAAGCAAGCCATAGCAGTGTGGGCTTGGAGTCTTGTGAGACCTCCCTTCATCACAATTGAGGCTGTGGAGACCTTGCCAAGTCCACATTCTCCTCCATTGGCTAGTGAGATTTTGGGTGGAGGTGGTAATGTTTCGCTCCTCTCAGTGATTTGGTTGAGTAGCATTATACTGTTTTGTAGTGTTTATTGCAACTTCTACTTTCTTTACTTCTTTATCACATATTTCTACTTTGTTGTATCTAGTTGTCCATGGAGGTGAAAACACCAAAATGGGGGTCTGATTGAGGTAGACCCCTATACAGCCCCAACATTTTCCCCTCTCGTGTGTAGGAGAACGTGCATTTGGAGCTAGTTGGCGAACTGGCACATTAGTGAGATCATCTCATCACCCTAGCTTTTATCTATCTACTTTATCACCTTCATTTGTACTTTTCATATCTTATCATTCTATTTTGTTCATTTAAGAATAACCAGCTAGGTTGTTAGTTTGTTTTTAGGTAGTCTATACTGTGCTTCCTATCTTCTGGTCGTATAGATGCTAATGCACTCGAGAGACGCCAGTGTGTCATGCTATCATCCCATAACTGTGCTGCCATCCTCAGACAGAGAGTTGTCTAAGGTGCAATATCGACTTCAAAAACTAGATCGCCTAGCCTAAACTTGGATTTCAGGTTTGAAGAATGATAGAAGTACTTTATAGTCCTCATCATTCTCGACCCCTATTTGAAACACCCCTTTAGAGTGAGCTAAGTTAAAGCAGCCCTCCGCTCTTGGTTCCCCATGACCTGGAGCCTTGATATGGTTGGTCCCCCTCTCTTACATTTTTGGTGAACCTGACATGAACCATTTTGGTTCCGTTTAGCAGTGCTGAAAGCTCCTTTCTTCATGTTCTAGGAGCATTGTAGGTGTGAGCATTGTGGGGCCTTTCACCTCACAACCCAACTTGCAACCTCTAATAGGCATGTTGGAAGGTTTTGTAAGTGTTGCGCAACAAAACCTTAATTGGGTCACTGTCCTATTTTATAACCTTTTGGGGGCTTTGTGAAAGTATTGTTTAGTGTGCGCGATGGCCTATTTTTTGCATCAACCTATCCCCTTTGTGCAACCTATGAGTAGTGGTCCAAGTATAACCTTCACCTCGCAGAACCTGTCGATGGGTTTTAATAGAGAACCATCTCCTCTTTATATCCCCACATGAATCAATGGAAACACTATAGCAAGTGTTCTTGTTGATCTGACGTCTCAAGTAAGTATCATAACCAAGGAGATTATGTTAATTAACTTCCTACACAAAGATGGGTATAATGCACCTATGAGCACCATCCGTACACATAACACACCTTTTGTACCTCCCCTTGGTAGTATCATTTTGTTAGTCCTTGAAAGACCTAAGTCCGTAAACCTACTATTTGACATAATCCTAGGGTCTGAGCTCTTCAGAGTGAAGATGGGTATCCCCTAGCTAGTAGCTATGAACGCGGTTCCCTTGGTTGTGCACAAATGTCTGAAGTTCATTCATGGGGGGTCAATGCATGTGATTCATGAAACTGGTTATAAACCACCAGTCACATATGATAGCTATTCCTTAGATCACTTCTGGCCTACATCGGTCGGTCCTCTCTTGCCTAGGAAGGACCTCTTGTACCAAAATTATCAAAATTACAAGAAAGGGCACTTAATGCCTAGAGTGAGATACCCTTCATCACCATATCTAGTTTCACATAGGGCTTGCTTAAAAGTTGACAGTGATGTTGCTAAGGCCCGTAGGAGAGAAAAATAAAAGCCTTCTTAGGGTTCTTCTTCTTCCTCTTCCATTTTTTAGCTTGAAACTCCCTCTCACCCTACGATGGCGCCATTAGATTTTGTTCTGCACTTGTGAGAGAACCCTATGGTGCCCGCTTGGTGAAAGCCTAAGCATTCCGCATTTGGGCTCCCTATTATGCCCATGGATCTTAGGCTCGTTTGATATGGTAGAAGGAAGGGTCCCTGTGGGGAATCCTCTATGTTCTGGCCTCTACAGCCTCCTATCACTCCTGCTCTAAAAGTAGTAAACAGGAAGAGGCTCATTGTCGAGGCACTAGAGCTGACTCCCCCCATTATTTCTCAACTAGCATCTCCTGCTCCCATTCAAGAGCTTGTCCCTTCGTCAAAAATGGCTATAGTGGACACTCCTATGATTGAGCAGGAGCCTTCTGTCCCTTTGCAGCTCTCGACCTCTAGCTCAAAGAGTCACAAAAATCGTCTTTCCTATGAGTGCAAGCATCGGTGAAAGGCTATGGCGGCTAAGAAGAACACTTTGCAGAGAAATGATGAGGAGTCGACCACCCCTATATCAGGGCCTCTTGCTCTGTCCTCCTCTATCCTCCCCTTTGCTTCCATTCAATCTATTTCAGTCTCGCTTCTGAATCCCGCTATGAGTGTGAGTGTGCCTGAACCCAAAACAGTGCAGGTGTTCATTACTCCTTTAGTTGAGCCACCCTTGTTGATGTCTCTTCTAGACATCCCACCTTTCCTGAAACTCATGGATATGCCGAATACTTCGATGGTGTATGTCATGGTTTTCTCCTCCTCTTCCTCTGCACCTCTCACCTCATTTGTGGGGAGTTCCCATCCTCCGACAAAGTCGAAGGTAGAAGTGGGTCCTTCCAGAAATGGATGGCGTAAGAGGATCCCACCTTCTCTAAAAGGTGGTCTTGCACTAGTTTTTTATGTCCTAGTGACAGAGCCAACTCTAGCTTCCCTTGAGTTCTTCATCGTTCCTGAATCACTCGATGAGCCAAGCGGTGAATCTCGACCGCAGTCCTCTCCGTATGTTGAGATATGACATGACACTCCAGTGAAGTGCACATGTTTAACTCTTTGGATAAAATTCTAAACTTGTTAGCAATCTTCACAAAGTCATTGACCATAGCTCCACAAGAGCCTAGTAGAGAAGACCTTGCGAGGGCTTCTTCCTCGGCCCTTGTTATGGGAGGGTTGGAAGCCCCTCCCCTTAATATTCCACCATTGCAAGCTCATCCTCCTTCCCCTTATGATGATCTAGAATGGGAAGCATATGACCTCTTGGTCGATGAGTTTTAGGGAGAGACCTCTTCTTTATCTTTAGATTAGATGTGTGTATGTTGTGATGTGTTCCCCTACCTATGCTACGTGTTCCTGGATGACCCTTGTCACCCTTATTGGTGCTTGATATAGGATTGATTTTGTGTCGTAAACCTTCTTCTATCTATATCATCATTCTTCCATGTTTGTGTTTGATTTTTGAAAAATTGGGGATGATGCAAAGTGGTTGGGTCATTTAGGCTTCCTTTCATGTTAACCCAATTTTCTATTTTTACTTTGTTTTCTGTGCATTCTTCCTGATCTAGTTGAGGATTGATGATATTTCTCCTTGCACTGCGGTTACCTAAGCACGAGAAAATCTAACCCCATGAAACCAGATCCCCTTGTGCCCTTTGTTTATCTCTCTTTTTCTCTTTTTCTCTTCTTTGCTTGAGTTGTCCCTCTCATGTGTGACAATGCCATTTCTATGATACTTCGATATTCAAAAAATGCATTTGTCGCCAATGAATATTTTCTTGAAGATCCTCACAAACATTTCTTTTTGAAAACTACATTCACAACTAGGACCCCTAATGAAACATGTTTCCTTTATCATGGGTTCACAAAGAAAGAACTTGGGAACTTTCCTCTGAGGTGGAAGTAGCTTTGGCCTTCCCCTCGCGAGGGGAAATTTTCTTCCTTTTGAATTCTTTGATGAAGTGAATATCTTTCAAAAGGATTCCTTGACGATGAATCCATTTCAGAAAAATGTCTCTGTTGCACTTCCAAATAGCGTATCCCTTGAGTGGGCCCCTCTTCATGTTGGGTTCCCTAGGGACCCCTTTGAAAGCTTTCCAATTTGTTGACGATTTGTGTGACTGTCCACTTGACTGCTTGTGTGGCCATTTTGTTTTTGGACATGCTTTATCTATGGGTAAACATGTCGCTTTGCAGGTGCGCCTATAAAGCTAATTTCTAATTCGACTCTGCGGAGTTCCATTCTTTGGGTTTCCTTCATGTGAGAGATCCTTGAGGATACCTTCTTGCAGGTTTGTGAGCCTGTAAGGTGCATACTTCACAAGGCTTCCTTCATGTGAGAATCTTGTGCGCTACCTCCTTACAGGTCTGCGCGCCTGTAAGACACTTTCATCATGTGGGATTTGTCCATTGTTGGTTTAAGGGCCTTTGGTGTACCTTGTGCAACTTCATAGTTATGTGGGGCTATGGAGTCTTTTGTTTGAAACTCCTCGAGTAACGTGCCTATGGAGTCCTTTACCTGTCTTGCACTTTCGAGCTTGCCAAATCGTGGTCTGCTTCCTTGATGGTTCAGGTATAAATTTCTAACCCTATTAACTCTTTGATCTACTTTACTAAAGCAATCATCAGTACTCTATCTTGCTAAAGTAGGGGCAAAATGTATAGGAGCGAATTTGCACCCATTACGCAAATTCCCCTTTCAAGCACCCTCACCTTAGAAAATCAAATCTGAAGGAAAAATTCCACATCACCCAACTACCTTCCTTCTATTTGGCATCGATCTATTGTGTCGATGGGAGAATATTTGTCGGGGACATGTGTGCGGTGCATACATGTCTTTGCAATGCACTGCTATCCCTAACGGATTTCCGAATCTGAAGTTGTTAGAGGCATTACAATCCTAATTGGGTATAAATTGTAACGTCCCTCTTTGACCAACCAACTTGAAAATGCCTTATTTTTCCTCATTCTTCCTTCAAATTGATCCATTCTCACTCCATTTCATCTCTCTTAGCAATTCATTAAGCTCTACACACATTCTCAAGCCATATCTTAGCATTTCTAGTATTCACTTCACTCTCAAGCCATACTTCAACACTCCATTGGAGCAGTAACACTCCATCAACTCCACATATCAAGTTTGAACCAAGCCATAGCATCATGGGATTGGAGTCTTGCGAGACCTCCCTTCATCACAGTTGAGGTTGTGGTGACCTTGCCAAGTCTACATTCTGTTCCATTGGCTAGTGATCTTTTGGATGAAAGTGGTAATGTTTTTCTCTTCTCCTTTGTGATTTGGTTGAGTAGCATTATATTGTTTGGTAGTGTTTATTGCAACTTCTACTTTCTTTACTTCTTTATCACATATCTCTACTTTGTTGCTATTTGGCTATCCGTGGAGGTATAAACAACAAAATGGTGGTCTGATTAAGGCAAACCCCTATACAACCCCAACATTTCCCCCCTCTCTTGTGTGTAGGTGAACATGCTTTTGGAGCTAGTTGGAAAATTGGCACATTGGTGAGATCATCTTCATCACCCTAGCTTTTATCTATCTACTTTATCACCTTCGTTTGTATTTTTCATATCTTATCATTCTGTTTTGTTTGTTTAAGAATAACTAGCTAGGTTGTTAGTTCATTTTTAGGTATTCTATACTGTACTTCTTATCTTTTGGTTGTATGGATGCCAATGCACTTGGAGATACCAATGCACCTCGTCGTCATCCTAGAACTGCATTGTCATCCTCGGATAGAGAGCTATTTGAGGTGTAGTATCGACTCCAAAAACCAACTCACCTAGCCTAAACTTGGATTTTGGGTTTGAAGAGTGATAAAAGTACTTTATAGTCCTCATCATTCTCGACCCCTATCCGAAACATCACTTGAGAATGAGGTATGTTAGGGCAGCCCTCCGCTCTTGGCTCTCTGTGACTTGGAGCCTACGTATGACCCAACTAAGGAGGGAAAATAAAATATTTAATTACATTTAATATTTCCAGTTGAGAAATCTTGCTTAGGAAGATATGCATTTGAATTTCCGTTGAAAATTTGTCTTGATGCATCAAATGATAATGAGGAAAAAAATAAGTTGGGTTGGAGAAAATAAATCTCACACATGTGAGAAGATTTGCAAAATTTCTTTGGGGCCAAAAAATGAATGTCTATGGTGGTTTGAATTAATGTGGAAGTTGGTGATTAATTCCAACACCCCCCATTAATCACAATTGTTCCATCCATGATTCCCAAGTTGTCTCTTTGATGAATAAAACTTTCCTTTGCCAATGGCTTTGTAAAACTATCTGCATATTGTTCTTCAAATTTGCAATGCTCCAAAACAATTTCACCATCATTGATTAGTTCTCTTATAAAATGATACCTTTTATCAATATGTTTGCTTCTCTTATGGAATATTGTGTTCTTGGATAGTGCAATTGCTTAATTATTGTCATAAAAGATTATAGTTTCCCCTTCTTGTTCATGCCTTAAGTCTTTTAAAATTCTTCTCATCCATATGGCTTGACATGCTGCCCCTGTTGCTGCTACATACTTAGATTCAACTGTAGATAGAGAAACAATTGGATGTTTCTTGGAAGCCCATGAAATGACTCCCAAAACCAAATGAAATGCATAGCTTGGTGTGCTCTTTCTATCATCTAAAATTCCTACCCAATCACTATCTGTAAGCCAACTAGCTTAAAGTCATTTGTTGCATTGTATAAAATGCCATATCCTTTAGTTCCATTCACATACCTCAATATTCTTTTGCATGACAACCAATGTTTTTCCTTTGGGGTCTCCATAAACCTTGAAATTAAAATCACTACATACATTATATCAGGACTTGTTGCAGTCAAATACATTAGACTTCCAACCATGCTTTTGTATAGAGTTGGATTGACATTGTTGCTGCAATCATCCTTACTCAATTTCAAACCTATGGTTGTTGGTGTTGAACTAGACTTGTTATTTTTCATTTTAAACCTCTTCAAGATTTGATTTGCATACTTTGATTAATAAATAAAAATACCATTCTTATTTTGTTGCACTTCTATGCCTAGGAAGTATCTTAACAACCCTAGACCATTCGTCTCAAATTCATTTGTCATTGTCTCTTTGAAATCAACAAGGAGGATATCATCATTCCTCGTGAATATTAAGTCATCTACATACAAGACAACAATCAATATCTTACCATCACCTTCCTCGATGTAGAGAATAGGCTCACCATCACTTTTGCTAAAGTCATTTCTCAAGATGTATGTGTCAATTCTATTGTACCATGCCTGTGGTGCTTGCTTCAAACCATAAAGTGCCTTTTTCAACATATACACTTTCTTTTCTTGCCCTTGAACCTCATATCTAGGTGGTTGTTCTATATACACCTCCTCTTTCAAAACTCCATTTAAAAATGTTGACTTTACATCCATTTGGTATACCTTCCATTGGTGTTGTGCTCCTATTGCTAAGATTTCCCTTATTGTTTCCATTCTTGCAACAAGAGAAAATGTTTCATCATAATCTCTACCTAATTGTTGTTTGTATCTCTTGATAACCAATCTTGCTTTATGCCTTTCAATCCTTCCTTCAACATTGCATTTGGTCTTATAGATCCACTTTACTCCTATGACTTCTTTTCCCTTTGGAATATTCGCTAATTCCCATGTTTCATTCTTTTCTATAGCATCTATTTCTTCATCCATTGCATTTATCCACTTTTCATCTTTAATTACATCTTCAAAATGAATAGGATCATCAACATGTGAATATAATTCAAAAAGAGAATTTAGACTTGTGTTGTTCTCACCTTCATTTTTCTCATAAATATCTCTTAAATTTCTAATTTTTCGTCTTCTCATGCTTGCCAATGTTGGATTTGATGTATTACTTGAATTTAAACTTGTAGAACATGGACTTGATGGGCCTGCACTATGAGTTCCTATTGCTGCTGGTGTTTGTTGTCCACTTGAAGGCATGTTTGTTTGAATGTGTGAGGTTGTCCTTGTGCTTGTTGAAGTTGTCACTTGAGGACCACTTTTCTGAGTTTGAATGGGATAGGAGGAGTCACATTTGGAGGAATACTTGCTAGTATTATTTCTTCTCCATCTTCTTGATGTATGCTTGTTGTTACATTCACTATTTTATCTATGTTGCCATCCCATGCTTCCTCTTCAATGAACTGCACATCTCTATTGATTATTACCTTTTTGGTTATTGGATTATATAGCTTATATGTCTTTGATTCCTCACTATATCCCACAAATATGCAGCTTTCTCTTTTTCTGTCCACTTTATTTCACAATTCATTTGGGACATGTACATAAGCCACACATCCAAATACTCTCATGTAAGAAAAATTTTGTTTTCTTCCACTCCATTCTTCTTCCAGAATCATATTCTTTAGACTCTTGGTTGGACATCTATTCATTATATAAACTACACATGAAACAACTTCAACCCAATACTCATTTGACAAATGTTTTGCCTTTAACATGCTCCTTGCCATTTCCATGATTGTTTTTTTTTCCTTTTAGCTACACCATTTTTTTGTGGTGTGTACCTTGTAGTAAATTATTTGTGAATGCCATTATCTTTGTAAAATATTAGGAATTCATTTGAGATATACTCACCACCTCTATTTGTTCTCAATGCTTTGATATGATGCCCACTTTGTTTCTCCACAAGAGTCTTGAATTGGCGAAAGTAATCAAATGCTTCATCCTTATGCTTTAAGAAGTAGACCCATGTTTTACTTGTGTAATCATCAATGAATGTCATGAAATAATATCTTCCACCAATTGATGTTGTTTGCATAGGACCACATAAATATGAGTGGACAATCTCTAATGGTGTTGCTGCCCTCATTGACTTTCCTACTGGAAATGATTCTCTATGTTGTTTTCCTAAAATACATCCTTCACATAGTCTTGTTGGTTTCTCTATGAGTGGAAATCCCTTTACCATGTTGTTCTTATGCAATAGGTTTAAACCTCCAAAGTTAAGGTATCCAAATCTTAAATGCCATAACCAATTTTCATCTTTAATTTCATCTTGAAATATTGTTTGTGTGAAAGTTGCACCTTTCCCTTTGTCTACAAGTTGCTATGTTTGAGAAAATTCTACATTCAAATCAGGATGTATCCTAAGGGGGAACATTCTATTATTTTTCAATTTCAATTTTGCAATGAGCTGATTGTTGGGGTACTTATCTAAGATTGTGCATTCTCTATTTTTGAAAAATACCCTATATCCCTTTTGAACGAGCTGCCCAATGCTCATCAAATTGTGCTTTAACCTAGGGACACAATAGACATTAGAAATAAAAAAATTCTCCCCCTTCTTATTTAGAATGTCAATTTTTCCTTTATCCATAACTGAAACTTTGTTATCATTGCCTAATGTAACATCAGATTTTACATTCTCATCTAAACTCGAAATCAACTCTGCATTACCTGTCATATGATTGTTGCATCCAGAATCTAAAAACCATACATCCTTTTGTTGTTCTTGTGCAACATTACAGGCTAAGAACATACTACCCCGATTTTCATTTTCTTTTGTGAAGTTTGCATTTTGCTGCGTAGAATCATATTTTTTCTTTTTATATTCATTTAAGTAATGCCCATATTTTTTGCAATAAAGACATTGGAATTTTTCTTTATCATACCTTTGTCCTTGGGGTTGATTTTGATTCAAAATTTGGCTACTACCTCTTCCACCTAGGTTTGATGGGCTACTTCTTCCACCTAAGTTTAATGGGTTGCTTGTTCCACCTCTATACAAATTTCTTCCTCTTCCTCTTGAGTTTGATCTTCCTCTTCCTCTACCATGGTTGATTGTAGCTTGTGTCTTGAAAGCATGCTCCAATGATGATTTTGTTGTTCTGCAACCTATGCTCATGTGAAATGAGAGATGCATGGATCTCATCAAGTAAAAATTGAGAGAGATTCTTAGTCTATTTTATGGAGCCACAACAATTGAATCAAAACTTGTAGGTAGGCTTCTCAAAATCTTCTCAACCACTCTTCTTTCTTCAAGTATCTCACCATGAGACCTAATTTGATTAACCAGTCCAATAATTTATGTGAAAAATGACCTTTTTGATTCATTCTCCTTCGTGCATATTGTCTCAAAGTCTCTTCTCAACATTTGCAGTTTTGTTGTCTTCACCTTGGCCATTCCCTAGTATGTTGTTTGCAGAATATCCTAGGCTTGTTTATATTTTGTTGCTGCTGCAACCCTTGGAAATATGCTCTCATGCATTGTTTGGAAAATATAAAAGAGAGCTTTGGAATCCTTCTTGTTGTTGTCGCTTAATAAATCTTTCTCTGCTTATGTTAGAGCATTGTATGTTGTTGCATCTATTGGTTCTAGGTAACCATTTTCAACAAGCTCCCAAATGTCCTAAGAGCAGAATAATGCCTTCATTGTGATTGACTAGTAATCATAATTCTTGGCATTGAATTAAGGAATTTGTGGATTTGTCAAACTTGTGCTTGGAGTTGCCATGACTATAAATATTTATGCTGAGAAAACCTTAAATCCTTGAAAATACTTTTGAAAACTTTTAGCTTTGATAACCTTCAACTCTGATACCATGTGAAGGAAGAGGCAGAGGACAGGAAAAATACAAAATAGAATAGAATAGGGCAGAGTAGAAATAGGAATGAAGTGCAAAAAATTATAAAACAAAAATTTAGCTAAAAAGATTTTCTATATCAGATATTTTCAATGCTTACAATATTCTCACCAAAAATAAAAATACAAAGTTGCTGCTCTTTCTGTTTATACTCAGAAAATAAAATAGAATAGACTCCCTTGTTTCTAGTTGTTTATGGCTATTACTACAAAAAAATACTGACTGCTTCTACAAACTACTGCTGCAGAAATATATTTGTTACTCTGCTCTGCACTTCTTTTTCTCTTCATTCAAATCATTACAAAAATAGAATGACTACAAAATTCTAATAGAGAAACTAAGACAATTCTAGAACCTATGAATGACCCAGCCGAAGAGGGAAATAATAAATTTAATTACATTTAATATTGCTAGCTAGGAAATCTTGCTTAGGAAGATATGCATTTGAATTTCCATTCAAAATTTTTCTTGATGCATTGAATGATAATGAGGCAAAAAATAAGTTGGGCTGGAGAAAAGAAATCTCACACATGTGAGAAGATTTGAAATATTTTCTTAGGACCAAAAAATGAATGTCTATGGTGGCTAGAATTAATGTGGTAGTTGGTGATTAATTCCAACAAGAAGTAAGGTGGGGAGCCTAGGAGAGTGGATGGGTTTGTAAAGAGTAGCTATTTTGTTTTTAATGATTAAATCCTATGTAGGCCTTGACAATTCTCTATGGGGAACTTTTCTGAATTTCTACCAGTCTAAAACAAACATCTTTGATTCAGAGATTCTGAAAGAGCCAACTCATGTAGAAGATCATCCATTTTGTAGTATTTGATGATACTAACATGCTTGTCATGTGGAACAAATTCAATCATACAATGATAAATGAGTAAGTTTAGATAGGAAAATCCTAGGTCGTATGGGTCTTGCGTTTCTTCAGCATTAACAAATCCTTGAGGAGAAGCTTAATTTCCACATACCTTTGGGATGCTGCCACCCAAATGAAATGATCAAAATATTTTGTGATCCTTTGGCTATTGAAGACATGTTAAAGGAGATGATTTTTTCCTAGCCCTCCCAATAGGAAACAAGAAAATCCTACGAGTGAGATATTTAGAACGTAGGAAACCAAGATCATGCCAATAATATTGTATAGGGTGACAATCACTATTTTGATCTTCTCTAAGATAAGTAGACTAGTGATAACTAGGATTGATAAGTTTTTAATAGAATAATATGCATAATTGCATGTTAGAATTGGTCTTGGTTTAGTGAGTTCATCAAAATAGTTAAATTATGCATCCAAGACATTGGCTCAATGTGGTGTAAAATGAAAAAGAAAATTACAAGGTGTGTTCTTTTTTGTTCTAAATACAATTGGCAAGTATAAAGCTAAACTCTGTAACCTTTGACAACAACCTCCATAAATATTCCAAAATGTGGTTGTGGAACAAGGTATGGACATCCATTAAAGGATAAGGATAGAGGAATTTTGTTATATATTATACGTCAAAATTATCTAGTAGACATGTATGCAAAATATGAAAGTATAGATTAAGCCACATGAAGTATTTGATTGAATTTCTCAAAGACATGTGGTCTCATGGAATACTATGATTGCAAGATATGCACAAAATAGGTTTGTTAAAAATGATTTAAAAAATTTCAAGAAAGTTTTAATAAAATGCAATTGGTAGGTGTAAATCCAAACTTTGCAACCTTTTTCCAACATCATCCATACTTGTAAAAAAATATGAGGTTTCAAATAGAGTATGGAAATCCATAAGAGTTCGAAGGATAGAGGATATTTTAAGATTTTGTAGTTGTAACTACCTTGGTAGAAATGTATATAAAATATGAAATAAAAATGTTGGTGAGGAACTAAACTTACTATGGACTAGTTTATAGACCTACACATCCTTCGTGGATTTGAATGACTACTATGATATTATTGAAAATGAGTTTGTTGAAAAGGTATTAAAAAAAACCAAGAGGTAGGTTAAAGTGAGACTCCATAATCTTTGGCAACATCCTCCCTATGTTTGCTATGCCAAAATGGGGCTTTGTAATAAGATATGGACATCCATTGAAGGATAATGACTAATGGTTCTATACATCATGGTTTATTTATAGTTTAGACATGTTTCCTTTAGTTGTTTTTTATGGATCATGTAAATGGCATATTATTCTAGGATGAGAAGGAGGTTTATGCAAGATTGCTTTCATCTTTTTGGTGAAGAGGGTATTAACAAAGGAATACTCAAGCATTCTATATGTTACTAGATTGTTCAACTATCTTGTCTACACATGATATGGCCTTCCATAATCACCTTTAATAACATTCAAGAAAATGCAATTGGCAAGTGTGAAGCAAGACTTTGCAACCTTTGGAAACATAATCCTATATCTTTTTCCATACTAAAATGGAGCTTTGGAATAGGGTGGACATCCATCAAATGATAAAGGATATAGGGATTTTTTTACATGTTGTAGTTGGATTTTTTTGTAGATGTATGAAAAATGTTGAAGCATAGACAAGAAAATGGAAATAAGTGGGAAGCATCAAGAAACAATTACCTTATTTATACTCCACTCCTTCTAATTAAAGCTAAACTATTGAATTGGGGCACATAAAATTCTACAACCCACCTAAAAAAACAAGAACTTTGGAATGTATAATATTGTTGTTAGTGATGGAGGGACCATGTGAGAGTGACTTGGAGAGTTAATTTGGAAATGTGGGAATAGAGTCTACACACGATTTTTATTGACCAAACATGTTACTAACATCCACCAAATGGGGTTACATTTTATGTGATCAAACATTTTATGGGAAATAGAAATGATAACTTTTCAGGAATGAAAATGGGCATGTTGGAAATATAAATGACCATGGGAAAAGGGATGGGTTAGGAGGTCCTCACATGGATTACCTAAGTGGTCAAATCTTAGGGTGTTCTCTCTAATACTAACCTATATGCTATTTTTGAAATACTTCTTTCTAGACTATTTTATATTTATTTTAAAAATTTCATATAAAGATATGTCAAATTAGAAACGTATATATTTTTATTATATGAATTCTTGATTGTGAAAAGTGGTGACAATATGTTGAATGAACAAAGTAAACTAAGCAGTGGTAATATGCTATGTAAATATATAGTACTATGCAATCGGTAGGTGTAAAGCCAATTTCATAGTCTTTGTTAGCATCCTCCTTTTCTATACTAAAATAGGTGCTTTGGATAGTATTTTCACAAATCTTACAGATAAAACTAGAAACAAACTAATAGTGCAACTATCTAGAAAAGGAAAAAAATCTTTGTGGTGAGCTAATGAAAAGCAGTATGCAACAGGAGAATATATTAAATGCTAAAGTAACCCATAGAGAGTTGCAGATAAAACTAGGAAAAATTATATGAATGATAGATGAGGTCTCAGCTAAGAAAAATAGGTGAATATCACAGAAAGATGCAGATGGATGAGATTTTGAAAATACTTGCATGCAATCAGCCATAGAAAAAAATAACTAGAAAAAAACTAATAGTGCAACTATCTATCAAAGGACAGTGGTCCTTGTTCGAAGCTAATGAAAAAAATAACACAATAGTAGAATATATTAAATGTTGAAGTAACCCATAAAGAGCTCCAAATAAAACCAGAAAAAAGTAAGAAAATGGTAGTTGGGGTCTTAGCTAAGAAAAATCAACGAATGTCACAAAAAGATGTGGATGAATGGGGTTTTGAAAAATCCTTGAATTCAATCATCCATAGAAAATAATAACTAGAAACAAATTAATAGTGTAACTATCTAGCAAAGAACAGTGGTCCCTGCGATGAGCTAATGAAATTGGAACACAAAAAGAGAATATATTAAATGATGAAGTAACCCATAGAGAGTTGCAGATAAAACTAAACAAAAGTATGTGAATGGTAGTTGGGGTCTCATCTCAGAAAAATTGACGAATGTCACAAAAAGATGTAGACGGATGATATTTTGAAAATCCTTGCATTCAATCTTGGCCATAGAAAATAATAACTAGAAACAAACTAATAGTGAAACTATCTAGAAAAGGACAATGGTCCCCATGATGAGCTTGTATGAAAAATAGAATACAATAGGAGAATATATTAAATGCTAAAGTAACCTATAGAGAGTTGTAGATAAAATTGGACAAAATTATATGAATGGTAGCTAAGGTATCAACTAAGAAAAATCAGCGAATGCCATAGAATGATGGAAATGGATTCGATATTTTGAAAATTCTTGCATTCAATCAACCACACAAAATAATAACAATGAAATATCCAACGGTGGCCAATATTTTTATTGTCTTACACTAGCATTTCTATCATCTTGCACTATAATCAGGCAATGTCAATAGTCAATGTCAGTAGTTGTTAAAGTTACCTTTGAGGTGGTGTTATCCTGACACCCCTTGAGGTTCTGGCCTTGTTTTATCATCATTTGTTGCACCCCCTAAGGTGAGTTTTGTTGCACCTCTTGAGGTAAGTTTATTACACCCCCTGAGGTGAGTTTTGTTGCACCCCTTGAGGTGAGGTTTGTTTCACCCCCTGATGTGAGTTTTGTTGCACCTCGAAGGTGAGTTTTATTGCACCCCCTTAGGTGAGTTTTATTGTACCCCTTGAGGTGAGTTTTTTTGCACCCCTGAGGTGAGTTTTCGCAAGATAGTTCATGGATTCGACATAATGCACCTTCTTGGGTCATCAACTTGAGCATCCTTTGTAACATGGCCACCTATCATAATACACTTTGCTTACCGATAGAGCAATGTGTTTCATGTGCATGAATTTAGTCCTCATGGAGCATTTTTCCTTATTCGATGGATGACGTTTGGTATTTGAAACAATCTAGGACTAAGGTCTCTTTACCTTACTGACTCAAATCTTTTTAGTACTAACCTTGTGTTTTGTTGTGTTTTCACGTGTCTTCTTTGTGTTTACATCATGTTTGTTTCCATTTCATCATCTTCCATATGTTATACTATACCTTGTGTGTTCATCATGTATGCTTCATGTTTTTTGGTATGTATATTTGTGTATCTTATATTTTTGCACATCATGCATATATGTGTGTGCTCCTTTGTACTTATGTTGGCTTTCCATGGGATCTTGGATCCTGGAGGCTTGCACAACCTCCTTGATCCTTATTCATCTTATCTCTTCAACATTTGGACAATTGGACCTCTCTTGACATATATTTCTCTACTTTAGTGTGAGTCTGAGCGTAAGTTCATACTCTCGCTAAAGTGGGGGCTAAATGTAGCATAAAAAGTTGTATACCTTAACTATTTCACATTATGATTTGGCTCCCTAATTTATTAGACTTAATTAAGATTCTAATTTTCAAAATTATGCCTTCCAAAGCCTAATTTTTACCATTTTTTAAAGGAGGACAAGTATTACGAAAATGTATCCAATCATTAAATTGTCCTTGACTTTGCATGTCCTAGAAATTTGGGCCAAGACCCATTTGCCCATCGCCCTTCTTAGCTAGCACCTAAATTCAAATATATTGTTGATAGTATTTTTACATCTAAAATTCAAATATAAAGTATCAACTTTTGGAATCTAATTTTTAGGAAATTAGATAAACACGGGTCTATAAGTATTTAGCTATTTCACCATTTGAAATTGAACACACACTATCTAACATTAAAGAGAAAATAGTATTGTCAAGATAAAATCAAGAGCAACATTTTTAGAGCATTATTACAACAATTCAAGATCCAACATCATGTCAAATTCTATGTGTGTTCATGTTATTGTCTTGTGAAGGCTAACATTGTTGTATGTCTCCAAGCATTCAATCAAATCTATCAAGCAAGATTTAAATCCTTGAGGAGATGCATATGAATTCAGTCCCTCAAGATAGCCATTGAAGGGTGGTTAATTGAAGCATTATGTTCATTCGTCATTTATTTCCTTCTAATTATCATTTATCATTAACATATTGATATTGTGGAAGTGGGAACACTTACATGAGGTTTGACTGAGGCAAGCCCCTATTGGCATAATATCTTCCCTCTTTGTGAATGTGTAGGTTGCAGATTTGGAAAGGATTGAAGAGATCTCAAAGGAAAATCCTATTGAATAAACTGGATACTGAGAGGGGGGGTGAATCAGTATCCACACAAATTCATTGAACAAACACTTAAAAATTTATTGCAACATAGAATAGATTAAAGTAATAGTCTAGCATTAAATTCCATAACACATGAACACCATATTTTACATAGAAAACCCAATGAGGGAAAAACCACGGTGAGGATTATCTCATAGTATATAAAGTTATATCAAAACTGGTAATAAGAGGCTCACTGCCATATATAGAATCTCACTACTTACAAGGACTTACTGTCCAAAATGGAGGCTCACTGCCTATAGAAAAAGTAAACATAAAATGGCTAACCGCCATAGTTGAACTGAGAAGATACACCACATGTGCAGGTTCAGTTCCTTTGATGCTCAGAGTGTTCACTTGCGTGATTTGATCTTCTACCACTATTTGGATACTTCTCTCATACACTTCTTCTTCTTCTCACATTTGCATTACTTATCCTTCATTGCTTCGTAGCCTACATCCTCTTGCTCTTCTCATCTTCTAATCATCTTGTATATATACCCGATGTAACCGTATGTATTGATTAGGTCAGCTTCATATCAAGAGTAATTCATTTGTCTTGTGCAACATCATGTTGGCTAGGATTAGCTTGATACCGAAATGAAAACTCAAGAACCGATGCCAATGCATTACCCGATCATAAGAATATCTAAAAATACATGTATACATGCTTCCATCTGTTATAAGCCTTTTTCCAAAACCTCAGATTATATAGATTACCGGAGGAGACATCCAAATCAAAATACCTGAGATACCAGATCAAATACCGAATAGAATAAGCGTGATCTTCACACTGGTACTCAATATCGAACCAACATGGTGACATCAATGACAATATATGACATAGTTCCAACAATCTCCCCCTTTGTCATTGATGGCAACATGTGCAAAAAGTCTGATTCAAAATTCTCCAAGTCTTCTCCAAATCTCTCCCCCTTTGACATCAATGGAAAAGCCAAAAAAAATGATAAAAACATGGTGACATCCAACATTTGAAGATTTTCATTCAAAATTTGAAAACTTTAAAACATTCAAGTATCCAGTTTCTCAAACCAGAAAAACTGTTTTCACTTGGAATACCTTTTTGTAACTTTCTTTGATCATAGGAAGCAATTTCTTCCATTCTAGTACTGTTGAATCCATTCTTGCACACACACTATCCAATACAGCCAATAGTGTGAAGGAGGATGACCAATCTATGGATGAACATTGTTTCTCACAGTCTTCTACATTATAGAGTATTCTAGGAAGATGATCTAACTGAACCTCAACCACTTCTTTAAGGAGCTAGAAAGTCTTCACTACATCATCCCTTTTCCTTTGCTCAATGATCATTTCAGCCCGAGTTCACCAATTTTCAACCTTTGTTTCCCTTCTTTGTCCTCAAAAGTATCAAATTTCTTTCCAATATTGTTCACTTCAGCTTCTATTGCTTCAATTCTACTTCGAAAGTTGTCAACTACAATAGGCCACCAGAGACAATACTTGTATATGTCTGTCATTTCTTTCATGCATTTCTTTGTCTCTACAATCAGTTCAGATAACCTATACTTTGCCTTTGAACCCCTCTTTTCAACTAAAGCTCCCAACTTACTGTTATGCCTTGCATAACCACCCCATCTTTTGCCTTGGTCAAAATGGGTCCCCCTTTGTTAGTTTTGTACTTAGTTGTTTTTGAAACAAAGTTTGGAGTCTTGTTTTTGCCAATACTTTGTTTTTCTTTTTGTTTCTCTGTCGGAATCAGAACCGGAACAAAATCGGGTTCTGAAAGTTCATTTGAAGCTTGTTTAGATTTTCATCCCGATAATCTTTTGTTTATATCTTTTGTTTTTCCTTTAGTGGAACTGGAGCCAGAGTGGGAGTTAATTTAGTCTTTTCCGAAAATTGTAAAATCATAATCAACTCCATCCCTGCCTCCGCTATTTTGAATTTTGGTTTTGGTCTTGTCTTTTTGTTTAGTTTTGTTATGTCGGTCTTTTGTTTTACTTTTTGTCTTTTGTTTTGTTTTATGTTTAGTTGGCAGACCCGGAACCGGAATTAGAATGAAGTTTGGAAGTTTTCTTAAAAGTTTCGAATCAGTTTCTATTTTAGTTCTGCCCCCGCCATCGTTTTGGATCATTGACTTTTTGACTGGAATCGCACTGTTGTGAAGTGTTGGTTCACTTTCAGTTCTAACTCTGCCTTAACTGTGTGTTAATGCATTAATGACAGCTAGTTGTGTAGATAGAAATCTTCATTTTTACCTTCATATAAGGATTAAACGAGTCATTATTATCATTATTAAGAGATTTGAAGAGCATGAAAGAGCAGAGGTAGAGTTCGTTTGAGCGAAAAGATTGAAGGAAGAGAAAATTGTTGCAAACGGATTAGTTCAGAAGGTTAGCTGTGTTCTTGTGTATTCGAGGTAGGTTTTCTTATTATTGTTCTTCATTTTATTTACTGTTGCGTGTTTTGTATATATGTTTGCCCGCGTCTGGAATCATGTTGTTTTCAAATGATTTCATATTTCTTGGTGTGCTTGTTTGAATGGTTGTTTTATTTTGTTTGGTCTGGTTGTTCCTTGTTTTTATTTTTAGTTCTTTCTATTTTAGGGCACGGTCGCTTTCATGCTTTTGTCATGATTGTGTCGTGCTGTTTTGGATTTACAGTGAGTTAGATTAAATTTAGGTTTTAAAATAGTGTTTAGGTAGAATAGAAATCTACAATGAGGTAGATTAGAGATTTATAGTGAGTTAGGGTAAAATGATTCATCATTTTTTTGCTTAGCGTTTTGTCACTTTTGGTGGTCTGGTAAAATGGCAAGGTTTAAAAGTCATGCCCTAGTTTTTATCATGTTTTTTAGATTAGGGTTTCGTTGGTCTCTATAATTACTTTTAAAAGATTAAAATATGATACCTTAGGATTCTGTCCTTCCCCATGGTCATATGAGTATAGTGTTTTAAAGCTTCTTTTCATCTAATATTGACCTTAGTTTTAGTCATCAAGTTAGGAGTTAAATCAATAAAATCTTTGATGACGTCATGGTCAATCTAGGCGGAGACGGGATCGGAATCGATCTTGAAACAGAGAATTCGATGTTTTACAAAAGTGATCAGTTCCATTTCTATCCCGTATCCGGCTCCGCGCATAGTGAGAAAAATTTCTTACAAAAATGATGAGGACCAAGCGGAAGCGGAAGCGGAATGGAAATAGAATATGAAAGTTGAAAATCCGAAGAGAACCAAATCCGTTTTCCATTCCGATCTCGGTTCCGATAACCTTCCCAATTCTGACTCCGGGCCCGTTCATTTTTAGTAAAATTTCTATATCAGTCTTTGCTTCGAGTCCGACAGTGTTGTAAAAAGAGACTGTTTAGGTTGTGTTTCTACCTGGTTTCGCCTCCGGTGCATATATGAAAGGTAAGGTTTTAAAGCATGTTTTTATGATAATATCTATAAAAAAAATCTAATTAGAGGTTTTGCTTGCAAGAAAGTTGAAAGATGTTAGGAACATCAAGGGAAGCTGCTCAGAGAAACCAGCTTGTAGAAACATCAAAGGTAGCATCAAAACCAAAGAAGATAAAGCCAGAGCAACTGCCTTATACATTAAGGTATAATCACAGGAGTCCTGTTGTGAAAATGAGCAAGGTGGAATTAGATTGGTCGGATATCACTGATACCAATTTAGGTCCATACAACTTTGAGGAATGGTATTCAGAGGCATTTGACAAGGATATTACATTGACTACGGAAGAATTGTCAGCTCTGGGTTAGCTCATATCACTTTGTTTCCTATATCTGTCCAGTGCCCGGAGCTAATCATAACGGTAGCCAGTGCTTACAATCCTGCTACAAGACTATGCATAGATTCACATGACAATGTCATTATTAATCTCACTCCTCAAGCATTTCAGACTATATTTGATGTTCCAGATCCAAAGAACTTGGTGCAATTAAATGAGGCAGAGGCCTTGGAGCAATATAGTAAGTATAAGGGATTGAATAAAACTCATTTGAACAAGAAGTGGTTGAAGGTAGAAAAGAAATCTCTAACCAAACTTGCAGATCAACCAAAGAGGGCAGATTTCTATGAAGAGGTAGCAAGGTTGATTGTGATGTTGTCTAGGGTGTTTGGAAAGAGGGATGCATTTTACTTTAAGGAGTGGATGTTTCCTTTTATTTAGACTATCTTGAAAGGGGAACAATAGTTTGATTGGTCAATGATTGTTTCTGATGCCATACATGATCAGTTGACCAGGATCAGAGAAACCAAGTGTTTCTTTATTACTTCTTACATTGTTTATGCAACAACAAGAGTGGGTGTTTTCCCAGGTTTAAACAGAGTGGGCATAATGGGAGCCTTGGATGGACAAAAGAAGGTATGGGAGCACTATGATCAATTATCTCTTCAGGTTGTTGAGACTCATTTCAGAAGAGTCAATGATGCATTTTTATATGTGGTCATCAATCAGTTGAATGGAGATGCAGGATACCGGTTAAGTCAAGAAGCCATGGCGTTCATTGCTGAATGGGGAAGTTGGTACATCCAGTACCCAAAATTTACATACTTCAGGTTATTTAGTTTTGAAGGTCATCCCCATTTACTTCCAAGGTGCTGCAGTAACAGGATGGTGTTAATGGAATTTGTATATCAAGCTATTGGAGTTAATGCTCGGTTTGGCATTAAGCATAAAACTGGATGTCATAAATTTCCCATGAAGTTGGGTGAATATAGCTGTCAACACTTGAAGGGAGCAAAGGTGGTCTATAATGAGTTGATACAATTGAAATTGGGATTGTATATAGTTCGTAAGTATTTTGATCCGAAGAAGAAGATGTATGCCTTATTACCTTCAGTGTTCACTAGACATTTTAATTTGCTAGAAGATTTTTGGTGTGATCAGCAAGATGAGTATGACTTGAGGAAGAAGAATAATGAGAGATTATCAGTCTCCCTCATGTCAGAGCTTGGTATTAAAGAAAACATTCTTGACACCTTGGTGGATGATGGAATGGTGTTGGATCCATCCTATGAAGCATTGAACATTGGCACCAAGAGCTTGGATCCAATTGATTTTGATGCTGAAGAAACAATTGACATTAAGAAGATTGGAAGGACAATGTTGGATAGAAGTGTACAATGGTTAGTGTTAATAACTCAAGCTTCTCAAGGGCCAGCTCTTAAAAAGGGTAAAGGATACAAGAGGATTAAGAGGAAGACACCTCCTAAAGAGCCATTAGAATTCCTTCCTCTGGGTATTGAAGAAATAGAACTTGAGGTGGTAGATGAAGGAGAGGAAACACAAGAAGGAGATATTCTAGTAGGATCTACTGTTTCAACACCTACATTTGGTGAATCATCCGCCCAAGCCCCACTTACAAGAAAGAAGAGCAAAGAGATTCAAGAAGGAGCTCTCCATAGCATGGATGATGCTGAAAAGGGAAAAGAGGTGGAGGAAGAAGTTCTAGAAATTGAGACAGATTCAGATGAAACTCTGTCAGAAAAAGATTTGCAAGAAAACATGCCTCTAGAGCAGAATATTGAGTAGATTCTAACACAAGAAGAACAATGGAAGATGTTTGAAGATGCTACAAGAGAGTCTGATGCAAGGGCTACAGTGGAGAAGCAAAAGGAAATGGAGGCAAAGGTACAAGCTGATGCTCTACTTCACCAGCAACAATTATAGTCAAAACAAGTTGAAATTAAGGTAGTAGATGATGAAGTAGAGAAGCAAAGGAGGCAACAAGAACATGAGCTCAAAGTTAAAGCAGAAAATGACAATTTAGAGTTGATACAAAAGATCCATGATCTTGAGGAGGAGAAAGCAAGAGACCAGAGGGAAAAAGAGATCTTGGTTGCCAAACTAAAACTTGCAAAAGAAGCTCGACAAAAAGAGGAAGGAACAAAAAAGATAACGAAGGAAAAGGAAGTCGAGGAGCTGATTAAGAAACAATAGGAAGAAGAAGTAGAAGCTGAAAGACTTAAGACTTTGGAAGCAGAAAGATTAGAAAGGGAAAAACTAGAGGCCTTAGAAAAAGAGAAATTGGAAAGGGAGGCTCTAGAAAGGGAAGCTTTGGAAAAAGAAAGAATAGAGAAAGAAGAATTAGAAAAGGAAAGGTTGGAAAAGGAAAGAGTAGAGAGAAATCGGTTGGAGGAAGAGAGGTTGAGGAAAGAAGAGGAAGATAAGAAAATACAAAAATAGAAGGATAGAGAAGAGGCTGAAAAACTTGTGCAAATGCATATGCTACAAGAACAACAAGAGAAAGCAAGGGTTGAATCCCAATTTCAAGTGAGTATGTAGCCACCTTCTACAGTTATTGCTCCCTCTTCCTCTATGATGACTACTGCTCCAAGTGCTCCTACATGGTTAAAATTGGACCTACAGAAAAGGGAAAGAACACCTCCACAACCTCCCAATTGGGAGGATATGATGAAGGGGATAGAGCAGGAAAGGCCTAAGAAGAAGGCTAAAATTCTACATTCTACCAAATTCATAGATAAAGGGGAGATAGTTGCTAAATGTGCCATGCCTATGACAAAAAAGGAGGTAGGGGATATGCAGCTAACAGACTATCAGCTGAGTACGGTCAATTTGGGAAGACCCACTAGAAATCAGAAAATGAGTTTAATTGATGTAGTGGCTTCAACAACTAAATCAAGAATGATAAAGGACAAGCAAAAGAAGGATGAGCTTAAGGCTCAATTGGATCAGTTGCATTTATTCTTGAAGAGTGTCTCCTCTCCAAGATCACAATAGGTAAAAACCATTGAGACTCCTGTTTTGCTAAGCAAAAAGGAGGTAGATGATTTGGTGCAGGTTAGAGGTAAGGCGGAGATGGTAGACAAGGATTGATAAAAGAGATGCATCAATATATTGAGGCATCAGAAAAGCAAGAAGAAGAGTATAAGGAATATAGTCAGAAGTTAGAAAAGGTAGGTGCATTGCCTCTAACTACTCTTCTAGAATAATCCATTCTTGAGGAAGATAACAAAGACTTTGTGGAGAAGACTTCTCGCATACTCAAGTTTAGGACTGGATTTTTGAGCAAACATAAGGATGAGATTCAAGAAGCAGTTAATAATTTGACTGAGCAATTGGAAGAGTTGGAAGCAATCATGGCCATAATTGTAGATGTGAATGTAATGACAAAAGATGGCATGCCTTTGAGTCAGGTTAAAGAGAAATGGAATGAAAGATTTTAAGGACTCATGCAGGAGAAGGATGATGGAGAAGACTTGGTAATAGATCGGCTTGTAGAAGTCAAAGAAGAGATAAAAGTTGCGGGGAGAGAATTGATGAAAATAAAGAGTATGAAGGAGTTTGCTGCAGCCGAGTTGGATCGGATCAAATTTGAAGATGACTAGATTGATGGGCCAGAGATGGATACTTTACAGCAAGTCTTCACCAGTTACGATGAGTTAATGGCAGATCCAGCTTCGCATGTATGCAATCCTTGCATGCATGATTTTTATATTCTTTGCATGTTGCATGCATATAGCACTGACAGTCTTAGGGGTGCATGATTTCTTTTCTTTTCTTCTATCTTTTATTTTTAGTTAAACTGAATGTCTAATGTAAGAACTCAAGATCAAATTTATCTGAGTTTCCAAGAAAGTTGTTGTTCCTAAAAAGGTGGAAAGCCTAAAATAGAAGTGAAGTTCAGACTTTTTGTATATCTATAGATACCAAATGGGTATCATTTTGTAAAGGTCGACTAATTGAGAATTGGATTGGCTTACCTAATGCTAGGAGAAAGAATTTTGTAGTGATTTTTACAGAGATACAGTGTACTTGATCTTTTACAGTTAATAGAGTTACAGGTTTTCTCAAAATATGGTATTTGGAATTAAATTGTTTACTTTATAAGGCTGATAATTTATAATCTATCTATATGGAGTGATTGTGCTAAACGTAAGAGTTTCTTGAATGATGAAAGTCATTTGAAGAAATCATATTTAAGGATTATCTTATTAGATTGTCATTGAGTTGAAGTTATTAAAAAGTCTGTTGATCTATAATCTTGATGATGAATGAATGTGTGTTGTTTTGAAACCCTTGAAATATTTGTGAAGAGTAATTGTGAAGTTAATTAATCACCTAAAATGTATGCAGTGGTATAGATTATGCTATAGATTGTGTCATCTTATGGTTTTTTTTATGATCTGTTAGGAAACATTCATCGTTGAAAGGATATGTCCAGATAATAGATAAATTTAATTCATACTTACTGGTTTACCCCTTTGTCCTATCTTTTTATTTTATTTAAAAACCCCATTGATCTACTAAAGCAGTCGGTAAGAATGAGTCATAGCTTGAATATTTTGTTACCAGCACAGACCCCTTGAATATTACAGTTGCATGAACCGATTGAGTGACACCAAACAGTTGAGAACCAACTACCAGGACCTTGGGAGTTAGGCTACTATATGTTGTCTTTCTTTTTCAGGAGAAATAGAGTAGAAATATTATGTTTTAACGTTGTTTGTGTCATCTTCACTATCAACACTTACGTCCTCCCAGAACTTCAAGCAACATGCTCTCTTCAACTACTTCAACTAAATTTTCAAGTAAGAATTCAAAAACAATAGATACATCAATACCTTTATGAAGTAGATATTCAACTTAAAGCATCATCGTTTTTAAGTCTGTCAACGAGTGAGACCGTACTCCATATGTACATCACCTACTTTCTTCATTTTTCCTTATTATCATGGACTGGATGCCTTCCAGATTAGAATATTTTGATCTAGCCAAAGATTCTTCTTCTTCTTTCTTTTCTTCAGAGATAGTAATGACATTTTTAGAGATAAATTTTCTTTTCTTCGATTCTGGAGGGGAATCGCTAGTGACTACTTCCAATTCCTTCGTCTCGGAGGAAGAACCTTCCTCAAATCAACTTACAATGACTTCACCAGAGCTCATCACATTCTACAATGATAAGAATTTTTTTTTGCACATAATTACTTTATCCTCCAAGCTTTCCAAGTGCCTGCATATATGTTTTGTAATGAGAATCTCATATTCCCACACAACATCTTTCTTTCCCGATAAAGATTTCAGAAAATAAATCACCAAACATGTAAGAAAGGATCCAAAATGGAATGGATATCATTCTCCCAATGTCATTTGTATATTCTCGGTAAGATTTTCAAGAATTAGCTTACATAGATCAAATTGTACATTCTCCTTTACCATTTTATGTGCCAGATAAATTGCAATGGCTGAAGTAGAACCTTCACGATTTCTGAAAAATGTTTTTTAGGAAATGTCGTATGAAACATACCTAACCAAGGAATCACCAATAGTATTGATCAACAATGCCTAGATATCTTTGCCAACTCCTGTCATTTCCTCCACTTCCGTGTATTTTATTGTTTTTCATCTAGGAAGTTCTCTGACACTGCACAATCCGGTAACCACTTCAATTGCTTCTTTCGAAATGAGATAAGGTTTGCCCAATATAATGCTTCCATCCTTGAGTTTTCTTAGAAGGAAATAGATAAATTCTTTTTTGGCAAACCAAAGCAATTCTCCCCATATATCCAAACCTAGGGTTTGTATGTTCAGCAAGTCGTTTGGTTCCAACCCTAATTCCAATTTCTTTATTTTTTGATGATCAAACTCATCCATCTCAACTCCTGTCAACTTCAGAGGATTATTCCTTTTAGAAATTTCCATTATATCTCTCAAAAATTCAACAAGAAAAATTCTTTAGTTATCTTTCCTTTGTTGCCGTGAGATGGGAAATTTTTGTCACCTATATCAAGTATCCACAATGATTTCTTCGAGGGTCTTCAAATCGCTTCAAAGATGCTTCAAGAAGGTTCCAAGTTCTCTACATATTCTTCGAATGCATTTTATGATCAAAATGATTTGCGAGATTTCCTTTATATTTCATCATTTTTCCCTAATTCTCATTAATTGCAAAAAAGTTGACAAACTTCTCTTCCATCTACACTGAGAAACCCTAATTTACTCCGCAAATGAATATGCTTGCATCTTTTCTTATGGTTTCTTTTGAATCACTTTTGTTCTATCATTCTTCAGAATATATCCACATGTCAGCACCCGACACACTATATTTTCGGGGGTTTAATTGGGTTTTTTATAAAGCTCCCCCTAAGACCAAGCTAGGTCTAGTTCCCAAAGGAATCATTTGTATTGGATGAGGGTACAAATGCATCAATAGACTCTGATCCTCCTTTCTTTTTCCATATTTATCAAATATGGAAAATTACAAATGCATTAGTAGACTTCGATCCTTCTTTCTTTATCTTTGGAAAATTACATTTATCGTATTAGTGTTAGAAGATGAGATATAGCTCATAAAACATGTTTGAGTCACTCAAGGAATCAAGCCTCTAGGATCATCTACAAAAGCCAACAACAACCTTCTACAAGAGAGAAAATAAAGAACATGAAATTGCAACAATAGATGTAGGATGTGGCCAATATGCAATACTCAAGATTTCAATGATATATTGGACTTACACAACACTCAACTAAGATTTGGATTGATACAATGTACATATGAAGCCTTTCTTATGTAGGCAAGGAGTGAGATGGGATTAGACAAGATCATGAAAAGTACATATTAATCTTATCACATGAGACAACTAATTCATAATAACCTAGGACACACACATTAAATTCTCAATGTAAATATTGAATGCATGAGAGAATTATTAAATTCCTAGATAACTAAAAGTAAACAATGAGGCATGACCCCATTCTTCTAACTTCTAGATATGAAAACTAGGAAACTTAACTCCTAATTAAACATAATAATGTGAATAGGTCCTCACTAATAAGTAGTTAGGAAATAACCCTATTCACACCAACACCCCCCCCCATAAGTGCAACTTAGCAATTGTAGTTATTATGCAAATGATGCAAAGATGGGTCTCAGCTACGAGGCCATGTCAGGTACCCATGTACAAATGCAAATACAATCTCTCACAAATGGAGAAAAGGATAAAACCCAATAGGACAAAAATCCTCCCCAAAATGATGAGATTCAATAATGCTCTCCATCAAAAAAGAAGAGGACAAAACCCCATTCGAGGAAAAAGACCCCCCTATAAGAGAGACAAAGAAGAAGAGACCATTTAGCGCCCCTCAATGAAATGATCCATCACAAATCCAATAAATCTCCATCCACACAAAGTATGATAAGAGAGACCATATAGCCCCCCCATAATGAGATAACCTGGTACAAAGAAGCACTGGAAGCCCACTATTAAGTAACACTAGAATCCTTAATTCGATAAGCAAAGGAAAGATAATTTTGTTTGCTAGAAACCATATTAGATTCACTCAAGGAATCAAGTTGGAATCATGATTAGGAAACAATAGACCCAATTCCAATGAACACTAGAACACTCACTATATCACACAACCCTTGAATCTATGAAGCAATAGTTGATTGAAAAAAGATCTAGAACGGAAATGAGGTGTAGAGAAAATGCAAATCTAATGCATGCAAAAAAGGAAATAGTGCATGCACTGATGAATGTTCACATATTCCTCCATGAATAAAAATGACCTTAAATTTGTGTAGAGGACAAAATCTGAAAAAATGGTCTGCGCCATTGTGAAGTGATTGAAAATAGCTTTTTGTCGATATCTTGTTTTCCAAAAACAGACACCATGGCGAAAAGTTATGATTTTTTTTTAAAGGGTAAATTTTGTCAGTTGACAGTTAGCAAATACGACCCTTTTGATTTTATTTTTGAAAAAATTACTGGATGTAATGAAAAACTAATGGATGTCCAGATAATATTTTGATGCTACCAACAAAACCCAGGAAATTTTTTTGAATCCAAAAACCACATGTGATTTGGTAAAAAAAAGTAAACTTCACCTGTAGGAAAAATAGTTGTATTGGGCTATTTGAGAGTCATTTCTATAAAATATGCTCACTATCTACAAAATCTAGCAGATACCCAGATGGTATTTTGGGTTTTGAACAAAAACTAGAAATCATTTTTCTTGAAAGTACACAAGGAAAATATATATATATATATATGATGTTTTTAGTCCAATATGCACCTTGCAAAAACTCAAGCTCAAATCACCCTCAGATCTAAGAAGGGGATTTGTAACTCTAAAGCTCTGATACCATGTTAGAAGATGAGATATAGCTCATAAAACATGTTTGAGTCACTCAAGGACTCAAGGACTCAAGGCTGGAGGATCATTTGCAAAAGCCAACAACAACCTTCCACAAGAGAGAAAAGAAAGAACATAAAATTGCAACAGTAGATGTAGCATGTGGTCAATATACAATACTCAAGATTGCAATGATATATTGGACTTACACAACACTCAGCTAAATGTTGGATTGATACAATGCATATATGAAGCCTTGCTTATGTAGGCAAGGAGTGATATGGGATTAGACAAGATCATGATAAGTGTCTTAATCCTATCACATGAGACAACTAAGTCATAATAACCTAGGACACACACATTAAATTCTCAATGTAAACATTAAATTCATGAGAGAATTATTAAATGTCTAGATAATTAAAAGTAAATAATGATGTGTGGCCCCATTATAACTAACTTCTAGAAATGACAACTAGGAAACTTTACTCCTATGTAAACTTACAATAATGTGAATAGGTCCTCACTAATAACTAGTTAGGAAATAACCCCATTCGTGCACCAACAATTAGGTCTTATAGTTTAATTAGTTCAATCATCATAAATCATTTCTATTGAAAAATGAGGTGTTTTCTTAGCTTAATACTCTGTAAAACTTTAAGATTGCTGATCTAAATAAGCTTTTCCTTTTGTTACAAATTCTTTGTGGGTGATTATCTTGATTAATCCATTTTACTGTTGTAGAATGTAGACAGAAGTTGATAGAAGAACTAGACACAATAATAGAAAGATTACACAAGATGTACCGTGGAGAAACCCTTTTGGGAAAAAACTCCACCAAGAATTATTCTCTATTATTCAAACTTTGAAATATAATAGATCCAATTCTTGCTTGAGAATGCTTCTTCTTGCCTTCACCAATCTTCTTCACAACTTGCAATAACAATTGATAAACACTCTCTTCAACTTGCTTGTGATAAATACGCTTTAATCAACTTTGTAAACTCCAAATGAGTTACAATTACAATGCTCAAGCCCTAACCCTAAAAGGTACGCCTATCTCTTGCAAGTAGATTTCTACCGTGAAGAATAATGTAAAATCATCTCCTTCATCCATTTGGGCATCCCAAACTAAAGTCATAACTCAACCTTTATTCTGTAAATATCTTAAGGCTTCATCCTCAAAGTTGGCACCCAAAAGAGGGCCCCACTTAACTAAGCCTTCATAAATATCTCAACATGCAAAGGAGCTAATTCCAAGAAGCCAACTTGGGTGCCCAAGGTGGGTCCAAGTTAATTCTTGTTAACTAAAACATTTCTCAACACCATTCATGCAAGAATGGTTATCCCCTATTAACTTAAGGTAATTCCTGTTGTTTGTCATGCAACTCAAGTTATTAGCCATGCATTCCAAGTTAACTGAAGTTAACTAGCATTCAACTACAACTAACTGAAGATAACTAAAACCTGAACTGAACTGAACTAAAATTCAACTAAACTTCAACTGAACTTTAACTGAACTTCAAACCCTATTTTATAGGTACTCAACATGGTACTCAACATGCATAAATCAAAATCCCTATTTTGTAGGAACCTAGGATGCATTTCTGAAGTGTACTCAATTTACCAACTAGTTAACTGAACTCAAGGTGAGTTGTCACCTACCATATGTGAGCCCATGTGCTCCTATTTTATAGGAGCTAATTCCAACGCGTCCACACATTATTTTAACATTTAAAATTAATTACAAATGTCAATTAACATGATTGTTTCATCAAATATTAATCTCTTCCTAATCCTAGTGTTGTTGAACACATTCTAAGGACTTAGGATATATGGTGAAATAAATAATGTTTAGGATTGCAATTAAATGGCATCCTATTTCCAACAATTCCAAATCATTTCCAATTCATTCCTAAGACTTAAAAGGATCAGATCTAGGTCTGATTGACTCACGTTGGAGGTTGAAAGTCAATCTATGCACCTTGTTGTTTTACATTTTAATGAAATCCTAGAAATGATGGCTTATTGACCTTAGGTTTTGGGAATTAAACTTAAGGTAACCACATTTTTATGTTTTGAACAAGATATGCAAAAAATAAGTTTTTTAAAAAGGATTTAGAAACTTTCAAGAAAGTTCTAATAAAATGCAATTGGTAGGTGTAAAGCTAAACTTTGCAACCTTTGCCAACATCATCCCTGTTGGTATATATGTAGACATCTAAAATTGTCCTGATGATATCACATGCTTGATTTCTCATATTAACATTATTTAGTCTATTTCACCTAATTCATCCATTTAATTAAATAATGTCAATTGTTTAGTTAAATTCATATTTTCTCCTATTAATTAAATAAATCAATTTTATTTAATTAATTCACTTTTATTCATACTAATTCCATTCTCATTTGATTAAATAATGCAAATTATTTAATTAAGTTTCGTAATCATACTTTGATTAAATACTTCATGATTATTTAATTAAAGCCTTTTAAACTCATTCACTTGCAAAATTAAATGATTTTAATTAATTATTTAACTAGCTAATTTCTTTCTAAATCTTCCAAATTTTCCCATTTGCACAATAAATATTCCCTTAAAATACTCTTTTTTCAAATTCAAATATTTCCCCCCAAATGGAAATATCTCCAACATCTCTCCAACATAATTCCTAAAAATTAAGGAATTAGTTGAATCTCTCATGGATTTGAGACCATTGATTTGGTCCTTGATCCATGTCTCATGGATTTTCAACCATCTGATTCATCCTTGATCCATGTCCATTCCTCTCATTTTATTTCATCCATTGATTAGCCTTTTTTATCCTGAACATTGATCTTGATATCAAAATTCTATAAATAGTAAGCATTTTTCCATAATAATTCATCCACAAGCTTTGAGTAAACTTACTCTTGAATTGATTTCCCGATTCGATCAATTTGGGAGCACTTGTGAGTCATTTGAGTTTATTTTCTTCATCAATTAATGCTTTGCATAACAATGGATTTTTTTTTAATTGAAACACTCCACATCCAATTTGGGCATAATCCCACAATGTGATTGAGGTTTGCATCTCTTAGTTAGAATTTCATTTGAGTTACTTTGATTTTTCATGCTTTTGAATTCTAATTGAGTCTTATGAATAATTTCATTGGATTGTGTAGTTAATTGATCATTTTATTAGCTATTTTAGTTCATTTTATGTCATTTGATCAATCAATTTTATACATTCACAGTATAAATAGGTATTTTTCCTATCTATTCTTATCTAGGTCTTAATTACATTTTTAAGTCCACTTAGGTCCTAAGAGGGTATCTAGACTTTTATTTAATGTTTGTGTCCTAGTTTATTTAATATTGACTCATGTCATTTAATTATGACACGGTCATTTAATGTAGGTACATCACCACCCTTGCCTATATAAGCAAGGCTTCGTATTTACATCAATAATCAATCTCAATTTACTTGTGTAAGTCCAATATATCATTGCAATCTTGAGTATTGCATATTGACCACATCTTGCATCTATTGTTGTAATTTCATGTTCTTTCTTTTCTTTCTTGTGGAAGGTTGTTGTTTGCTTTTATAGATGATCTTGAAGGCTTGAGTCCTTGAATGACTCTAACATGTTCTAAGAGCTATATCTAAGCTCCTAGATGGTATCAAGGCTTCAAAGATTCAAAAACCCTTCTCATATTTGAGGGTCACTCAAGCTTGAGCTTTTGCAGGGTGCGTATTGGTGCAAAATAGACTTAACGGGTTGAATCCAAAAGGCCCAAAAACCCACATTTTCATATATAATACTTCATATTTTTGTGCAAAAAAAATCATCATGTTTTGCATAAATATCTTAAATTTGACAGCCAACAACCGTCAACAGGTCACTTCATTTGAAACCCCTCTTTCTTGGTAGTTTTTTCATTTTTGAGGCAAAATTCAGAGGCTCATAACTTGGTCATACAAACTCTTTTTTTTGAGAATTTTTTTTTTATTTGGCTTAAATTTTGTGCTCTATGTAATGGTGTAGTTGGTTTTTGATTTTGGTTCTTAGTATTTTCTATAATTGTAGAGTTGTTGGTGAGTCGTTCTCATTATCAAAACTTTTTTGGGCTTCATTCTCACTCATACGACAATATTTTGTGTGATTTTTTTTGAAAGTGAATATTTTTTTGTGTACTTCATAGTGCTATGATCATATTTATCTCATATTATATAAAAAATTTACTTTGAGATTGTGGCCGAATTTGGCATTTTGCATGCACTAAGATCAAGTTCACTTCGTTGTTTTTGGCAAGTGGCATTTACAATTGCACTAAGAATAAAGGGCCAGCCTCATATCTTTCTATTGGGGGATTATTGATTGATTGGTTGGTGGGGTCTCTTGGTAATTGTCTTGATCTATTTGCTAGTGCTCTCTTCATTTTTTCATGAATCATTTGAAGGTTCCTTTGTTGACATCATACAACTATTCAACATGGCATCAACATGCATGGAGTATACTAATGAATCAGAGTCACTCTCTATATGTTGAGAATAAGGTACATGAACCTATTGATGATGAGAAAAAGATTAAATGGATGATTGAGCATACCAAAGCTCTTGGACATCTTCGTAAACTAGTTTCTCAAGATTTGTTGTTCCAAATTGAATCATGCAAGAATTATCATGAGGCTTGGGACAAATTGAAAACATTTTATGGTTCTATAGATGAAGTTAGAGGCTATCAACTTGATAATGTGCTAATGAGCCTTGATCCTAAGAACTTTGACAACATCCAGGACTACATCACTAGGGTTAATGATTTAAGGGAGCAATGTAAAACATGTGGTATTGATAAGAAGGACATTCAATTGGTCTATAATTCATTGAACAAACTTGGTCTTGATTATGTTGCTTTTTTTTCTAACTTTCATACTCATAGGTGGAATGTGGGGTTTGCATATACTACACCTTCATTTACATCATTTTTGAGATGTTGCTACATGAGCAACAAAATATTATCTTGATGGGTTTCGTCAAGTCTTCTAAATCTTAGAAATTATTGGCTAGTCAGGTGAAAGAATCTGATACTACTAATAAGAAGTCAAAGAACAAACCAAATTCAGATCAACCAAGGAATAAATCCTCTTCCTCAAATATATCATCTAAGAAGGAGAAGTCTACTTGTTCATATTGCAAGAATCTTGGGCATGATGAACATTCTTGTTACAAGAAGGATCTTGATGAGTTGAAGCATCTTCTCAAAAATAATCATATTGATTTGTCTTCTATAATGTTTGAGTCTCCACCTTCTTCTTCATCTTCAAAGTAGTCTAATAATGGAAAAGGTCATGCTGATTTGGCTACTACATCAAGAAATAAAGGACAGGCTCTTTGTGCTTTTTTAGGTCTAGGATCAATGAGATGGCTTCTAGATTTGGGAGCTTCTCATCATATGGCATCTTTGTAATATATATTCTCTTCTTTTGAGCCTTGCACCATGTCTCCTATTTGACAGGAAATAATATATGCATGAGTGTACTTGGGAAGGGATCTATTAGTTTTAGGGAAAATACTTTCCAAGATGTTTTGCATGTTCCTCATTTGACGAACAATCTTCTTTCCATTTATCAAATTCCACATAGTGGATATGGGAGGATTGTGGAACTCACTCCTAATTTAGTTATTATTCATGATTTGGAGAGTGGAGAGATTATTGCTACTAGGATGGTTGATCATTCATCTCAGTTGTATACCTTGACGAATTTTGCTTCTGATGGTGACATTGTTCCTTCGACTATTGATCACACTTCTAGTGTGAACCATGATTCAAAGGAGATATTTGGCTTCTTAAACTTGGGTTTCTCAAATCCAATCTTGTTCTTGAGCCTCTAATTTCATCTCCTCCATATCTTCTATTGCATTTGATGATGTTCATATTGGCACATGTTTAGCCTCTTGTGATTCAGTGTAGTAGGATTTATATCATCTTCTAGCTACATCCACTTGGGATGGATACTTGAATAACATTGGTGGGTTGTTTGTTGAGTCTCACATTTCAGATTTGGGATACACCATTGATTGCATACATCTTATCTTTGATGGAGACGATTATTCTTTAGTTATGAGGGAATTCATTGACCCTCTTGTTCATTCTCTACATGATCACTTTTACAGTTTGATATGAGTGTGGGTACTTTTGGAAAAAAATTGGAGGAGGCTTCTTCAAAGGAGGTGGTTTTTTGTCTTTGGAGTGGGTATGTGCAGGATCATCATGGAAAAAATAGGCCCTTAAGTGGTGATGAAAATTCAGAAAAATTAGAGTTAGGCAACTTGACGTAAAAATTTGAAAAAGTTATCTATATTATCTCAAAAATATGTAAGAATAGAATCAGTAGCAAATTTGGTGAAAATTTGAAATTTCAATGCAGTAGTACTTAAATTTCATGGAAAAAATAAGAAGCAGGTGTCTTTCTAACCACCCTAACCACAATAAAATGATAATATTATTTTATAAAATTTTAGATATAAGTAGAGGACTCATGTCCCGATGTGATGCATACTTTTTTGTAATTTTTTTCCAAGTAAATAATTAATTATGAATTTTTTATTACAAATTTTAAAAATATATAAACTCGTATGTCTGACCACTTTAACTTGGTCAAAACTTCATGAAATTCATTTTTTTTTAAATCCTATTGTATGTGAAGCATAGGATGTGACACATGTTTCAGATTCAAAATATGCGATACCGTTTGAAAGCTATAGATGTTTTTCAATCAGCCTATCAATCAGGACTTTAGTCATAATTCAAATAGAAAATGAATAATAATTATTTATTGAATTCAAAGTAGAACATAATTTATATTGGTGGAAATCTGAGAATCTCCTTTAAAAACCCTTTTCGTTTCATCAATTTAGGGTAAAAAAAAGTCGTCAGCCACATGGGTGAAGTCTAGAAAAGCAAGGTAAGTTGTTAAACACGTTTTTTGTGTTGACTTCTTAGAATTGGCATGTCCTAGCCAAATTTTGAAGCAAACCCAAGGCTAATCCCTAGGTAGTAGGGTTTGTGTTAGACAAATCGAATATCCGATCTAAATCAGATATCCAATCCAAATCGGATATCCGATTTATTTTATATATAATTTTAAAAATGTATTATAGTTTTTAATATATGATTTAAAAAATGCAATAAAGAGTTTATAGTTTATTTTAATATATCTAGTTGAGAATATACAATATAGTTTATAATTTAATATATAATATATGATTTACGATAATCTCTTACGGAATTATGTATAATATATAATATATTATATTATTATGTGTAATATATTATTATGTATAATATTTAAATATTATTTATATATTTTAGTTAATGTATAAATATTTATATATATATATATATATATAAAGTTAAAATATAAAATATTATATAACTAATTAATATTACTAATATATAAAATATTTATATATTATCGCTTTCCCTCTCTCTCTCTCCCTCTCTCTCTCCCTCTCCCTCTCTCTCTCCCTCTCCCTCTCTCTCTCTCTCTCTCTTCTTCTTCCCATCTCCCTTCCCCCTCCTAATTCTCTCTCTCTCTCCCCTTCTTCCCCTCTCCCTTCCCCCTCCTAAGTATCTCTCCTTTTCTCCCATTCTTCCCCTCCTCCCCTCTCTCTCTCTCTCTGACCCTTCTTCCCCTCTCCCTTCCCACCCCCTCTCTCTCTCTCTCCTTCTTCCCTCTCCTTCCCCATTCTAATTCTCTCCCTCTCTCCCCTTCTTCACCTCTCCTTCCCCTCCTAATTTTATCTCTCTCTCTCTCTCTCTCTCTCTCTCTCTCTCTCTCTCTCTCTCTCTCTCTCTCTCTCTCTCTCTCTATCCCCTTATTTGCCCCTTCCCCTCTCCATTCTCCCTCCTAATACTCTCTTCTTCCCCTCTTCTCCTCTCCCTTCTCCCTCCTAATACTCTCTTCTTCCCCTCTTCCCCTCTCCCTTCTCCCTCCTAATACTTTGTCTCTTTGTCTCTATGTCTCTCTCTGTCTCTATTTGTCTCTCTCTCCCCTCTTCTTCCCTCTCCCTTCCCCTCCCTCCTCCCCTCTCTCTCTCTCTCTCTCTCTCTCTCTCTCTCTCTCCTCTCTCTCTCTCTCTCCTTTTCCCTCTATCTTTCCCCATCTCTCTCTCCTCTCCATCTCTCATGCCCCTCCTTCCCCTCCTAATTCTCTCTCTCTCTCCCCTTCTTCCCCTCTCTCCCTTCCCCCTCCTAATTCTCTCTCTCCCCCCTTCTTCCCCTTTCCCTTCCCCTTCCTAATTATCTCTACCTCTCTCTCCTCCTTCTTCCCCTCTCCCTTCCCCCTCCTAATTCTCTCCCTCTTCTCTCCCTCTTTATCTCTCTCTCTCTCTCTCTCTCTCTCTCTCTCTCTCTCTCTCTCTCTCGTCCACCCCCCACCTCCTAATTACTCTTGGGTGTATGTGTGAAAAAATTGAATATCCGATTTGTAGCACCAAAATCTTATCATTATAATACATTTTGAAATGTTTCTCAAATCATATATCAGATTTGTGGGCCATAGAAAAACCTTAAGTGGGTCGTTTTGGGAATCCCAACGAACCATACATTCTTTTTGTAGGCTTTGCAGGCGACAAAAACGTGATTTTAGATAGGAAGAGACAAAGATCAACTTTTTGGAGCATCTTCTACTCAAATTTTTCATAAGCAATCATTTTTTTAGCATCTTTTTGGAGGTATAATGGGGAGCAACAGTCGTTGGAAGCAAAAACGTAAGAGAAAGCTTACAAAAGAAAAAATTGAAGCATATAGACAAAGAGATAGAGAAAGTCATAGGAACAAAAGATAAGGTATGTCAAATATTGGTGAACCTGAGCCCTTTGGTCTTTCAAGTGAACAAGAAATTGAATATGTTCAAGGTGAAAATGTTGAACATGATATTGAAATTGGGAAACCTAATGTTGAAATTGATATTGAAAATGTTCAAGGTGAAAATGTTGGAATTGAAGATGTTGACCATGATATTGAAATTGGGAATGAAATTATTGAAAATGTTCAAGCTGAAAATGCTGGAATTGAAGATGTTGAACATAATATTGAAATTGGGAATGAAATTATTGAAATTGATATTGAAAATGTTGGAATTGAAGATGTTGAACATAATATTGAGCTAAGTGTAAATTATGTTTCACCAAATTACATGAGAAATGAAGAAAGACATATTCCAAATTTAAGACCTTCAAGAACCCCTAAATGGTTACTTGAAATTGATGAGAACATTATAAACAATTTTGAAGGCAAGAGGTCAACACAAACCGTTTGGTTGTGGGCTACGATAATTTTCAACCAATATTTTAGCAATAAGACATTGACCAAGAAATGCCAAATTTTTGTACAATTGCTAAAGATGCAAAAGATGAGTTAATATTACAAAAAATGCAAAATAATGTAAAAAGTTGTCAAACAAAAGTTGTAAAATTGCAAAATTTGTAAAGTTGGAGAAGGCCAACAGTCAAGTAGGTTAGGAGTCAGTTTTGAATGGTTGAGGTTGGCAGGAAAGTGCTTAAATATCATTGTAAACTTTGAAGCAAGGTCGGTGTTGATGAATTTGTGAAAGAAACTCAAATAAAGTGTCCTGCTTCTTTAAAATTCTATATTTTCCTTTATAATTTGTTGTTGCAGGTTAAATAACTTTCCTGTACATGAATATTAAGGCTAGAAGTGGCTTGTTTTTAGTGGAGAGACATATTAAGACCATTTTGGCTTTTGTGGGATTGAAAACCATTGAATTTTGAGTGTTTGGTGGTTGATTTTCTGTAGGCGGGTGGCTCAATGGAGTGAGTTTTGGTGAAATTTGATGGTTTCAAGTTGGAAAAGGTTGTAAACCTTGGGGGAAACATATTTCGGAGGCATTTAAGTTTTTGCAGGTCATTTAAGGCATGTTGGAGGTTTTGGCATGTTGAGTTAAGTTGTGGATGTTGGGTTTTCAATAAACCCTCCTCTAATCAAGCATTTTTTAGGGTCTTATGGTTGGAAGGGTTAAAAGGATTTTCCTTGAAAAAGAGTAGTGGATTTTGAGTTTTTGTAGGCTATTAATTGACTATCTATAGGTTTTTGGGGTTGGAAGGAAGTTTTGAGAGTACTTTCTTTGTAAAAGTGACCTAATTGAAGGTATAGGACCTTGTAGATGCACCAGATTGAGGGTTTGGTTGCAAAAGAACTATGTGATATTTTGTGATATATTGTATAAGAACATAAAGGGTGTTTGAAAATGTATTTGAGTAGTGGGTTTTAAACTGGATTGGGGAGTTGAGGTCAAGAAACCTCTGTTGGACACCTATAAGAGAAACTAGGTGAAGTTGTAAAGGGTTGGTGCAATAGGTTTATGAGAGTTACAAAGTTGGTTAACATCTTTAAAATTCAAATAATTAATTCACATTTCATAACTAATAACTAGATGCTGATAGATGACAAAATTTCAATTACAATATAGTTTCTACAAAGTCAACCTAAGCAGTTGGTGCAGGAGCATCCATTTACTTTCATCTGAGGTTGATCAAGTTTACTAGGCGATAGGTAGTTTTAGAGTTTTGTGGTCATTTGGTGTGTCAATAAGGTCTAATGGACCATTATAATGTGTCTAGGAGTTCATTTTTGTAAAGCAATGCAATGTTGTCAATGATGCATAAGAAATTGCAAAATACGTAAATATGGGTCTTTGAAGGGTTTAAGGGTGTTAAGTGGTAGGTTTTGATAAATAAACTTTCCAAAGCATCAAAAATGCTTAAAATAACCTTCACATGCTTAAAATTCCCTCACAAACTGCTGCCCCAAAGGATTTCAACCATTTCCACTCTTAAACCACTCAATTTCACCAAAACTCATCAAATTGCCAACTAGGGCATCACACCAAACCACTCAACTCACCTCCCCTGCTCCAGAAACCATGAAAATATGTTTCCTACCCCTAATTATGCCATTCCATTGAGTTACATTAGAATACAATGGGTGGAATGGCTAAAAAGTCATATTTACACACTCAACTACTTGCATTTGACAACTTTTCCCCCAAGAGAGAATTCACCACCACAAGAAAAGGCCTCTGAGATAGAAGAAATAGAGAGAGGTTATTGTAGAGGGGACCAACATGATCCCATAGGGTTAGACAAGAAGTTTCTAAGCATCAAGATGTTCAAATAAGAGCATGCTGAAGTTTGCAGCCATTTTGCACTTTGGACTCTTAAAGGATTTTGTCGATTGAATGTAGCTCAGAGTGATTCTGTGTGTTTCGGTTTGAAAGAGGACCATTCCTAGCATAAAATTACCCACCAGGACATGTCAGAATAGTCTATTTGGTCACACAAGTTGCAGAACAAAAGTTGCATCACCTTGCAACTTTCAACTACTTGCATTTGACAATTTTTTTCCCAAGCAAGAATTTGCCACCACGAGAAAAGGCCTCTAAGATAGTGAAAATCGAGAGAGGTTATTGTAGAGGGGACCAACACAATCCCATAGGGTCAAATGAAAAGTTTTTAAGCGTTACGATGTCCGAATACGAGCATACTGAATTTTGCATCCATTTTGCACTTTGGACTCTTAAGGGATTTTACCGGTTGAATGTATCTTAGAGCGATTCCGGGTGTTTCGGTGCGAAAGAGGACCATTCCTAGCATAAACATACCCAATCAGATGCATCAAAATAGTCTATTTGGTCACACGAGTTGCAAAACAAAATTTGCACCACTTTGCAACTTTCAACTACTTGCATTTGACAACTTTTTCCCCAAACAAGAATTCACCACCACGAGAAAATGCCTCTGAGATAGTGAAAACTGAGAGAGGTTATTGTAGAGGGGACCAACACAATCCCATAGGGTTAGATGAGAATTTTCTAAGCATCATGATGTCCGAATACGAGCAAGCTGAAGTTTGCAGCCATTTGGCACTTTGGACTCTTAAGGGATTCTACCGGTTGTATGTAGCTCAAAGCGATTCTTTGTGTTTTAGTGCAAAAGAGGACCATTCCTAGCATAAAAATACCCACTTGGACACGTCAAAATAGTTTGTTTGGTCACACTAGTTGTAGAAAGAAAGTTGCACCACTTTGCAACTTTCAACTACTTGCATTTGACAACTTTTTCCCCAAGTAAGAATTTTCCACCACAGGAAAAGGCCTCTATAGTGAAAACTGAGAGAGGTTATTGTAGAGGGGCTCAATGCAATCCCATAGGGTTAGACGAGAAGTTTCTAAGCATCATGGTGTTTGAATACGAGCATTCTGAAGGTTGCAGCCATTTTGTGTGTTTCGATGGATAAGAGGACCATGCCTAGCATAAACATACCCGCCCAGATGCATCCCAATCATTTACAACCACTTTTAAAATATTTTTTTAATAAAACTTCATTTTTACATTTTCTTGCAAAAGTTGCTTGACAATATTTTAGCAACTTGACAACTTTTTACATTTTTTGACAAATGACTCCAAATGGTCATGAATTACCTTATTACACCCAAGAAACACAAAATCAACCAAAAATCCAAAATGATCACCATGTGTGCCTATGGGGCTCTTGATGCCCCTACATCAGTTGACAACCATTAAAGCATAAATGATATAAGAATTTTGGCATGTATTATATTTGTAGCTTCCCTTGTAGACATGTATGGAAAGTGTACAAATTTTTTTATAATTAGGCTTCTCATATCCTTTGTGGTGTAGGGGCACCTAGGCCATGCTTTTTCAATTAGGGGTCAAGTGTTAGTGATGCAGAGTGGGGAGGAAATCACTCACCAATCACAATTCAAACACTTTGAAACAACTTTTCAACTCTTAATTTCCTAGCTCATCAACTCCTCAATATTTCACCTAGCCTCACTTATAGATGTGTAGACCTGGTATTTTGAAATTTTCTCTCAATTAACTCTTCTCACCCACAAAAAACTCAAATTTTTAGACACCCTTTAAGCTAGCATAAAACATATCTCAAAAGTAGTATAGGTCACTTAGGACCAACTTTCTCAAAACCCAACTTCTACGCTATCCTAGACCTCAAATAGGTCAAATTTACAAAGAAAGTATACTCAAAACTTCCTTCCACCTCCAAAAACCTATGGAAAGTCTCTTAGGAAGTTACAAAACCCCCAAAACCAACATTCTTTTCCAGAGAAACGCTCTCCTAAACACCTAACTCCAAAACCCTCATTTACACCCTTTTCAAAGAGGGTTTATTGAGAGTATGCCTTCCCACACTTGACTCACTCAAAAAATACCTCAAATAGCCCTTATTAGGTCTACACATGCTCAAAATTCCATCAAAACCTATTGCCCCCAAGGATTTAATCCATTTCCATTCTCAAACCACTCAATTTCACCCAAAATGCATAAATTTGCCAACTAGGGCATCATGCAAAATCACTTTCAAGGCTTCCACTGCTCTCCAAAATCATCCAAACCACTATGAATACTCTATTTGTCCCATTACAATGAGGCATGAGAGTTACAAAAGGTGGAATGGGCCATTAATGCATTTTATGAGGCTTCAAAACCTTCAACACAAGGCTAACAACCCGTTTCCTAAGAATTGCCTACAAAGCACTTCACAAGGCCTTTTAAAGGCATTCAAAACACGACTAAAAAAATTCCACTTGCTTTCCCCATGAACTACAACAAGATGACTCTTGAACTTCCACCATTTGACAATAAGTTGCAATTTTGACAACTTTTACACAATTTTTTTAATTTTTGCAATATTTTGTAACTTAGACCTTCCAACCACCTAAAGACCTATAAAAGGACTCATTACATCATAAAATGGTCTAAATGACCTTATTTTTTGAACAAAAAGACTCAAATACCCCTAAACAACCAAAAGACCTCAATTGTCAACATTTGCATAAAATGCTCTTGGTGCCCTTGCACCAGTTAGTGCTTAGGGTGTCTTAATGTTTTTGGTCATGAATAAGTTCCTTTGTGATGCAATGGAAGGGAGGTCCACAACTATACAAACTCAAATTCACTTGAAGAAATCAAACTTCCAACCTTCAAACCCTAACAAGGGTGACTCTTCTCAACTTCACTATTCAATCTTGTAGGTGTGCAACCTAGGTTTTCCTCTCACAACTTTCAACAGACCACTCAAAGACACAAAAAAACTACCATTTCAAGAACCCATTAGGTAAATTTTAAACATATCATAGAATCAAATGTACTTACTTTGGAACCATACCATCAAACTAACCTTGAACGTTGGAAAAGGGGCTCCAATCAGCCCACTTTAACAAAGGAACTCTCCTTCAATATTTCTGCCCACTCAAAATGCCATTAGAAAATCATCAAACTACCTCCAAAACCACAAATGCTTCATCCACTAAGTCAAAAATTCTTCATCCACTAAGTCAAAAATCGCTTACTAAGACCCTCTTTCATGAAACCCTCATTTTTCACCAAATAAGCAGGGGTTTATTGAAAAACCCATCTCCGGACCTCATTCAACCTTAAAATATTTTCAAACATTCTAATTTCACCCTGCACAAACTTAATTCACCTTCAAATTATGTTGCCCCCAAAGTTCTCACACATTTCCTTCTTAAAACCTCTTAATTTCACCCATTTTCACTCTTTGTTCAACTAGGGCTTCAAGCCCAAACATCCAAATGACCTACCATACGTTTGCAAACCTTCTATCACATAAAAATCCACCCGATAACACTGAAACAACTAGGTTCTAACCTTCTTCCAAACTATTTCTTTAATCTGTTACTTTAAGCTATGCCTCCTAGGCTTAAATTCATGCTTTTTCCATAGGGGCAGCGTGGAAATCTCCACCAAATGTCTTTTCCACAACTAGATATATATTCCTACACCTAATCTTATTCCAGGCCCATTCCACCGAATCACAACATGAACAATAGGTGGAATGGCCTCTTAATACATTCTGACCCTCAAACCCTTAACTACAACCTTAAACAAGCAACTTCAAAGAATGCACTCAACCTTCCTTCAAAGGAAATGTCTACTGAAAATATGGTGTCGAGTGAGATGGTTAGTAAACTAAATTTGCAAAAGATTCTTCATGAATTTCCATATAAGGTGTCTTGGTTGAGTGATGAGCAATCTCTTTTAGTTAATGAATAGACTTTTGTTGAATTTCAAATTAGAGGCTATAAAGATAAGGTAGTGTGTGATATTTTGCCCATGGATTGTTGTCACTTACTTCTAGGTAGACCCTGGCAATATGATAGGCATGCATTGTATGATGGGAGAGAGAACACATACACTATAGAGAAGGATGGAGGTAAGTTTTTCTTGACTCCTTTGGTGGAAGATGGTAAGGGTAAGGGTAAGGTAATCATGTATGGAAAGAAGGAACTTGTAAAGGATGTGAAGGAAGACACAATGATGAGTGCTACAGTCAGTTTGAAGTCTGAAAATACTCTGACAATAGGTGTGAAGGTTGACACAGGTTTGAAGGCTGATTTGGTAGTAAATTGGTATGTTGATGTCATGATAGGGTCCATTGTGTGTCCATTGGTAGGGAATAATGTTGCAAAGCATGAAGGTTTTGAAAGTATAGTAGGTACAAAGGTACTTGTTGCTAGTAAGATAAGACCTAATTGATGACAGGGATGAAAGGACAAAAAGAACAAGAACCCAAGGATAGATGCAAGCATGAAGCTATAATAAAGGGGTAGGCAGTTCAAGCAACTGTTGGTAAGAGTTTGATTGCAGGAATAAAAGCAGAAACATCATTTGGTTTTGATCAAGGAGTAGATAGAAGACAAACATCAGGTTGTAATGCAAAGATGGTGACTTATTCAAGTGAAAGAAATGTCAAGGATGCATGGCAGATTGTGGAATCACTGTCTATGAACCAAGGAAAGAGATTTTTAGACCAGAGGGTAGGTGTAAAGCTTGGTGGAATTGGTGTAAGACACAACTCATGTGACATGATTTCTTTTTCTACAGGGTTGTATGGTGCAGGTGCACCTAAGCACATGAAGTTCACAAATGGAGGTCAATTGGTCAAGTGTAGGTGTTAATATCATATAGAATTAGATATAGTATGTTTACATTAAATAATGTCTTGTGAGACCATTCATGATGTAATTGGTTGATTTTTGAGTCATTTGTGTTTGGGAGTCAAAAGTTACAAAAATATAAAAATGTTGTCAAGAGCAAAAATTGTCAAATATGCAACTTTTAGGGAATGTGAAAGGTCAAGGATTTTAAAAGACAGTTATAGGCATTGGGTTGGTTGGGATTTGAATGGAGTAAGTATAAAAGGCTTCCAAAAGGCTCAAACAAGGTGGTTGAAGTTTGTATTGAAGAATTCCAATCATAATACAACATTTTTCTGCAAATTTTCTATGTTTTCTGAACTTTACTCACTCTGTACAGACCCGTACAAGCTTTAAGTGATCTTAATCTCATTTTCTTATGTAGGGGCATGGGATATAATTTAAATGCTTCCATTTTGAGTGTCTAACTCTAAAATTTGAGGGAGATTTCTTTAATTTTTTGGAGCAGCCTATAATCTCTGTATTTAGGTTTGATTGCCTTCTAAAATGATGATTTGACCCATTCCACTCACTATACCTACTATAACTCATGGAATGAGTCAAATACACTTTAATTTGCATGTTCATGCTTTGGTAGGTTGTGGAGTTGACTAGTTCAAATTGGGATGATGCCCTAGGGTTAAATAGTATAATTTTTCATGTGAAAATGAGGTATTGAGATAGGGTTTTGATGAAATGTTGATAGTTTTGATCTTGTGATGGTTTTATGAGTTTTTCCAGACCATTTAGAGTCTATTGGTGGCATTTTTTGAATTCTTTAAGCCCAGGTGATGTGAGTTTCAATAAACCCTTGGTGTTTTGCATGAAAGGTGAGGGTTTGTTGGATCAACGCCCTAGAAGTCTTGAATCTGAGAATAAATGTTGGAATTTGGTGTTTTTTCACACAATTAGTGACTATCCATTGAGTTTTGGTGAAATCAAGGAGTTTAGGAGGGACCTCCTTTGTAAAAGAGGGCTAATTGAGTAGCCTAAAATAGGGGTAGGCGAAAGGGTTTACAAATTTGTTTCAAAGAAACCTTATTGGATCTTTTGGTATGTTGTGTCAAGAGTTGAAGTGTCTTTCAAATGATTTTTTGTTGGTCTCTGTACGGCCTTCTCCAAAAGAAATCTTCAAAAGTTGTATTTTGAGGCTACAAGCCTTTAGGGTGTGTTTTGGGGATAAGTTGAATTTGTAAGAACATCTTAATCTTGTTAGATGCCTCTTAAATTCCATGTGAAAGGTCCTAATCTCTTGGTGTAGTTTGGAGACCCCTTGCTTACATTAGGGCAACACTTTGTAAGAGTTAATTAAGCAAGGGAAAACATATTTAAAGGTGTTGGAGGCATTGAAACAGTGAGGAAAGGTCTGGAGTTGAGGTTTTCAATAAACCCTCCTTGAAACTTGTCAAAAGTGAGGTTTTTGAGTTTTGGAGTGTTGGTGAGTGCTTTTGATAACAACCTAGGTTGAAAATCCCCTCACTTTATCAACTCAAAAGGTTACAAATCACCTTTCTACTTACAAACTCAATCTTGGCTTATTTTCCCTTTCTCACCTAGACACCCTTGTAGGTTTGTAGACCCAATTTTTCCAACTTAAATCTTAGTTTTCCTTAACAACCTTTGAAAGTGACCATCATTATAGGCACGCATTAAAGCCTTATACAACATACATCAACCCCAAATATGACTCTTTTGAAACAACTTCCACAAATCATTGAAACTATGTTGCTCAACCTAGCCAAATAGGCCTAATTTCCAAAGCAACCACCCTTGAATCACTTCAAAAACCCCAAAAATCAATGGGGAAGCAAGTTCACCAGATGAAAAAACCACAAATTTTGCAACTTATCTGCAAGAACTTGCCCTCTAAGACCCTATTCCATAAAACCCTCAAATTGCTTAATTTAGGCAAGGGTTTATTGAAAAACCTACTTGTAGACTTCACCATACCATCCCAATGCATCCAAAACCTTTGAAAATCCCTACACAAACTTAAAAGGACATAAAAAGTGATTGCCCTCAAATATTTCTTACATTTACCCCCTCTAACCTCTCCTTTTCATGCAAAAACACCCAAAATGCCATCTAGGGCACCATCAAAATAATGATCCTGACCTCCCCTACACATGAAACAATGAAAAAATGTTTATTAACACTAAATAATCCTATCCACCAAGTTACAAATGCATACAGTGGGTGAAAGGCTTAATATACCATTTTAGATGCACTCAAAACCCTTAAACAGGGTATACAGACCGACCCTTAGTAAATTGCCTCTCAAATGCACAAAAAAAAATGAAAATGCTTCAAACAAAGTTTGTGGTGAGGTTAACCCTACTGCCCACTTAATTCAATCCATAGGAGTGCAAGATTACCCTGTACAGAACCGTACAACACAAAGAAACTTCGGAAATTCTGGAAAACTTAGGAAATTGCAAGGAAACAATGAAATTTTATTGCTTCTTCTCAATGAGAAACTTCTCCAACCATCCCTTCGAGTTCACAAGCCTATTTAAATGTTTTCCCACCAAATTCAAGAGTTACAACTACTTTTCAAACCCAAATGACCATTGGGCTTCCTCTTTACAACCTTTTGGCATTCTTAATGACGACTTTTCATAATTTGCAATATTTTGCAAATTCCTCATTGTAATGCACAAAATGACACCAATGACTCCCTAATGACCCTAAAACATCATGTAGTGTGATAAAATGACATTTTTGTATTTAAACTTTAAAGTTAAAATGTTAAACATTACCATTGTTCTTGTCTTCAAAGTTGTTTAAACTATATAATATAACCATAATATAACTAAGCAATATATGATACAATTTAACCATTATTCATTATTTTTTATTGTGAACTATATAATATAACCATTATTTTTTATGCTATTGTACATTGATATTTAACCATTGCTCAAGATTAAATTTTCAAATAGTTTAAACATGCACGTGAGGAACAAATTATTCCGATTCTCAACTTCTATATATCAAATTATCCAATAATCAAGTGTGTGTCCATATACAAAAATGCCATCAACGCCAACTCAAACAAATTTTTACAAAGTGTGTTATATGCCATCTCGATATCTAGATTCAAAATATACATGCCAAAATGTCTATCTCATCCTAAACTACTAGTGGATCATCAAAATGGAGCATCTCGATATCTATTCAAAATATACATGCCAAAATTTCTATCTCATCCTAAACTACTGGTGGATCATCAAAATGGAGCCTCTTTGAAGCACTCTTTGGCTCTGAAGGAAACTGCACAAGAAAAATTCAAACCACAATTGAGATTAGTTATATTATATAATTTATTGAATAATTAACATCAAAATCAATATACATTGAATTATAATTAAACTCTTAAATTGAAATCTTAATTGCCTCATATATACGTCTCTTCAAACCATTAGGAGTCCTAGAATATGCCCCTCTCAAAGAACCAATCATATCAACTTTTGCAATGTCAATTTATATATGTGAACAAAAACATAAAATTGATACAAGTTAGCATACAATTGTCAGTAATAGGAACATATTTACCAAACACAAAATAAAATGCACATACCTCTTTAGGCATCTCTTTTTCTTTATCTCCTTCAGGTGTTTCGACAACTCCTCCTTGAGGTGTTTCAACACCTACTCCTTCAAGTGTTCCAACACCTACTCCTTCAGGCGTTGTGACACTTGTCAACGAGGATGTCTAGCTCATAACCGTTTTTACATAAAAATGACAAGTATATGAAAATAGGTCAATCTATGTCGATGTATGTATAATCACTATAAGATCTTAAAAAACTTAATTCAATCGAATTTGAGTTCAATTACCTTTCCCTTATCTAACATTGTGCCTCCAAAGTCTAGACAATGCTACACCTCACTCGCTCTAGGTGTTTCCTACACTTGAGGAAAATAAGATAAACATATAAGTTGATATATAATTTCATTAATGACAATTCAAATGACAAGCAAGTATATAATAAAAAAATGTAAACGAGTGAGTGTGAAAATATATACCGCACTCATGTCGATGCCAAATGAAATGGCCCTAAGGGTGCTATCAGTAACCTATGTAAGCTCCTCCTTAGACATCAACTATTAAATATACCATGTAGATAAATATTAGTACTTGATACTATCTCTTATTAATATTCATTTAAAAACAAATGCAAGTTATGAATTTACAACTTAAATCTTACCTATGTAACTATTCCAACATTCCCCTCTCTAGTAGGAGAGGACTCTGTAGGGTGTACTCCAATCTACTGCGTTTGATCTCCTATAACGTCCACATAATGGAGGTCATAATCAAATGTGTCCAAGGGATGCTCAGCGGGCTATACAAGAGGACCCAAGCATATCCGGTGGCACATAGTGCAAGTATGTGGCACACAGATATGTGGACCTATGAAGGATGATGTGGTAGCATTCGATCCATTACCAACATCACCAGCATGTGGTTGAGCTACTGTAGCAGTATGGGAAACCAAAAGATCACTCAAAGACTGAATAACCTGAATAGTCTGTGTGGTTGCTTCCTAGATAATATCTGGATGATGTACTAGAGGTGGTTGAGGAAGGGGAGGAGGGGGAACATATGGACCTTGGACTACTCTAACTATCCCTAATCTATCATGGGGCATACTCCACCTACGCCCTAGAAGGGTTTAATGTCAAAGTAATTAACATGATGCCCTAACACAAACTCAGCATATAATTTTTTAATAAAGTAAAATGGTACATCACTATTTTTGTTGGGTGGTTTATCAAAAATCATGCACCAATGATCCCAAAAGTTATCTACGATGTCCTTATTCGTGCACCATTTTATAGAAAGTTTTGGTTTATTAACATTAACTGGTAGACCGGTGTGGGGGTTAACAAATAAAGAGGCTATTTGGGCTTTTGTTATTTTGAGATATTTCACCTCTTTGTAAGACAATCCATACCTGATTCCCTCATGCTTTCTCATCATGAAAGAAATGCATTATGTTGGATGGAGAGGGTTTCTATATTTTTAATTATTTCTTTCAATGTGTTTGTCATATTCTGTAATCAAGGGATTGTCTTATAAACATCACAAATGCCCTTCAATTGCTCCAATTTTTCACCAATTAACTCTTCAATTGATGGGCGCAGAGGTGGTGGAGGGTTTGGCTTTTGTGGGTTTTGATTCTTAGTCATAATACCTGATTGAAGTTCAAAACTAATTAATCTAATTGAAATTACACAATATAAATGAAATTATTGTAAAAACCCCTAGTTTTTAATAAAAATCTATAAAAAAACTAGTTAAAATTATACAAAACTAAAACAAAAATAGATTAAAACAAAAAAAACCAAAGACTTCCCTTCAAAATATGATATCAGCTTAAATCTGGTATCGGATTTTCACTCATGTCATTGTTGCAGTTGCTAAAGGTTTAAAATGACTTTGAAATGACCTTTTTTTGCTTTTATATTACCTAACCCAAATCAGATATCTGATTTTTTTACTTTTACAAATTGGATATCTGATTCAAGTCAAATATCCAATTTGTAAAAATTTGGCTTGGGCATTGCTATGGAGCAATGTTCTGACATCCAACCCAAAAAAAAGTCAACTCAAGATTTTTGCATTTTTTGGCGAGTGCAAAACACTACTTTTTTCATATCACCACTTTTTGGCCCATCATGATCCTGCACATGCCCGCGTATGTTCTATATTCATCTCTAGGAGTTTTTGGATTGACATCTTCAATTGTGTGGCCTAGAATGCCTATTTGGATTTTTTCAACTTTCAGCATTGACCTAGAGATACTTGAGCATTTTTTAGAGACATCACATATCATTCTTCTTCCCTCATATTCCTTTTTGGAATGGGAAGACATCTTGTATATCATCTTGGTTATGTTTCTTCCTATGGGGAGGAATGTTGTTCGACGATATTGGATCATCCTCAACATTTAATGTGGAGCGTCTACCATTGCAGGATACTCACCATTGTGAGGGGGTTGCATGGTCTCTCTTCTTCTCTCTGGGGGGTATTTTTCCTCGAATGGAGTTTTTCCCTCTCATGCATCATTGAGAGTATTTTGTATTTCATCTCTCTTTTGGGGAGGAGTTTTTTCCCACTAGGTTTTCTCCTTTTCTTCATTTGCAAGAGATTCCATATGCATTTGTACGTGGGTACCTAACATGGCCTCGTAGCTAGGACCCATCTTTGTGTCATTTGCATAATAATCGACTCCCTAAGTTGTACTTAAAGGGGGGTGTTGGTGTAAATAGGTAGTTTTCCTATCTAGTCTTATCTACGTCATATTTATATTGTTAAGTCCACATAGGTCCTAGGAGGATATCTTTCTAGTTAGGATTAATTAGGGGGAAATCTTTCTAGTTGAGAATTAGTTGTCACTTACCTTATCTAGTTGGATTTTATTTAATGATTATGTCCTAGGTTATTTAATATTGACTCATGTCATTTAATTATGGCAATCATTTAATGTAGGTACATCATCACCCTTGCCTATATAAGCAAGGCTTCATATGTACATCAATAATCAATCTCAATTCAGTTGTGTAAGTCTAATATATCATTGCAATCTTGAGTATTGCATATTGGCCACATCTTGCATCCATTGTTGCAATTTCATGTTCTTGATTTTATCTTTTGTGGAAGGTTTTTGTTGGCTTTTGTAGATGATTCTGAAGGCTTGAGTCCTTGAGTGACTCTAACATGTTCTAAGAGCTATATCTTAGCTCCTATAATCCAGGTACCTATACAAAAATAGGAGGTTTCAAATAGAATATGGATATCCATAAGAGTTTGAAGGGTAGAGGATATTTTTTAGATTTTGTAGTTGTAACTACCTTGGTAGAAATGTATATAAAATATGAAGGAAAAATGTTGGCGAGGAACTAAAACTTACTATGGACTAGTTTTTAGACCTATGCATCCTTTGTGGAGTGACTACTATGATATTATTGAAAATGGGTTTGTTGAAAAAGTTTTAGAAAATAATCAAGAGGTAGGTTAAAGTGAGACACCATAACCTTTTGACAACATCCTCCCTATCTTTGCTATGTTGAAATGGGGCTTTGGAATAGGATATAGGCATCCATCAAAGGATAACAATGGTTATGTGCATCATGGTTTATTTATAGTTTAGACATGTTTTCTTTAGTTGGTTTTTTATGGATCATATAAATGACATATTATTAGGATGAGGAGGAGGTTTATGCAAGATTGCATTCATCTTTGTGGTAAAGAGGGTATTAACAAAGGAATACTCGAGCATTCTATATGTTACTACATTGTTCAACTATCTTGTTTCCACATGGTATGGTCTTCCATTATCACCTTATCATGATAAGTTTCAAGAAAATGAAATTGGCAAGTGTAAAGAAAGATTTTGCAACCTTTGGAAACATACTCCCAATCTTTTCTATACAAATGTGGGGCTTTGGAATAGGGTGAACATCCATCAAATGATAAAGGATATATGAATTTTGTTAGTTGTTGTAGTTGGAACTCTTTTTGTAAATGTATGCAAAATGTTGAAGCATAGACAAGAACATGGAAATAAGGGGGAAGCATCAAGAAACAATTACCTTATCTATACTCCACTCCTTCTAACTCAAACTGAACTATTGAATTGAGGCACATAAATTTCTACAACCCACCTAGAAAAACAATAACTTTGGAATGGACAATGTTGATGTTAGTGATGGAGGGAGCATGACAGAGTGACTTGGAAAGGTAATTTGGCTATATGGGAATAGAGTCTAGATAGGATTTTTATTGACCAAACATGTAACTAACATCCACCAAATGGGGTTACATTTTATGGGAATGAAAATGGGCATGTTGAAAATATTAATGGGCATGGGAAAAGGGACGAGTTAGGAGGTCTTCACATGGACCACCTAAATGGTCAAATCTTAGGGTGTGCTCTCTAATACTAGCCTACATATTTTTAAATACTTCTTTCTAAACTATTTTGATATTTATTTTTAAAATTTCATAAAAAAATATGTCATATTATAAACTTTTATATTTTTATTATAGTAATTCTCAATTGTAAAAAGTAGTGACAATATGTTAGATAAACAAAGTAAACTTATGTTAGATAAATATAATACTGTGCAATTGGTAGGTTTAAAGCCAATTTCATAACCTTTGTTAGCATCCTCCTTTCCTATACTAAAATAGGTGCTTTGGATAGTATTTATAATTTTATGCAAACCTTACAGATAAAACTAGAAACAAACTAATAGTGCAACTGTGACAAGGGTCCGTAGGCAAGCTAATGAAAAACAGAATGCAACAGGAGAACATATTAAATGCTGAAGTAACCCATAGAAAGCTGCAGATAAAACCGGACAAAAGTATTCGAATGGTAGCTGGGGTCTCAGCTGAGAAAAATCGGCGAATTGCAGACGGATGAGATTAAGTATGCGAATGGTAGCTGGGGTATCAGCTGAGAAAAATCGGCGAATGTCAGATGGATGAGATGTTGAAAATCCTTGCGATCAATCAACCACAGAAAATAACAACGAAAGGCCGACGTTTCTATCGTCTTGCACGCGAATGACAAAACGTCAACCGTCGATGGCCGCAGTTAGCACGTCTTGGGCGTAATAATAAATAGCATTCGACTTTCATCGAAATTCATCCGATTAAGTTACCCGGCTAGTTAATTCGTAAAACATTCGAAAGACCTTGACCATGGCCAACGATAACAAGGCCGGCAGCCGCCTCGACAGTGATATTTTGCTGTCAAGTGGTGTGCTAACACGTTAAAACCACCAGAAGACATTGTTGAGTTAGGAAACAATGGCAGAGGTTACATACCTTGCAGAACGTCTCACTTCCGTGCTGATTGCGAAGATTTTCCAAGATATATCATTAGTTAGTAGACTGAGAGAGGATTTGGAAATCATCTGCGATGAGCTCGAGTCTATCAAATGCCTGCTCAAAGACACCGGTGGGGCCGGAAGGGCAAACTGCAGTTCAAGGAGGAAATGGCTGCAGAAACTTGAAGACTTCCTTTACGAGGCTCTCTACGTGTTGGAGGACACATCCCAGGCTCACCCTTCTAATTATATTTCCCGCTACACATTGGGTCGTAAGATTCGGGTGTTGAAGGAGAGAATCAGCAACATCCATAAAAGTTCAGAGTATCTCAAATATCTGAGACATGGATGCGACGCCCCCTTCCATGTTACTCAGTGAAAATTCGTTACTGAATAGAGCAAAAGCAACTGCGCTGATTGTGGAAGCTACAACAGTTGGAATGGACAAAGATATTAATGAGATTGCTGGTTGGCTTCTCGCAGATGGCCCTCCCATCTTTGCTGTAGCAGGGATGGGAGGGCTAGGCAAAACTCTTCTCCTTCAACACGTCTTCAATAACCAAATGATCAGAAAATCTTTCGATCATTTCATTTGGGTGGCAGTATCCCAAAGGTATGTGGATATTCAGCTTCTTCTACACATAGCCAGGCAAATAAAGTTGCCTGAAGAAGAAAAACGAAGTCAGCTAACCGTGGAGGAGCTCAGAGATAACATCTATAAACACCTGCAAGGAAGTCAATTTTTACTTGTTCTGGATGATGTGTGGGACGAGCATGCATTGGCTGAAATAATGAAGGGATTTCCGTTGGAGAGCAGGAATAAAGTAATGCTTTCAACGCGTGACAGGAAAGTTTTAGAATCCATGGGAGCTCACCGCATCCATCACATGGACTATTTGTCTGAAGAGAACAATTGGAGGTTGTTCTGCATTCATGCGTTCCCTGACGACCACAATCACAATCCGCCACCGGAGTTGGAGGAAGTGGCCCGTGCCATTGAAAGAAAATGCTCCAGGTTACCCCTAGCCGTGAAGACAGTAGCAGCATCTATGGCAAGCGTCCAGCGGCTTCCCAATATATGGGAATCCATGCTGAGCAGGTTGAGTGAAGTCAGCACAATGAAGGAGGACATTCTGCCAATCTTGAGGTTAAGTTACGACTCTCTGCCTGATTATCTAAAACCTTGTTTTCTTTTCTGTTCTGCTTTTCCTGAAGGTACTAGAATGAATTGTGAGTACCTAGTACAAGTATGGGTTGCTCAAGGATTTGTTAATGCTGAAGAAACACAAGACCCATACGACCTAGGATTTTCCTATCTAAACTTACTCATTGATCGTTGTATGATTGAATTTGTTCCACATGATGGGCACGGTAATATCATCAAATACTGCAAAATGCATGATCTTCTACATGAGTTGGCTCTTTCAGAATCCCAGAATCAAAGATGTTTATTTCAGACTGGAACAAATTTGGAAAAGTTCCCCGTTGAGAATTGCCAAGGCCTACGCAGGATTTCATTGATTAAAAACAAAATAGCTGCTCTTGACAAACCCATCCGCTCCCCTAGGCTCCTCACCTTACTTCTATGGAACAATCCTCCTCTCAAATCAATATGTGAACAGTTTTTCAATGAACTGAAGCATTTATGTGTCTTAGACCTAAGCCAGACTTCCATCAAATCGTTACCCAAGCCTATTGCCAAATTAACACATCTGAAAGCCCTCAATTTATCGACAACAGACATCGAGAAGCTGCCCAGATGCTTGAGTAGTCTCTCTAGGCTTCAGTTGCTGGATGTTAGTTGGTGCGAAAAGTTGATGAGTCTGCATTCAGGCATAAGGAAACATCAATCTTTGCTCTATCTGAATGTGGCAGGCTGTAGCAACTTGGTACAGTTACCTGTGGGAATATCCAAGCTCGTCTCTTTACGAATATTAAGAAAAGTTGTATTTGATTTGAGGGAAAACAAAGAACATTCATTGCAGTTCACAGATCTCAAAGGCTTGACTCTGCTCCAACAACTCTCAGTTGCAATCGCCTACCCTGTTGAGCTTCCAAACAATATATTTGGAGGGATGAAAGACATGCGAAAGTTCTTCTTTGAGAATCGTGATCACACTTCACCTGTTGAGCTTCCAGAGGACATGGCCGTCATGAGACGACTGGAAATTCTTCACCTTCAAAACTGCGTGCTGCCCGCATGGATCTCTCACCTCTAGAACCTTACACTTCTTCTGTTGAAGGGAAATCATTCTGCAAATTATCAAACCCTTCAAACAATTCCCAACTTAAGGAGACTAATATTAATGCAGAACAACCAGTGCATCGATTTCGCTCCCGAGTCTGGGAATTCTGTGTCATTTCCCAAACTGGAGAAATTGATTATAGAGGAATTTTGCCAGCTGCAAAGATTTCCATCCCTGGGAGATAACGCAATGCCAATGCTACAGTATTTTCGCCTGGTGAATTGCAGCCAGCTGCAAGGAATACCTCAGGGCTTGGAGCGACTCAATAGCCTTCAAGATCTGCAAGTGATCGGCTGTGGTAAAAGGTGTTTCAATGATCTTAAGGTAAATGGGCATTATTGGCAAGTTTTCAAAAGCCTTAATGTCCGAGTAATATCCACAATATAGGGGAACCCTTGTACAGGTGCACCTGTGACTATTGTCTATGCAGCGCCCAGTTGCAATCTATTTATTAATTAATTTCATCTATTTGAAAATCATAATACAACGATTTTTTATTTTCAATTAATTAATTAATACGACAAAAAGTACATTCTCCAAATTGAATAGATGTTTCTGTATCTGTGTTGGTATTGCTAAATTGTAAAATATGTTTTATTAGAAAGTATATTTTTAAGATTGATAAACAAGAATAAGCCATTTATTAGAATAGAGTGGGATAGGTATTGAAAGTTTGTTTTTATAGTTTTATTTGTAAGGTTTTAGTAGTTAATTTTCTTGAATCTTGGAAGAGTAATAATGTACCAAAAAAATATGTTTTTATTTTTTTTAAATTAATTTATGGATATGACAATTTTTTTAAGATTGAAAAATAAGAATAAGACATTCAATTTAATAGAGTGGGATAGATTTATATTGTTTTTAGATTATTTCAAGTTTGTATTTTCTATTTTTATTTGTAAGAATTTAGTAGTGTATTTTGTTTATAAACACGTATTCAATCTTGTAAGAGTTATAATGTATAAGTTATATAAAGAATTTAGTAGTTAATTGTGTTATTATTTTTTTATACAAAAATATTTTAATGGAGTATGATAGTAAATCTATAGTGATTTTTTTGAATTGGTATTAGACTTATTTAGAAGATTTTAAAATTGTTTAGTTTTATAGATTGATATTTTTGAAAGTATAAAGAAAAATTAATGATACTAATAATTTTTTATTAACTATTTTATAATTTAATTGTGACCACTAAGAATATTAAGTAATAAAAAATATATATTTTGATAGTTTTTCAAGAGTGTTGCAAAAAAATTAAGTAGGTTATGTAGATTCTTAAGATTGCAATATTTTATTCGCACAAGAAAGAAATGAAAAGAAATAAGTAATAATGAGGATGTCTTAGCAATGTTGTTAATTGAAAGTATTTTAGATGTAAACATATTTCATTAAAAATATTGAAACAAAAAATGCCAAGGAAGTTTGGTGCTCATTGCACTCTACTTATAAAGACACAAAGTTGAAGTGATTAATTTATAAAATACGCAAATAGAATTTGAGAAAAATTCAAATAAAGATAATGAGGAGGTTGTCGATTTTTGTATTTGAAGGCAATATATTGTTAACAAGTTAAAAGTTAATTTAGAGGTAATTAATGAACAAATATTTTTTGCAAAAAATACTTAAATCTTTGTCATTTTCCCAAGAAAAAATATATGCAACAATTATATAAAAAGATTAACTATAAAAAATGATAGTGAAACTCCAAACCCTAACAATGCAAAGCCCCAAAATTTCTCTCTAAACTAAGCACTACTAGTACATGATAAAGAAAATATGAGTTTTATTCTAGAGCAACCATGCACCTTGTACAAAATAAAGAAACACAACCATAGATAGACATTGTAAAACTTAACTCACAAATATTTGAAAACAATAGACACTTATGAAAATTAAATAGAACACATATTTTATCTACAACCTTACATTATGCATGCCTTGCATTTTTTCTTCATCACCAAAATGTGTTGCAAACTAGGACACATATGATATAAACAAAAATAAAAACATTATTTTACCAATCCATAATGAAACGTTAATTTGATGATCTAGCCAACAAGCAACCATTAATGTTTGGCTTCCCCACTATATGCATGCATAAAAATATTATAAAAAAATATTGATTCGATGAGTTGCTTGCTAGACAATTTGTACATTATTTTTTTTATTTCCCACATTATTTATGGATAGAAATATTATATGACATTATTTAAATAATCAAAACATAATTATATACAATATGCATGACTAAAAAACATAAAAATTTGTTTAATTTTTTCTCTAGTTAAATTACAACAAACCAATCAAACCCATTGGAATCAACTAAAATTGTTTGCACAACCTACTCTATATGTCAATTTATTACATGCACCTAAAAAAGGATACATTTTCATTATGAAGAGTTGACTCACTGACTATACCTCCGCTATTCCAATGAGCACTATTGTGAGGTGAAACAAGAATACATACTACTATCACTTAACTATAATTGTTTGCACAAACTACTATATATGTCAATTTGTATCACAATTTATTTTGTGCACCTAAAGAGGGATACATTTTCACTATGAAGAGTTGACTCATTGACTACAACTCTGCTATTACCATGAAGACTATTGTGAGGGGAAACAAGAATATATACTACACCTCTTAACTATAATTATTTGCACAAAATTCTATATATATATCAATTTGCATCACAATTTATTATGTGCACCTAAAGAAAGATGCATTTCCATTATGAAGAATTGACTCATTGACTACGCCTCCACTATTCCCATGAAAACCATTGTGAGAAGAAACGAGAATACATACTACATCCCTTAACTATAACTATTTGCACAAACTACTATATATGTCAATTTGCATCACAATTTATTAAGTGCATCTAAAGAAGGATGCATTTCCATTATGAAGAATTGACTCGTTGACTATGACTCTGTTATTCCCATGAACACTATTGTGAGAAGAAACAAGAATATATACTACATCTCTTAACTATAATTATTTACACAAACTACTATATATGTCAATTTGCATCACAATTTATTCTAGACACCTAAAAAGGGATATATTTTCATTATAAAGAGCTGACTCACTAACTACGCCTCTCCTATTCCCATGAACACTATTGTGAAGGGAAATGAGAATAAATACTACAACCTTTAACTATAATTATTTGCACAAACTATCATATATGTCAATTTGAATCAGAATTTATTATGTGCACCTAAACAAAAATACATTTCCATTATGAAAAATTGACTCTGTGATTAGACCTCCACTATTCTATGAACACTATAGCGAAGGGAAACTAGAATATATACTGCATCCCTCATAAGACTTTCATTTGCTTTGCACATTCGATGATGTCGACTAACTATTTCCTTCATATGATACTTGTACGAGAATCCCAGATCAATCAGTTTCTCGGAAGGAATTGGTACAATTTTCTTCCACTCGTCTTCTTCGTCTTCATTCCCTTTCACATAACGAAGGAAATTAGATACTAAACAATTACCCTAATTGCGAAAGAAATATTGTGTATGAGCATTATATCACTTACCCAAAAGCCAAGGGGATTTCTGGATATCGTTTGCGAAAGAAGTTCAGCATGTCAGCAACTGTCACGGGATCGGAACAGCACACATATCGACCTGCTGCAGATGGGTGCTCCATCAAAGCAATATGGGCACTGCATACATCTTCCACGTGGACCAGTGGCACCGACCCTAACAGAGAATGAGAGGAAACTATGCCTTCATAATGTACTCTGTTTCCTGAGAAAATATGGGGTTCCAGTTCTCAAGTCATATAAGAAACCATAATTCAACTTTTCACAATCCTTAACGTTATTCAATTGTTAGTTTTTGGTTTTCAACATTTTCAATTACATTCTCTTATCCATCGTCAGATTGAAAGAGCATAGAAAGAGAAGAAAATGATGATGTATCCAGAACGTAGAAAAAAAAAATATCAAACACAATCAAAACCAAAAATTGAATAAATGTTCCCTCATTTAACTGAAGAGGATAAATTACCTGTGAGTGGTGATAACATTAATAAAGCACTCTCGTGACATGTGGAGGTTAGCAAAGGACCTCCCACCATCGCTACCACCACTGTTACCACTTCAATCTGCTCCTCCGCTCCGTATCGCAGAGCTTCTTGCTCCGCCAAAGTCTTGGATATTGCATACATCTGAAGATAACATCTACTATAAGATGGGCCATTAATTCCAGTAATTTTTACTCAAGAAAAAACTTCAATACTTACTCCAGAAAAGCCGTCTTTGCCTTTGATATAATCAATAGGAGTCCAGCAGGATTCATCAAGGACCTCCTTAAGTTGTCCGTTTTCATTTAGAGGACAAGGTACGACGATGGAAGAAGTATGGATTACCCGCTTCACGGTTTTTGCTTTCTTGCCAGCTCTTAGAATGTCCAATGTTCCGTCAACGGTGGGCTGGACAATATCTGCCTGATGCCACTCCACACTCTACTCACTGCTTCAATCTCATCCATAAAACGTGTGCAAAATAGAGGGATTTTGTTGGGTAGATAAATATATTACCTGGAAATCCAGAACGGTGGCCAAGTTGATGACAAAATCACAGCCTTTAATAGCAGAATCAAAGCTGCCATGTTGCAAAAGATCTGCTTTGAACAATTGGATCCTTTCTTTGGCGATAAGGAAGGGATAGCAGATGACTATTTTTAGCAAGGTTTTCTACAGGAGATAAAATAAATAAATTGAGAATATAGTGTATGAATGAAGAAAAGTTGTGAGGTGAAGGAGAGAGGAAGTTACCAGGATCACTTAAGGTAGCGTGAACTATATAACCCTTTTGCAGCAGATTTTTTACGAGGCAAGATCCGATGAATCCTGCCGCCCCTGTTACACATACCCTTTCCCTCTTACCCTGTTCTTTATCCATCTCCTTCCCGTTGTAAGATACCCAAGGACTTCCTATTTATACTTTCACGGGTAATAAGATAGAAGGAATTTAGCACGGCAGTGTTTGTTTAGATCTCACCTGAACACAGTTTGATCAGAAGCTGCAGAGGCTACATTGTGGAAAAGAAGCAACCAAGAGTTACGCGTTGAATGAAATGTAAAATAAAGAAAATAATACAATACAAGCTATGTCGGTGATTTTCATGGAATATTGTCGAGCGTAACAAAACATTTCAATATAATACGTAGGGCAAGGGACCCATTACCAAATCCCCTCTTTTGAATTAAGTGGGCACACAAGTCTTCATTCATTTGTCTTTGTAATTTGCAATTAGTGTATTGTTAATTTCAAGGTATTTTATAATGGCATCGGGTAGTTATTATGTACATAACTAGCAATCGCATCTTGGTGTGCAATGGATACATCAAAGAGGTGTGGAAGGTGAATTAGGGAAATATTTGGTCTATTTTTTGCATACTAGTACATGAGGTCAATTGGTAGGTCATTTAGCAAATGATTTTGTTTGTGTAACAAAGGTCTCAATGGAGAAGTGATAGCTTCAAATCAATTATACATCCTCTTACAAGGATCAAAACACGATTGAAACAAAACCTTTGAATGAGGAAGATAATCTTGCTCCATTACCAATAGGCTCATTTTATGTTTACAATAGAGAGGGGGAGATATAGGGACAGAAAAAGGGAGAGATAGAGGGGGAAAGAGAGAGAGGGAGAGGAGGGTAAGGAGATAGAGGAAAAAATAGAGTGAGACATAAAGCACAAAGAGAGAGGACTTGAAAAAGAGGGATATACAAAGAGGGAAGAGGGTGATATACAAACACACATAGAGAGAAAGAAAGAGATATAGAGATATGAAGAGAGATTGAGAGACAAAGATGTAGAGGGGGAGAGAGATAAGAGAGGTAAAAGGAAATAGATATTGAGAGAAGAGAGATTAATAGTTAAAGTTGCATTTATAACATCTAAAAAAATTCCCTTCCATTATGTTGTGATAGATGTCATACCCTATTATAGAGCTCCTATTTTGGCACAATTAAAGAGATGGGAAAATAGCAAAATGTTCATTCTTGATAAGAGATGGAAATATTCATTCAGAGCTCAAGAAAACAAGAATCTAGATCAAAAGGACTGCACTGTCAAGCCGTCAAGCATGTTTGGCTAAGAGGAATGCAAACACATAGTGTTGGAGAATTATAGCTAAATCAGAAATTGGTTTACAAGGTGGATTATCAATATATGCATGATTTGGGTATTGTAGTCGGTTAACACTTGGAAATCATGTCGGCAACAAAACATGCATGTTCAACATGTGTTACAAGAAACCAAACAATAAATGACACTAGCCATAGAGTTATTTTGTTTAACATGTATGCAACATTCATAACTCATGGATGGATATAATCATAATTCATTACTTACATAGTTTCATAATCGTATTGTTATTATAAATAATTATTAGTATATAAATATTAATATAATAATGAAATAGTATAATTATCATAACATAGATAAAACTGAATTTCAATATTAATTAATTTTATATTAATTATATGTAAAATAAGGTTTCATTGTTTCATTATTTATATTTATTTTTTTGAATTTTAATTTATTTATTGATTCGTTAGCATCATTCTTCATTAATACTATGTTGAGATGTTAATAATTTTTTTAGATCTAAGAACAATCATTTCTATTTTCTCTATACCTTATCTTAATCTTTATTTATCTATAAATATTAAATATTAATGTTCTAATCTTCAATATTAATACTTATATAATTATTTATTTTTTATTAATTATATATGTATATTAATTTTAATATTAATATTTTAAATATCAATACAAAATTTAATTTCAAATTATTTTAAATTGAGATATTAATATATCAATATAATTATTGAGTATTGGTTACTCAATTAGATGTTTTTTAATAAAACATATTAAATATCACAGCCAGACCTATCTTTATTATTCTTGGCTGGGCAACATGTCATTATAATATTTAATGGTATTTTTCTAGATCTTCCATTATGTTTTTAGAATGGTAAACTGTATGAAAAATTTGAGTTTAGCCTCAATGAGCTTGTTAAGTGCATACACATTTTCACACCCAACATTTATGTAGGTAGTTGTTCATTCCTTGGAAAAGGGGCAAATTAAACCATAGACTCTTGTCCTTCATAGATTTTCTTAGAGAACAAAAGTATACATACTTTTAATTATTTTATAGTGAAAGGTAGTCTCTCTGACTTGTAATTTTTAATCCCACGAATATATTATAAACTGATGGGGGGTCTTGTCAAACAACCCTTCTAAGAAGCCATTCAAACTATAAAATCCTTATTCCAACAATGTGAAAGAATTTTCAATTAATTTTAATGAAATCAACTCATATTTGCAAAACTTTTGTTAAATAATATAGTGTGCAGGCCAACTACTTCATATTCAAATTGGTATTTCTTTACAATAATTTTTATATCAACACAAACCAAATCACATAAAATTCAAAAAAAAAACTCTTGTAAATGCACCTCTCAATCTTTGAAGCTCTTTATCTGGAGCATTGGGATCTTCCTTGCAATCTCTTCCTCCAACTTCACAACTTAAAAACCCCTCATCAAAGTCTATTATCTCAACTCTTGGGCATTATATTTCCCATACTTGGAGCTTCTATAATATTTAAAATCACTCCAATGTGGCATTCAAAAGCTCTTGCAATCCACTACCTATCATTTGGAAAATATTGCATGCACGAATGTAACTCGATTTTGCTTGTAACCTCCCTACAACAAGTCTGGAGCCAAATTAATTTTCCAACTGTACATGGTCATTTATTGTTAGAATTATGAAACAAACACAAAACCATGAGCCACGAGATCAAACAACAAACAAATACACCTTCCACATGAGAGATCTGCAAACAAGAATTTATATATTCCTCAAAAAGAAAATACTTGTAGGATTAATAATTGCAAGAGAGAATGAATGATTTATAAGAGAAATCCTAATGATAAAGGGATTAGATCATGACAAGTGTCAACATCTTGTGTGATGAGATGAATTGATCTAATATTAGCTTTGTAGTTAACATAAATAAAGCATTGAGTTAACTAATAAAGCAAACCTAAGTTTAGCTTAAGTGCATGAGAATTAGAATAACAATTAATTAAAGATTAATTAATTATTCTCTAATACATGATAACTCTTACACCCCCCCTTAAGTATAACTTCGGGAGTAGCTAAATAACTCTAAAAAAGTTCATGATGGGTCATGGAAAACAAGGCCATGTAAGGTACCCATGTACAAACAGAAGATCTCTATAATGTAGAGTAATAGAGAAAACCTCGTGGGAAAAAATCTACTCCAAAAAGAGATGAAAACCAAGTGAAGGACTGAAGAAGCCTCCAAACAAGAGTGAAGGATGAATAAGCCTCCAACATCAAGTTTTCCCAAAAGATAAGAACAAAGGATGAACAAAAAAGAACACCACTGAAGCATGAAGAAGCTGCAAACACTGTCGAAGAATGACTTCTGTAATGTCAAAACAAGAACCTTTGCTGAAACATATGATGATCAGGATCAAGAAGACAAGAATTTGTATGAGTGCCCCCAATGACACTACTCAAATTAGATGGAAAACAAAGGCAAACACCTAGAACTCGAAGATACAGCTGGAACAAGTACCATAATTTTGAAGAACTAATCAAGTGAAAATAGAAGGTTGTACCTCTAAAAATAGGAATGCAAGAATGTCATATGGTAAGTGACTCATCTCACCAAAATGCAGCCACTACATCTAAAAGTATATAGAAACAAATACTATATACATAGCTCACTCCAACATGAACCCAAGGAAGCATTAGCCCCAACAATAGAAACCCCCCCATAATGCTAAAAAGGGAGAGGTGTGATAGGTGTAAGATAGGGGACCAACCATGTCAAGGCCCTAGGTCACGGAGGGCCGAGAGCAGCAAACTTCCCTAGCTTACCTCAACTCGAGGGAGTGATTAGGAGATGCAGGATGAGAATGATGAGGACTATAAGGCCCTTCGATCACTCTACAGACCTGAGACTTGAAAGGGAACTAGATGAGTTAGCTTTCAGATTCAACACTATGTCTCAAATAGCTCTCCATCTGAGGACAAAAGCACGATTCTAGGACGACAGTGTGGTGCGTTGGCGTCTCTCAAGTGCGTTGGCATCCGTACGACCAAAAAATCAGAAAGACAAGGTCGAATGTAGGAAAATGGACTAACAACCTAGTTAATGGTTTCTAGGGGAACAAAATAACACTATGAAATAGGAAACGTATAAACGCACATGATAAAACAAGTAGATTAACACTAGGGTGACAAGAATGATCTCACACAAAAGCTTGTTCACCAGCTAGCTCCTAGAAGCATGTCCACCTACACACAATAAAGAGGAAGATTGTTGGGAGGATGTATAGGGGTTCTCCTTAGTCAGATCCCCATTTTGGTGTTTCCACCTCCACGGACAGCCAAGTTTGCAATGATAGAGAAATAGTATGATAAAGAAAGGAGTGGACTAGAAATCTTACCACCTCCACCAAGAGCACTCAAGGCTAATGGGGGAGAAAATAAGAGGACTCAAGCCTTTGCTGCAATGGTGTTGTTCCACACTTGCTCTACTGCGTTGATGGAGTGATGTAGTTGTTGCTATGGAGTGCAAAAGTGTTTCTTGAATGCTGGAAGTGAATGCTAGAATCCTTGGAGAGTGATCAAGTTTAGTGCTTGGAGCTTCTAAAGAGATTGTGGAAGAGATCGTAGAAGAGATTAAATGGAATGAGAGTGAATTAATTTGAAGGAGGAATGAAGGAAACAACCATATTCGGGTCGATCAGCCAAAGGGGGCATTACAATTCGACTTCCAATGAGAAGTGTAACACCTCTATAGGCTCCAGCCATGGGAATTTGCCAGGGACATAAGCATGTCGCGTAGATGTCTATGCATCGCATGGGCGTCCCCGTCAATTATTCCTCTATCGATGCTCAAAACAGGCACCAAGTGGAATGAAGGCAACGAGCTTATGTGGAATTTAGCCTTCGAATTTCATTTTATAAAGTGAGGAATGGGGTGATCCCACAATGCTGGTTTACAATTTTTGGGCAAACTGGAGACCAAACTATTTTTTTAACTAAATCTTCACTTTCGGGCTCCTATAGCGATTAAACCGTGGGGAGTTTGAAGATGATGAAAACTAGTGATTTGTGAAGTTTTGTTTATATATTCTAAATATATATTTTTATTTTTTTTGGAATCAAATTGCACTTATTTTTCCCTCTCCTTCGAAAACTAGTTTTTTAAAAAAACAACATTTTTAAGGAGTGATGCTCATTGTATACAACATAACTTTTTTTGTATGAAGGATAAAATTCTAATTTTTTCGAATTTAGATTTGTAACTATGATATATAGTACTTTCATTTGGATTTATAGTGTTTTATTGAATATTTTTTCCTTAATCAAGTTTTGAAGTCAAATCAATTACAATTCAGACATAGGCGGACCGTATACAACATAAATTTTTTTGTATGTATTGAAATTCAATTTTATTTTTTTTACTGGATCAAGGACATCAATACCTAACACAAACATATTTTTTAGAATTTTATTTTGATAATCTGCTATTTTTCCACATGTGCAAAATAGAGAGCTTTATTTTTAGTGAAAAAGCTATGTTTAATCAAACTAAAAAAACAAATACATAATAAAACCAAAACATATTAAAATTATATTCATTGGATAGCTCATTCTGAGGAATACCATTATCTAGTTGGGTTTGTAAAGTCTCCTCCATTTTCATCCTCAACCCAAGCTTCGAAGGGCCAAATTCTGGAGATTTTCGATGCCAAGAGGGGAGAATGGGGGAAAATGGGGGTTCGCTAAACAAGATTTTTTTTTGCTTATTGTTTCGGGAAATGTGAGACCCGACATTAGATGGGTTCGATCGAAGGGGGGTTCTATCGAACCCCATTTGGGTTCACTCGAACCAAAAGTTCGCTCGAACCAGAAGTTCGTTCGAACCCCCAAAAACCAATTTTTTTTGCATGGGGTCATTTTTTGCAACTTTTCCTTCCTCACTCAAATTTTAAACCATTTTTGTTGGTTCACCCAAGGGAAAAAGGTGAATTTATGTAAGGGGTGCAAATTCACTCCTATACATTTGTCCCCCACTTTAGCAAGCACAAATACTAATGAGTGCTTCGATAAAGTAAATCAAAGAACTAGTAGGGCTAGAAATGTATACTTGAACTGTCGAGGAGGTAGACCACGATCTAGCAAACTTGAGAGTGTAGGACAAGGAAAGGAATTCATAGCTTCGCAGAACTATGAAGCTAAAGAATGAAAGCATCTTACAGGTCCATAGACCTGCAAGGAGGCAACCCCCGAGATCTCTTGCATGAAGGAAGCCCCAGGAAGTAAGCGCCTTACAAGCCTGCAGACCTGCAAGCCTGCAAGGAAGGTATCCTCCAAGAACTCTCACATGAAGGAACCTGAGAAAAATGAAATCTGAAAAGTCAAAAAGTAGCTTCACGGGTGCACCCATGAAGCAACATGTTTACCTACATAGATAGAACATGTTAGGAAGAGGCAACACAGGCAAGTAAGTAGATAGTCACACAAACCGTCATCAAGTTGGAATACTTTCAAAGGGGTCCCTCGGGAACCCTTCAAAAGTAATAAGGGATCCACTCAAGGGACACATTGTTTGGAAAAGAGAGGTCTAGTCAGGCTGCCCCCAAGCTAGACATAAAGATGTGAAGTAGGTCTAGTCGGGCTACCCCCAAGCTAGACACAAAGATAGGAAATAGGTCTAGTCGGGCTGCCCCTAAGCTAGACTCCATAGAACTTTACTTGAGCTAAAAACTTTCAAAGGGGTCCCTCGGGAACCCGGTGTGAAAAGAAAGGATTCACTCAAAGGATGCGTTGTTCAAAAGTTGGTGTCTTCTTTCTCAAATTGATTCATCATCAAGGAATCCTTCTGAAAGATGTTCACTTCATCAAAGAATTTGAAAGGAAGAATATGCCTCCACATGAGGGGAAGATCAAAGTTGTTCCCACTTCGAAGGAAGGTTTCCAAGTTCTTTCTTTAGGAACCCATGATGAAGGAAACATGTTCCATTAGGGTTTCAAGATGAGAAGGCAATTCTTACAAATAAGTGTGGAAATTATTGAGAAAGGATTCATTGGCCACAAATGTGTTTTCTGAAGATCAAAGCTATGTAGAGGTGGTGTTGTCACACATGAGAGGGACAAGTCAAGCAAAGAAGAGAGAAAGATAAAGAAAAAGAAAAAAGGAAAGAGAACATGAACAAAGGGCATAGGGGTAGGCTGATATTTTGGGGTCAGAACTGCTCATAAATATATATAAGTATAATAATAGTATAAATGAACTATCATCAACCCCCTACTATATCAGGCCATGTGAGGAATGCATGAGAAGACAAAGTAAAACATAAAAAATTGGGTCAACATGGAAGGGAAGCCTAAATTCCCCCAACGCTTTGCATCATCCCCAATTTTCTGAAAGTCAATCACAAACATGGAAGCATGATGATACAAATAGAAGAAGGTTTTCAACACAAAAACCATGCCTATATCCAAGCACCAATAGGGGTGACGAGGTTCATCCAGACACACATAGCACATTTACAGGGGAACACATCACAACACACACAGATCTAATCTAAACATAAAGAAGAGGTCTCCCCTTAACACTGATCAACCAAGAGGTCGTCATCTTCCCACTCTAGATCATCATAGGGGGAAGGAGGACAAGCCTTTAGTGGTGGAATGTTAAGGGGAGGAGCTTTTGATCCTCCCGCAACAAGGGCTGAGGAAGACAAACCTGTAAGGTCTCTGTCACTCAACTCTTGCGGGTCTAAGGTCAATGACTTTGCAAAAATCGCTAACAAGGTCAAAACTTCATCAACCAAGTTAAACATGCACTTAACAGGAGTGCCATGTTTCACTTTGACAGATGGAAAAGGTTGCATTCGAGGTTCACCGCTAAGCTCACCGAGTGATTCGGGAGTGGTGATGAACTCGGGAGAATTCAAGACTGGTTCCGTTACTAAGACAAAATGATTCAACACGGGGCCACCTTTCAAAGATGGTGGGCTCCTCTTATGTCCTCCATTGCTGGAAGGACCGCTCTCTACCTTCTTCTTCATCAGAGGAGGTGAACTCCCCACAAACGAGGCAAGAAGGACAGAGGAAGAGGAGGAGGAAATAACCGCAGTAGATATGACTGAGGTGTTAATCATATCTATGGGCTTTGGGAAAGGTGAGACATCTGAAATGGATGTCAACAAAGGCAGCTCCACTGAAGGAGTGATAAAAACCTGCACCTTTCTAGGGTCAGGAACATTTTTACTCACAACGAAAGTCGGAGGTGGTACAGAGTTGGTTTGAATGGAAATAGAAGGAAGGAGAGAGGAGGACATGAGAGGAGGTCTTGATACAAGAGTGGTTGTCTCCTCTTCCTTCCTCTGTGAGGTGGCCTACTAGGCCAAGAGAGCCTTTTTCCAGTTCTTGCGCTCACGTGCAAGTGGTTCCTATGACTCTTAGAACTAGAGGTTGGAGGTTGTGAAGGAGTAGAAGGCTCCTGCTCAATCATAGGAGTGTTCTTCACAGTTGTTTCCAGCAGAGGGACAAACTCTTGTATGGGAGCAGGAGGGATAGGTTTAGAAATAGCGGGGAGAGTCGGCTCTAACACCTCGGCGGTGAGCCTCTTCCCATTCACTGCTTTAGGAGTGGAAACGGTAGGAGGCCGCAGAGGATTTCCCATGAGGGGTTTTCTACCTATTGTACAAGTAGTACCAAGGTCTAGGAGACTTGGTAGGGAGATCTGATAGCCTGATCTTGGGTCTACGCCAAATAGGCACCATCGGACTCAGTGGATAAAGACTTGGCTTAATCATCCAATACTCCTCCCAAGAGAGTGGGGTGGACGAGGCAGCTCGAGAAGGAGCAAGTTTCTCCTTTCCCTTTTGAGAAGAGGAGGCAGCTGGATGCTCTGCTATGGGAAGGGTTAGTTTCGGCTGAACTCCTTGCCCCTAGTCTTATACTTTACGTAGTTCTTATAAAGTAGGTCCGTTCTCGGAGGAAGCAGGCCAACTAGAGCGAGCCAACTAGAGCGGGCCAAAAGTGATCCAATGAATATCTCCCATGAGACACCAAGGGCTAATAGCTAGTATCATGTACCATGTGCACAACACCTTTGCGGGAGAATTTTAAACTTTTATGAAGTATAGAGGCGATTGCATTCATGGAAGCTAGTCATGGTATTCCTAACTTCACCCTTAATAGGTTTGACTCAAGAATAATATCAAAAATCATGTCTATGTTTCTAGGTTTGACCAGGACGGACAAGGTTATTGATCCATATGGTTTGAGAGCAAGGCCATCATGGGTTCGGATGATGGCCTTTGTTTTTTCATATTCTTCCCTTCGCAAGGATTTCAGTAAGAGGGTCTCCTCCGTGATGACATTCACTCTACTCACAAGGTCGACTAAGATCCCTATCACAATGTTTCCATTGAGGCAAGCAAGAATGTAAAGCAGAGAAGGTTTGTCGTTTTCCAATATATCTTGCGAAGTGAATGTTATATCCGGTGAACCAGTCACAAGATGAGGAGAAGGAGTAACAGTAACCATGTTAACATATTCTTCAGGATAGGTAATAGAATCAAAGGGATCGATAATCATGTTAGCAAAATGTGATGGAAATGGGTTCGTGTATATCTACAATTTACTATTAGCTTTTTCCATTGACTTGTTCGTATTTTGTTTTCTTCCATCAAGATGAATGGTACTGTCCTCGATGCGATCCTGTATCTCATGATGCAGTCGCATGCAACATTTGGTATCATGTATGTTAACTTGATGGTATTGACAATAGGTATTCACTTCATACCAGCTAGGGTAAGGTTCCCTAATGGGTTTAGGGCTTGGCAAGTTAATGATTTTATCCTTCAACAACTTTTGTAAGATGGAGGAATAAGATTATGACAGCTTTGTGAACTTTCAGTTGCGTCTAAGGTCATTGTCATCCATAGCGGCTACTACATTCCCAATGGATTTTCCTTTTCTAGAGATCGACATAATGGACCTCCCTTCAGGATGAGAGCGTGAGGAAGGTCCCCTGAACTGAACCACCGTCTGCTGATATTCTCGTAGGACTGCACACAAATATGCGAAAGAAGGTTATTTCATAAGGGAAAACTTCCTTGCCAAGGCATTTTTAAGTTCCCTATGAAGACCTTCTTCACATCAAAATCAGGTAACAGGTATGAAATTTGTGAAAAGAGCGCTTGATATCATGCTATAAAATTGGTAATCTTCTCATTATCTCCTTGTTTACACCAAACAAGGTCAGAGAAGGTCATCTTAGGTCTAATGTTGGCTTGGAACTGTAGTAGAAACTGGTTCACAAGCTTATTGAACATGAAGATGGAATTGTCAGACAAGGAACAGTACCACTTGAGTGTTGTGTCCTTGAGAGATCTGGGAAATAGTTTTTCCATCAACGTATTGTGATGGAAGCAGTTTTTACACAAGGCATTAAAGGAAGACACATGCGTTTGTGGGTCCCCTTTGTTGTTGTATTTCTCAAATTTAGGAATCTCCATCCCTTGCAGGAAAGGAGTGTTTAGGATCACCACTGACAATGGTCTATGTCGGAAGAAGGGATGGAAGATAGGCTGGGTAGAAGCTTGGGAAAGGTTTTCCAGCTAGCTCTGCATCTTCCCCATATTTTGAAGAAGGGTGTTTAGAATTGGATTATTAGAAGATATAGGACTAGCGGAACCGCCACTAGAGCCACTGCCAAAACCATCACCGTGACTACCATCAAGGTTGCCGCCAATGCAATCACCACCAGAGGGACCTCCGCCAGAGCCACCACCACCATGGCCTCCATCAGAACCACTTGCGCCAGTTCCACCTCTTCCACTGAAGCTACCACCACCAAAGCCTCCACCAATCATTCTGCCAAGTCCTCCACTACTGCAAGTGATAGGACGGGTGAAGTGAAAACTCAAAGGAGTCTTGTTTACTTTGATAGTTTCAGAATTTTGGAAGCGACGGGTATACTGATTGAAGGGACCGTGTCAGCCATGTGCATGGATGTGTGAGGCATCGACACTCCTAAATGTCTCTCATGTTCCTCAAAGGGGCCACCTCGTATCATATTACTATGGTTTGAAGGGGTGCACAATTTGGTTGGACTAGTGAGACTAGCCAAGAGTTCTACGTATGTTTATTATTTTCCTACCATATATTTTATTTCATTGATAACCTTAGCAGCCCTAGCCAGCTTCGAGTTTTTCTCCAAGTGATTCTGCAAAGCACCCAACCCTTTGCTAATAATAGCAACACAATTAAATGGGATATGGATATCTTTATGCTCGTCTATGGATGATGAAGTAGGTGACACAAGAGGAGTAGGGACGTGATCAGTTTCATCGAAGAATCTTGACTTGCCCCATGACACCTGTGCCTAAGTAGACAGGCCAACTACAAAACTAGAAAAAAGACTTGTAAAGAAATTATAAGTGACCTTCATCTTCTCTATCATAAGGTGTTGTAGACTTCTCCTAACAATATACCTAGAGGTCGTGGCCTGGGTTGTGATGCTCATAAACCTTCACAACATGTAGGGGTACAAGGGGAAAAGCTCAGACACCAACAAATGAGTAGACGTTGGTTCACGTCAGGTTCATCAAAAATGTAAGATAGGGGGACCAACCACGTCAAGGCCCCAGGTCACGGAGGGCCAAGAGCAGCAAGCTGCACTAACTTACCTCAACTTGAGGGAGTATTTAGGAGATGTAGGATGAGAATGATGAGGACTATAAGGCCCTTCGATCACTTTGTAGACTCGAGACTTGAAAGGGGACTAGGCAAGTCAGCTTTCTAATTCAACATTGTGTCTCATATAGCTCTATGTCCAAGGAAAAAACGTGGTTCTGGGACGACAACGTGGTGCGTTGGCGTCTCTTAGGTGCATTGATGTTCGTACAACCAGAAAACCAAAAAGATAAGGTCGAATGTAGGAAAACGGACTAACAACCTAGTTAATGGTTTCTAGGGGAACAAAATAACACTATGAAATAGGAAACATATAAACAAACATGATAAAACAAGTAAATTACCTCTAGGGTGACAAGAATGATCTCACACAAAATCTTGTTTGCCATCTAGCTCGAAGAAGCACATCCACCCACACATAATAAAGAGGAAGATTGTTGGGGGGACATTATTGGGGTCTGCCTCAGTCAGACCCCCATTTTGGTTTTTCCACCTCCACGAACAACCAAGTTTGCAACCATAGAGAAATAGTATGATAAAGAAAGGAGTGAAGCAAAGAACACTAAAACACTACAAAACAGTAATGTGCTTACTCAACCAAATAATAGAGGAGAGGAGTAGAAAGCTTACCACCTCCACCAAGAGCACTCAAGGCTAATGGGGGAGAAAATGAGAGGACACAAGCCTCTATTGCAATGGTGTTGTTCCACACTTGCTCTACTAAGTTGATGGAGTGATGTAGTTGTTGCTATGGAGTGAAAAAAGTGTTGCTTGAATGGTGGAAGTGAATGCTAGAATTCTTGGAGAGTGATCAAGTTTAGTGCTTGGAGCTTCTAAAGAGATTGTGGAAGAGATCATAGAAGAGATTAAATAGAATGAGATTGAATGAATTTGAAGGAGGAAAGAATAAAATGACCATATTTGGGTTGGTCAGTCGAAGAGGGCATTACAATTCGACTTCCAATGAGAATTGTAACGCCTTTGCAGGCTCCCATCGTGAGAATGTGCCAGGGACGTAAGCGCGCGATGTGGACATTTGTGCACTGTGCAAGCATCCCCGTCAGTTATTCCTCTGTCAACACTCAAAACAAGCGCCAAGTGGAACGAAGGCAACAGGCTTACATGGAATTTAGCCTCCTAATTTGGTTTTCTAAAGTGAGGAAGGACAAAGGGGGAATTTGTGTAAGGGGTGCAAATTCGCTCCTATACAATAGGTACACTGAAATTGAATGCCAAAAATAAGTGCATGAAGAATAATCAAAAACATTTGAACGTGCAAACATGAAAGTACCAACACATATAAAAGGTTTGCAAACAAAAGACACACACATGAGGCTAGTTTCATGGAAGGGACACTCACTTGACAAAGGTGTGATGGCAAACAAAGGTAATACATCAAACCCCCATGGCACTTTATAGCATAGTGTGAGTACAATAAGGCACAAAGTGATGTGCAAGATCCCAATAATACATACACCAGAATTCTAAGGCACTTTATTTCAGTGTGTTTACATAATAAGAAGTGCATGCAATGGGAGCCCATAATGTCCAAAAAAGGATTGCATGTTGAAAATACAATTCTCTGACAAAAAAAAAGAGGAAATTGGTAGCACCATGATGAAGTACACTTAAAAACATGCATTTCAAAAAAAATGGCACCAAAAAATGAGTCCAAATGCAGAAGATATGGCCCATCGAAGTCTCCAAAACGAGAACTGAATGAAAATAGCACTGAGAAAATAGAATTCTGGAAAAACTAGAATCCCAAATGGGAAAACACTTGCACCATTGTGAAGAGCACGAAATTCTACCCCATTTAAAAAAAAAAAAAACTGAAAAATATAGTCGTACGACCAAGATATGGCCTCTGGAAGATAGGGTGCAAAATTGAAAAACCCAACATAGAGGGGCTGAGTAGGGAAAAAAAGAACTCCTCTACCAAATTTAGCAAAACTACCTCCAAATGTGGAGGTCCGCCAATTTTAATAGTGTGAGAAAAAAGTTCCCCCATTACAGTGCATTTATTTTGTTTTGCAAAAAGCTTGACTTTTTATTTTTTTATAAAGAAAAAAGGAAAAAAAAAATCATTTTTTTATTTTAAAAAACATATAAAAAACTTTACATTTTTTATTTAAAAAAAAAACATATAGAAAACTTTTTTAAAAATATATTAAAAAAATTAATTGGGGTGGCGGGGGGCAAAGCCCACCCCACACCACCCATGGGCGAGGTGCTCGAGGGGGGTCGTCGTCTGCCACAGGCAAGAGGTGGTACCCACCACGTACCCTTCCCACTTGGGGGCAGGGCCCAAGGCCTGTCACCCCTACCATGGTAGGGGGCGGTAGGTACTCGGGTACCTGCAAAACCCAAAAAAAGAAATAATTAATATAAATTTTGATAAAAGCCATAAAAACTTGTTTCAATGATTTTAAAAGAAAATCCATAGGAAAAAATATCGTGAAATATTTTTTTATTTTGACCTTGACTTGCGTGTTTGGCAGGTCGTACGGTGTCCCTAAGAAAAAAAAATTGCCTGAGGAACTCCCGACACAGATTTTGGTGATTTGATAGGTGATCTTAAGGTTTTTGGGCCTTCTGAGCACAGTGGAAACCTCTGTTTTGGCTCAAAATGCACCAAAAATGCAGCTACCTTTTAGATCTGAAAAAACAACCGCTTCAAACCCTCGTAGATCTGACGTCAAGAACCCAAATCAAGCGAAACAAAAGTCAAATATGACTTTCTTAATGGCTCTGAATCTAATGGTGAAGTTATGTTTGCACCAAAATGTGCCTAAAATCGCCAATCTCCAAAATTTGCAAAAAAGGAAAAGGAGATTCAAGTCTGAAGCCTACAACCCTTGTTGAAGAAAAAAAACCTCATAAATCCATATAAATTGAGAAAGAGTTTGTTGAATCCATGCTTTGATACCATGTTATAATTGTGAAACAAGTACAAAACCACGAGCCACAAGATCAAACAACAAACAAATACACCTTCCACGTAAGAGATCTACAAATAAAAATTGTTATATTCCTCAACAAGAAAATACTTACATAATTAATAATTACACGAGATAATGAATGTTTTATAAGAGCAAGCCTAATGATAAAAGGATTAGATCATGACGAGTGTCAACATCTTGTGTGATGAGATGAATTAATATAATATTAGCTTTGTAGTTAACATAAATAAAGCATTGAGTTAACTAATAAAGCAAACCTAAGTTTAGCTTAAGTGCATGAGAATTAGAATAATAATTAATTAAAAATTAATTGCACCTTTCACGCAAGAGATCTACAAACAAGAATTGCTATATTCCTCAACAAAAAAATACTTACAGAAGCAAGAGACTCTCAAGAAGATATGAAAGCTTGAGATGATAATTACAATGAGGGTTTTCTTATAAGAGAAAAAACCTAAATGAGAAAGAGATCAGATCATGACAAGTGTCAACATCACATGAGGTGAGACATAATGATCTTATACTAGCTCAACTAATAAAGCATAAAAACACTCCTAAATTTAGCTTAAGTGCATGAGAATTAGAATAATAATTAATTAATTATTCTATAATACATGATAACTCTAACATTTATTTTTTTGAGCCCAACATTACTTTACATCATTAAATATTTACATTCCAACTTTGGGGAGTTGAGTTTCAAAAAAATTACATTTTCTTAATTTTTGGCATTTTAAATGCACTTTACAAATCATCAATTCACCAATTTTGGGCTAATAAAATAAAATATAAATTAATTAGTTTAGCCCCAATTTTCACCCAAGGATAACATTAAAGCATTAAAATACCCATCCAATTAGATAACTAAATTTTCCCATGCTCTAAGAGTGCCAAATAAGGTGCCTGAAAACTGCTTGCAGCAAACCAAAAATCAACAAAACAAGCATGAAATTAAAGAAATTTTTTTTGTGATGCAAGATTTCCATACACCCCTAGATGCTCCTACATAAAACACCTTGGGTAAGTGAAAATATTTCATGAGCTAAAACTCGTGAACATTTGTAAATCATGTGCTTCTTTTTAATCCATCCTTCTTCCTTATCCACATGTTTCTTCTTCTTCACCCTGCTCTAAAACTTCCTCTCTTCCTTCCTTCATATTCCCTCTCTTTATCCCTCTCATGAAATTATTCTCACAACAACTTAAATTCCTACATGACTCATCTTCCAACTCTATCTCATCATCTTCAACATCTGCATACAAATCATTACTAGCAATCTTATAGAAATTAAAAATTTATCTCTTCTTTCATAGCTATTTCTCATTCATTCTCTTCTTCCTGTACGTAAAAAAAAAATTAACCATACCTTTTACTTCATCATTTAACCTATTATTGCTACACCTTACCAATTTTTCTACTCCACATTCTTTCACCATTTTATTCAAACAAAAATCAGCATTATCACTTTCTTTGCAAAATGTAGAAAAATACCTAATTCCTTTATTTTCTTCCCCTTGTCAACTGCTGCAATATATTTTTCAGTTTTCTCATATTTATCCATTATAACTACATCAGTTACACAAAAATCAACTTCATCAAAAATTTCACAAAATTTAGATTTTACCTCATCGTCCACTACTGCAAATTTTGCTCTAACTTTTGCCAATGTGTGTCATTCTTTTCCAAATGTTGCAACCTCTTCTTCTATGCATGCAACCTTTTTATCTTCCACTGTAATGCCTTCAAAGAGGAATATATCAAATACAACCTCTTTATTTTCATCATTTTCTTCTATCAATTCTCCCTTAAACAATTTTTCTAATTTCCTTATCTCCTCTTTCAATAGGAGACTATCTTCTTCTTCTTCAATCTCTTTGTCAAATTTAGGACTATCAAAGTTCATTTTTTGAATTTTTTCAACTTCATACACAACTTCATCTACTTCTTTTGCATGTAAATAATCATTAACATAATTAAATGATCTACCTCTTTTGTTTTTGATGTATCCTTCTTGTTTTTACCACTTTCTTTGTCCTTGCCAAATTCCGCAAACAAAGCATCTTTAGATAAAATCATTAAAATTGCCATTAATTTTATGGTCTATAGTGACCATTTTCTCCTCTTTCTTTCTCCATTCTTTCTTTATGCTTCTATAAACTTTCCTTCATTTCTTTCAACTATAATTGTGTGGGCTTCTCCCACATGTTTTTCTTTCCATGCCCTTTCCATCATAGGGATGCAACACTACACTTTATCATTCTTCTTTTTGTTGTCCTCTTTGGCAAACCTTTGTTTTTCCGTATTCTTCATTTTGTTGTCCTCTTCCAAGAGGATTTTCTTATTTTCACATTTTCTTTTATCTATTTCAATCTCTTTGTTCTGCTCCATCTCTATCACATCCAATCTAACCTCAATCTTATTTAATTCTCCAATAAGCCATTTTATAATCCTCTTTTCTTTCCACTCTTCCATGGGTAAAGTCTGTTGGGAATATGATGCCATTTAATTGAAATCCTAAACATATTTCATGTATCTCTTAAGTTCTTGGAAAGTGTTCCCCAACATTAGGATTAGAAAAAGATTAAATTTGAATGAAATGAACATGTAAATTGACATTTTTGATTATTCCTAAATAATAGGAACATGTGGGGACGTCCAATAAGAGCTCCTACAAGATAGGAGCACATGGGGCGCTCACATGGAAGGTGGAGCCCACCTTGCTTTAGTTAATTGTTTGGGGGATTGATAACACTTCAGTAATGCATGTTTAGACCCTGCAAATTAGGGGTTGATATTTACATGAGTGGAGTGGCACTATCAGTTCAGTTCTATTATGGTTCAATTATCTTCAGTTGCATGTAGTTATTTTGAGTTGAATGCTAGTTGAATTGAGTTGCATGACTAATGACTTCAGTTGCATGACAAATAACAGGTGGATACTTTCAGCTAAGTGGGGATGATCAATTATGCATAATGTTTGCATGAATTGGTGGAGAGATATGTTTCAGTTAACTAAGATTGACTTGGGTCTACCTTGGGCGCCCAAGTTGGCATCTTTCAGTTAACACCTTTTGCATGAAAATATATTTACAAGGCTTAGTCAAGAGGGCCCATTCTTGGGAACCAACTTTGAGGTGAAGTTTGCATGATATCTTCTTGACCAAAGTTCAGTTAAGTGTTCAGTTTGGGGTGCCTAATTTGAGAAAGACTTTGGTTTGACTTTAGATTACATTGTGGAACTCTACTTTCCCAATCTAGGCGTAGATTTTTGTGAGGAGCTTTATGCTCTTATATTGTAAAACTCTTATGAGTTTTACATGCTCATTTTATTTTCTATTAATTGCAGCAAGTGTATGAGAGTTTATTTCAAGTTGTGAAGAAGGATTGTTGAAGGCAAGGAAACATACCAATCAAGGATTTATACATTATTATTGTAATTTTGTTCTAAGGTTAAATAATACAACCACTATTGATTCTGGTGGAGTTTTTTGTCAAAAGGGTTTCTCCATGTTTATGTTGTGTCACTTATATCTTCTTGTCTCATTCTTCTACAATCTTCTATCTCTTTCTACAATTGGTAAAACTGATCTAAACAGATTAATCATACACAAATAATTGTGATAAAGAAAACTTAATTAGATCTACAGTCTCGTAGTTTTACAAGTTTTAAGCTACAATATTGCCTTCATTTCCAACAAAATCCTCACAAGCCTTCTCATGACCCATCTTGTCCTCTTCTTGAAAGACATCTTTAGAGGCTTGTAAGCCCCTCTACAATTACAAGTGCTCCTTGTAATAAAATCACAACTTCCTTCAAATCTTTTGTGCCTCGAGTTCTCTACCCTCTATAGTCATAGGTCCTCCCTGCAATAAATCTCTCTAGGAATCAATCCCTCTGCAATTACAGGCCTCCTCTCACCTGCAAAAAAATCTTCTAAAACTCAATTCCTTTGTAGTTACAAAATCCTCTTCTACAACAAACTCTCTCTAGGGATTTTTTGAGACACCTTCAAGATTCCTCTCATTAACCTGTTTCATATAGCCATCTCTAATCTCTCACAATGATACTTCCTCTTCATAATTTTTTGCACCTTTCTACCTCCTCAATCCAATGATCATCTTGGTCTGATACCATTTGATGTAGTACAATGAAGGGGGGTCTTGTCAAACAACCCATCAAAGAATCCATTCAAACTATAAAATCCAAGTTATTCCAACAATGTACAAGAATTTTCAATTAATTTTAATGAAATAAACGTATATTTGCAAAACCTTCATTAAATAACACAATGTGCAGGCCAACTCCATATTCAAATTGGAATTGCTTTAGAACAATTTTTATATCAACACAAACCAAATCACATAAAAATCAGAAAATAACTCCTATAAATGCACCTCTCAATATTTGAAGCTCTTTGTCTTGAGCATTGGGATCTTCCTTGCAATCTCTTCCTTCAACTTGACTACTAAAAACCCCTCATCAATGTTTCTTCTCTCAACTCTTGGGAATTCAATTTCCCATACATAGAGCTGCTAAAAAATAATTAAAATCACTCAAATGTGGCATTCAAAACCTCCTACAATCCACTACCTATCATTCGGAAAAAAATGCATGCACGAATGTAACTCCATTATCCCTGTAACTTCCCCTACAACAAGTCTAGAGCCAAATTAATTTTCCAGATGCATAGGGAATTTAATTTTTGTGCCCAACATTAATTTACATCATAAAATATTTGCATTCCAACTTTGGGGAGTTGGGTTTCAAAAAATGACATTTTTTTTAAATTTTTGGCATTTTAAATGCACTTTAAACAAATCATCAATTCACCAATTTTGGGCTAGTAAAATAAAATATAAATTACATTAGTTTAGCCCTAATTTTCACCCAAGGATAACATTAAAGCATTAAAATTCCCATCCAATTGGATAAATAAATTTTCCCATGCTCTAAGAGTGTCGAACTAGGTGCCCAAAAACTACCTGCAACAAACCAAAAATCAACAAAACGAGCATGAAATTAAATAACTTTTTTTTTGTGATGTAAGATTGACATACACCCCTATATGCTCCTACATCAAGGAGCTAGATATTAAATTAAGCATATGGCTACGTAATTAGCATTATGCTATCAAATTAAGAGTGAAGCTACTAAAGTGTGTATTTTTTTATGAAGTGCACATTTTTCTCTTTTGTGTTCAGTAACTTGAAGAAGATATTGTATTGGTTATCCAAATGTGTAGTTGTTCAAAACTTGATCCTTTTTATAATTGATTTATGGAATAGGATAGAATTCCTTAAAATTATTTGATAATATTTAGTTATAATTGTTGTATCAATTTATTTAGCAATGATAAAAAAAGCATATGAAATACTGTACATATCACGTGTAGAATTGAAACAAAAGATTTGTGTGAGAATTCCTTTGGAAAAATCCACCAAAAAAAGGATAGTCACAAGATCATATTGTTTAGGAAATAAAATACCTAATATATTTAGTCTCTTTGACAAAGTATCTCAATCTACATATATTATTATACAACCTCACACAAATCTTCCACACCTTTAGGCATGTAGTGTCAAAAATTACATACGGTTGTAATTTCACACTTATTCATTATGCCTGTGTTAATTTTGATATTTATGATAAATTATATATCTTGATTTTTAAGAATTTGGCTTCGAAACTAATAAAGAAAAATTGTTGTCAACTTTTAATTTGAAGGTCAGCAAAATTCTCTTGGACTACAATGCTATGCACAAATGTAGCACAATGCACTAGTGTCCTGAAAAAAAATAGATTTAAAAGTGCATATTCCACACGGCTTGTGTACAACACATATCATACTGCCCAAGTGAAAGAGTACTAATGGCTCTTCCCACCTACTTGACCAAAAAAACTCTCCTCTTTCCCATTTCAAGCAAGATAAATTCTCTCTCTCAAGCAAGTGAGGCTCTTACTCTCAATCTAATGAAAACCTATCAAACTATACTCAACCATTGGAAGCTCCATCATTATAAGTAGTCAAGCTCTTGCATTTTCTCATGTTATTAGTAGTCCAAGACTCCTCCATCAACTTTCATTGCAAATCCATTGTGCATATTAGAGAAAGGAGGGCCAAGATTATTGGTAATGCTCTCTTTTATCATATTTATTACTTTGTATTGCAATATTAAAGTCTAGCTATATATTAAATCATCTATCAAAATCTCTTATCTAGTAGTGGCTTTCCCTCTAAAGCAGGGTTGGTTCTACTAATTTGTTTATCTGGTGGTGGCTTTCCCTCCAAAACAAGGTTGGTTCTACTAATTTGGTTGTGGCTTTCCCTTTATATCAGGGTTGTTTGCACTAATCTATTTTCTCTTATATTATTTATCTATTTATCTTTTATCCAATCCAATTTGGCTATTTGTGGAGGTCGGAAGACTAAAATGAGGGTTTTATTGAGACAAACCCCTAAAAAACCACCAAATATTTTTCCTCTTTCCATCTATGTGCAGGCTAAGATGTCTTGGGATTTGCAAGCACGCATTTTATGGGACTTACCAAGAAACTATGGTATGACTTCCACGTTGGCATGTTGATGTCTCAGGTCGAGAGTCTATCCACTCAGTGACATGTTCCTCTTTTCCTATACTTTTCATTTCTATAAATCTAAATATCCATTTCTTTATAGTTCAATACATTTCAAAAAAAAAACATCCTCTTTTCTCTTAAGAATTTATCTACAAATTTGTCTTTTTACATAAATAGATCTTTGCTTTACTTTCCAGTTATTCCATATTAAGTGCAACAATTAGATTAGATTTCAAGTTAAGGTAATTGAGGGTATTTTTTTTGTATTAAAAATAGTTGAAACTCATTAAAATACAGTGTTTTTACAACTATGTTGTAAAAGATCACCAACAAAACTTTATATACTAGAGATTATATAGTTTGGGTGTACACTTTGACAACATTTAGCAACTCAGTTTGTACAGAAATATAAAAATATACAATGAGTATACATGATTCGTTTTTGAGACTAACATAGAGAATCAACCAAAACATGATATGCAAGTATTTAGCTGTCAAAGGGTAGGTTTCTGCTCTCATTGCGTGAATCTTTATCTTTATAGTTCACAAGGGTCTCAATTGCATCCAATTCTTCATTTGAAAAGACTTCTTTTATTCTATAGTTCCCATTAGTGTGGAGACTAGGAGTGTGGTTCATTTGCTAGCTTTTTTCAGTCTTCTCATTAATCTCTTTTTTGAAGGCCTCGAGTGCCTTCATGAATATTGATAGGTTGAGATTCCCATGTTTCCATGAATGACCATATTTAACCTCCTAATGAAAAAGCATGACCCCATCTCTTAGAAAATTACAAAACTTCCCCTCCAATATTTCCATGTTAGCAATAACCTACATAGAAACATTGAAAAATACGAGTCTTTTAGAAGACTTGGTGAGTGCCCTTCGTGTCCCATTAAATCTATCATCATTTCTTACCCTCCAAATACACCACAATATTTCAGTAGAAAGAGTAAATCAAAAGCATTGTAATGCTTTATTTATTTTTAAATTAATTCTCATTAGAATTTCTAAATTATTTTCCCATTCTCCCCCCAAAATCTTTGCTCATTACAAAACAATTTCCAAACCTCAGTAGCATAAAGACATTCAAAAAATATGATTAATAGTTTCAGGCACTCTACAAATGTTACATATATCAATATCTACATGATTTAATTTCTAAGGAATCTTTTGCAAAAGCACACAAAGAGGAAAAGGAATTTTGCCAAATTTTACTATTCAATTCAATATTCCAAACTTTATTAATATAATCAAAGGGGGGTTTTGAATTAATGAGTTCTTTATAGATAATTTTGGTTTTGACCTCAAAAGTGGGGAGGAGCCTTTTCAGTTGTAATCCAATTGATTATTATATTTGAGAGCAAGATTGGGGTTCAAGAGAAGTGGTTTGCATGCTTCTCTAAGGAAAGTATAAGTTCTGAAGCTCAACTGAAGCTGAACAAATGATGCAGGAGCATTCAGGCAGACTAGCAATCAGCATCACCCAAAAAAAATCAGGTTTGATTTTTTGGTTTTGTTTTGGTTTGGTGTTCATTGACATCTCTCAACATCACATAACTTCAAATTCAACAAAGAATTGCAAGAATCAAACTTTTTTTTGGTTCGTAGTTTTGACACTTCGTAGGCAGTTTTGTAAAATTTATTCCCAAAAATCTATAAGATCTAGAGTAGAATCCTTTTGCAGTGGTATTCTTGGAGGTACCATTTTGAATGTGCAAAATAATCAAAGTTATATCTTTCACCTTTTGAGAGAAATTAACACTAGAAATTTGTGTTTTAATGTTGAAAGTGTGTTGTCGGTTTACGGAAAGTTTAAATTTTCAAAATTTATGAGGGCTGGAGTGAAGTTGTTTTATAGAGGACTTTGAGACATTATCTTGACTGTACACGCCAGTTTTCATGCAAATCGAAGAACTTTGGATTTTCCTGCCTGCGAACACCTAGAATTGTCAATTCGCAAAATCAGTCAATTCCAAATTTTTGAGTAGGATTGTAGAGGCAATAAAGGTTATTTTTCATATTTTCATATTTTGGAGAAGAAATAAAAAGAAATCCATGGAATAAAGGATAAAAATTTGCAATTTAATGAATATTGAGAAAATCAAGAGTTGTTGCTTATGTTGAGAACGCAAGAAATAAACAAAAGACAATTTGACATGGTAATAAAGAGGAATTTAAATATTAAAAAAAATTGAAATGCCATATTTCTTCCTCAATTTTTGTTTTAAGAAGAGGACATTTAAAACCATAAGGAGGATGAAAAGGCTATGTAGAAGTTGAGGGGATAAAACATGCTGCAAAAATAAGTTGCACATGAATTAGAAAGGAGGAGGGGGTTGTGTGGTAGATATTGAGGAGAAGAGGAAGGCATCAAAGTGAAAAGAAGGTTGTATAGAAGTGTGGGGTGGTGTGAGGTAGGAAAAAAGAGACATAGAAGGTTGCACAGAGAATTAGATAAGAGCATATTTTTAAAAATAAATGATGGAAGAGGCTGTGCCATTATAACATGGCTTCTAGAATTTGATATGAGGAAGATTTCTATTAGAAAACACAACAAAGAGAGGGGAAACACAGATAATGATAGAGTAAATAATATATGTTACATTAATGTAGTCAACTTGTACAAGGAAGAAATGCATGACTAAATGTAGATTGTGTGGAAAGAGGCTATGGAGCAAGATGAAGAAAGTTGAATATGCAGAGAAAGGACATAATGTCCATGAAAATGAGAGGGGTCATTAAGGTCCAATAATTGTAATAGTTGCTTATGTAATTCTATTTATGAATAATGTCCAATAAATTTGAGTGTTGCTTTACTATTTGTTGCAATTTTCATATTGTTTTGAAATTGATTAGCAGAGTGGATTATGAGTGTGAGTTGTTTTGTGAGAGGGGAGTACCCTCTTGCGTCAACAAAATCCTCTTTTAGTTGAACCCACTGCAACAACACCCCATTTCTCAAGATATTATCAAACATTTTTATGCCAGAATAAGCCCACTTTTTGGCAAAGCAACCTTGAAGGAGGGCTAAAGGCTTCCCCTTGTGCTCAAGATTCCACCACACAAACCTGGTGGGGTGTATGAGGTTGAAGTTGTGTTCAAAGAAGAGAGGACATTGGATGTTACCCCTAATAATTTCCCAAGCTCTCTAGATACTTCTAAAGACTATAGAACATGTAGACACTATTTGATGCTTGGTGATAAAATTGAAGGTATTTTCTATTTGAAGTTACATTTTTATTAAAGTATCAAATCACCTCTCTTAAATTTTGGTGAACCAGACACTTTATAACCCATCTGAGTTGTTGTGGTTCCCTTATCTTTAGGTAATTCACTTTGTTCTTAATAATTGTCTAAAGAATGTTCTAACAACGTTAGATATCTTTCTCCATAATTTTACTGCTTTTGATGTCATATTTTCTAAGATATATTTTGATATGTCAGATGATGCTCTTAATAATTTCTTAGATGTATCTTATTTTTTCATAAATTTTATTTTAAATGTTTTGCTTAATTGATATTTCTTTTGCAAACAATCTAAAATTAGTTAATGCAATTGTTGTCTTGGGTATCCCTAATAGTCTTGAGAGACCAATTATCTATGTTAATGGAGAAAATCCATGAACAAAGAAAGTAATAAAAGTTTGTGGTGGTTCTTCTATGGCTCACTCTTCAAGTTATTACTTGAAACTTTCTCAATCTATTATTTCTAATAAGCATGCAGCTACTAACTATAATTTAGTAGGCTACAGTTACACTACTCAAAGAAACAAGAAGAATGTTGATGTTCCAACTTCTCTTCCATATTATCAACCTATACTTCCTCAAGCGCCTAAATTGACTTCAAAGCACCCAAGTGAGTATGATATTATTGAGCAACTCTATGTTACTCTAGCTAAGATATCCCTTTGGGAATCACTTCAAAATTCTTTGGTTTATCATGGTATTCTTCAAGAAGCCTTAAAAAAAATCCCTTCTTCTATTAGAGTGACAGATGTAAATGCATTGATATAATGTATTCATTTTGATACATCAAACATTTCATTTTATCTACATGAACTTTCATCTCCAGAAGTTGAAAACCAAGATGATCTATTAATGATAATAATTTTAATAGATAATATTGGTATTAGACACTCTCATTGATAAAATTTCAACACTCAACATTTGTAGTGTTAATCTTTTACCTAAAATTAAAATTGATCTTAGGTCTCTAGTTGGTGCATTCTATCTACATGAACTTTCATCTCTAGAAGTGCAAAACCAAGATGATCTATTAATGATAATAATTTTAATAGATAATATTGGTATTAGACACACTCTCATTGATAAAATTTCAGCACTCAACATTTTTAGTGTTAATATTTTGCCTAAAATTAAAATTGATCCTAGGTCTCTAGTTGGTACATCTTTATCCTTTTGTGGGTTTGATAATGTTGGTTGCAAATTTCTCGATACAATAATATTACCTTTTCAATTAGGACCCATTACTTTACCTGCGTTGGTATATATAATGCCAAGACCTTTACCATATAATCTTCTTCTAGGAAGATTGTGGATTCATGCTATAGGTGTAGTCACATCTACCTTGCATCAATCTATTAAGTTTCTTAGTGATAATTAAGTTGTTATAATCAAGTTTGACCCTAATGCTATTTATTATTGTCAAATGGTTGAAGTTGGTTGGTCCTCATTTCATCCTACCTTCAAAAAATCAATTCCTTCATTATCTTCTAATACTATAAAATCATCTTTTGATGCTTCTTTTGAGAATGATTGTACTAATATTGTTCCTCCTGAGAGTAATGATCATTCTTCTAAAATGGACACTTCAAATTCTTCTTCTTCTCAAGGAAATGTATGTCTTAGTGATGATTGGGGTTCCTTAAAATTTAAAGACTCCTTTATTGAATAATATAAGGTCAACCCCGCTCTCCTTGACATCTTGAAAATATCATTCACACCCACTATTAAATATGATTATTATTTTGCATTGAAAATGTATATAATATTGACTATGTTGTTAACGTTGATCCTCCCCCTTTTGAGGATTTGCAGTCATGATATGATTTAGGATTCATAATTCTTTCAAAACCTGGTTATAAAGGGAAATTTTGTGGATGTAATGAACAAGGTATTAAAACTCCATTAAAATCCAATCCACATGGTTTTAAATCAAGAATAGGATATCACCCACAACCTCTAAAGTGAGATTGTGGTTAAATGTTCACATGATTTATTATGATTCAATATCACTCAATATTATTCATCTAGAACTCATTTATGGTAGTGTAGACCCTAAAGTAATTCCCTTAGATGTTTTCTCTACTAAGGAGGCTCTAGCAGAGTTCTTAGGTGCCTACTATACCTTTCCTTCTAATCATCATAACTGTTGACTCCCATATTACCTGAATCCTCAAGCTTATTCTAGTGAGTTTGCTATGACTATAAATGACAAAACTATTCTTTATAATGATCATAATAACTCTATTACTCTTGATTCTATAGACCATAGTATTCTCCTAATCAAGGATACTACTGATGTCCCTATGGATCCTAATTCTTCTAAAAAGTTCATTAAGATCGATAAATGTCTTTCTTTAGAAGATTCAAAGTCACATTTTGATTTGTTACATTCTTATTATGATATTTTTACTTGGTCATATGACGATATATCGAGTATTGACCCTTCTATTATGGTTCATAATGTCGTTCTATATCTTGATGCCAAGCCTATTAAGAAAATGATTCGAAAAATTAATCCCGATGTTTCCTTAATGGTTAAGACTGAGAGAATATTTTAAAAGATGGTTTTATCTATCCTATTGACTATTTACCTTAGATTTTGAATATCATTGCTTTTAGCAAACCTGATGGTCATATTCGATTTTGTATTTTTTCATGATTTAAAAATAAAGAATCTCTTAAATATGAATTTTTGCTTCCTAATATAGATATGATTGTAGACTCCACAACAATCCATGCATTATTATCCGTTATGGATGGATTCTCTGGATATAATCAAATTCTTATTAATTCAAAGGATCAGTACAATATGTCTTTCATTACCCCCTAAGGTATGTAGTCATGTCGTTTGGTTAAAGAATGTTGGAGTAACCAACATGTAATGACTAATTTTTAATGACTTTATTCATAAAATTATAGAATATTGTGTCAATGATATATTGGCTAAGTCTTTGACTCAACAAGATCATGTTGATAACCTTCACCTCACATTTGAAAGGCTTCAACTTTCCAAGATGAGACTAAATCCCCTTAAGTGTCTCTTTGGCATTGATGTTGGAAAATTATTGGGGATTTATTGTCTCTCATCATGGAATTGAAGTCGATGCTAATAAAATTGATGTAATAGTTAACATGCCTCCACATAAAAATATTTCTTGAAGCTTTGTAGTCTTTAGGGGAAAATTCAAGCAACTCATAAATTCATTTCTCAATTAGCTAATTGTACCCTCCCTTTCACACATTTGTTAAAAAAATGTATTCTTTCAATGAGATGATAAATATCAAAATGCTTTTGATTCCATCAAAAGTTACTTGACCGATCCTCTCATTTTGATGCTAGTTATAAAAAATAGACCTTTTCTTCTTTGCATTTTAGCATCATCTTATGCTTTGGTAGCTTTATTAGCTCAACATGATGATTATGTTAAAGAAAGAGCAGTATATTATATAAGTTGAATTTTACTTGATTATCCATGGCCTGAATATTTTGTATTGGAGAAATAATGTCTTGCTCTTATTTTTGCAACACATAAGTTAATGCACTATCTCCTTTATGAAAAAGTTCATGGCAGAGTAAATTTTGACTCTCTTAAACATTTATATTTTAAAATAGATATTTTAATAAGATTGACTAAATGGGTAATCTTTCTTTCTGAATTTGATCTTAAGTTCATTTCTCAAAAAAAAAAAAAAAAAATGCACGGTATGCGGTTTGATGAGCTCTGCTAGGGTTTTTTGTTTCTTGTTGTCATCATTGGCCCCTCTTGCATCATACTACGCCTACTACGCAAGAAAAATCCTCCCTCATTGATTACAACCACATTTACTGTGGTTTTAGGGGTTTATTATGCCTTCAACTGGCTCTAACCTAGTAGTTCTTACTGGTGTTAACGATTCATCAGTGCAGTTCAATGGCTCCTCCTCTGAACAAACGTCCTCGAAAATTTGTTTCGAAACTCTTTCATGAGGTAAGAATTTTGATGCCCCAACTGATGTGATTTTGCCTTTACCAGATTTTGATTCTGCTTGCCAATGGCTTGAACAACACACCCTTGTGGGTTATTTTGTTGGGAGGACTCCTCCCGAAAGTATGTTGAAAGAATGGGTCAGTAAGGCTTGGGTCCCTCATGGGGTCCGCCTTGATATGGTCCAAAACTTGACCAAAGGTTTTTTTTTGTTCCTCTTTGCGAAATTTAATCATGTCCAAGCTATTTTAGTTCATGGGCCCTGGTATGCCAAGTCATCCTTGTTGGTTTTTCAAGCATGGACCTAAGATTTTGCTATCTCAAATGACACCAAAATGCGGGTTCCAGTCTGGATTGAGTTCCCCAGTCTGCCTTTGCCTTGTGTGCCCTTCCTGAATCACATTGCTTCCTCTCTAGGGAGGGTTGTTTGTATTGAGCCTGATAGGTTTTTCCAAGCTCAACCTCAGAAACGGATCTATGTGGAGGTGGATCTATCCAAGGATTTGAAAGAATTTGTGGAAATTCAAATAGGAGCTATTAGGCACACCCAGAAAGTCACGTATTTCAATCTACCTAACATGTGCTATCGGTGCCAATCAGCTGACCACAAGATCAAGGACTACCCTTTGGCAGTGCCTCATACACCATCCTCATCATGAGATGTTGAAAAGTCTCGTTAGACGAAGCCTTCTGCTAAGGCTGAAACAAAGTGGACCACGGTTACAAATTGAGAAAATAAGCCAACTGGTTCTGGGTCAGCCCCCAAGGCCTCTGAACCACCCAAAGTTGTTTCAAACCCTTCAGAGAAGGGGACAGCCGCTCCTTCTGGAGCTACTATTGTTTCGGTGTAACCCAGGCCAAAGGTGACGCCTCAGCCTATGGTTGTTATGTATGCTTAGCCAAATATCCCTCCCGCAATGGGGGCTCAAAGGCAGTCTCGCAATCTATCTCCATCACCTGAAGAAGGAGAATATGTGCCAAAAAAGCAGAGGTTTTCACCCCCTATTCAAACTGGTTCAGTTCCATAGGATTTCTTGAAGAATCGTTTTTCTTCCTTGGTTGAGGAGGAATTGGGTTTTGAAAGCATGGAAGAGTTTCATCCATGAATTTTCTTTCATGGAATGTTCGAGGTCTCACCGACCTCTCCAAAAATTATTTTGTTAGAGATACCTTATAGAAATACTCAAGTATTGAAGTCCTTTGTCTCCAAGAAGTTAAAATTTTAGGGTTTTTGCTTGCCTCGGCTTGTCGTTCTATTTGGCCAGCCAGTGCTATGTTTTGCACTTTGCATGAAGCTGGGCGTGGTGGAGCTGTCACTCTTTTGTCCCCGTGTTTGCATTCTTGTGTTGTAGATCATGGGACTGATCCTTCTCAATGGATAGTTTGGGTTCTCCTTAACATTGATAATCATTCCTTCGGGATTATTAATGTCTATGCCTCTAATTATGCTATGGAGCACTCTTTCCTTTGGCATTGGATTTTTGATTCTTTACCAGTCACCACCTGGTTACTCTGCCGGGATTTTAATATGGTCGAGGTAGCGTATGACAAGGATGGCACCTTGCCCTTCCGTTGGGCAGCTGGTGAACAGGAGGCGTGGTTTTACATGCATAATAAATTGGGGCTTTTTGATCCCAATATTGGCTGTCGCCATTCTCATTCCCTCTGGCACACTTGGTGTAATTATAGGGCTGATTTTGATAGAGTTTTTAAATGCTTTGATCGTTCCATGATCTCGGCTCAATCTTTCTTTTCTTTTGCCAGTTTTTCCTTACTTGTGAATCCATTAGTGGATGTGACTCTATCTAATCACTTCCCAATTTCTTTTCATATTGAATGGATGTCTTGTCAGCCTCGCACATGTAAAAATCCATTCTTTTTTAACATGTATTTGCTCTGCCACAAGCCCACTCTGGCCCACATTCGTCGAGTGTGGAATTTGGAGTGTAGACCAGCCAGCCAGATAGGCTAGATTACTTGGTGGAATGATGCCCTCACTTGTACTACTTGATTCTTACACATTTATGGGTTCCAGCTGGCTATTTTTCATCGATGATCCTATGAGGGAACCACTACTGACTTGTGTGTAGCTATGGAGGCTTTGACGGCCATCCCTTTTTCCCCATCGCATCAAGTCAGGGTGGCAGAATTAAGGCACAAAAAGCAAGTGGCTAATAATTACACTGCCAGAGGAGCGCAAATCAAAGCTCAACTCCATTAGCTTAAGATCGATGATCGTGCCTCCAAAGAATTTTTTTTGGTACTTCGTGCTAGGCACTCATCCCCGAGCATCAAAAAAATTAAGGATGGCACTTGGGTGCTCTCTGAGCTCCTTGACATTCTCAAGGATTTTGTGCGTCATTATGAGCAGGTTTTCACTGCACAGGACTCCATGCCTGTGCGACAACAAGCTCTTCAGAACTACCTTGTTGTTGTGTTGCATAGGCTTTCTTCAGCCCAAGAAAAAAATTGTGTCTCAAAGAAGACATTTTTTTTATGGCCGAGGATAAGGCTCTTGGGATTGATGGCTTCCCTTATGAATTCTACAAAGCCCTTTGGGACTGTGTTGGGCGTGATCTACATCATGTCTATCTTGAGGCTTTTCAAACCAACTCTCTAGGCAATTTAAAGTTCATATCTAAGCCTGGGGATCCGTAGGATATTTGCAACTGGAGGCCCATCATGCTTCTCAATGTCTCCTAAAAAATCATTGCCAAGGATCTAGCTCTAAAAATTTGCCATCTCTTGCCTCAGATTATGCGCCCAAAGCAGACTGGCTTCATCAAATCCAGGTTTATTCTGGATAATATTATTGATGTTTGGGAAGGCATGGAGTGGACACGGTGATCAAATCAAAAAGTCGTGTTCATCAAAATTGACTTTGCCAAAGCCTATGACCACATTGAATGGCCTTTCATTCTTGTGATGTTGCAAGCTTTGGGGTTTGGGCCTAATTTCATTAAGTTTGTTTGTATGTTTTTTGTTGATACCTCAGCTTGCATAACCATTAATGGCCGCCAATCTTTTGCTTTTGGTCTTTTTTTGCTCAATCCGACAGGGGTGCCCTCTCGTCCCCTCTTTGTATGTGCTTGCGACTGAGGGATTTGGATACCTTCTAGCCCATGTTGTCTCTCAGCAATGTGTCAAAGGGATTATTCTCCTGAACTCTCAGGAGCAGCTTGTTAATAGCCACTTTGCGGATGATTCCTTTCTCACTCTCTTGGAGGAAGAAGAATAGATCACTGTTGCCCTTGACTATCTCAACAATTTTTTTCTTGCCTCCGGTTCTACCATCCAATGGCACAAGACCTTATGTTATAAGCAATTTGTGTTACCCACTCCTGTGTGGCTTCAAAACTATAATTGGAAGTGGATTGGGCAGTGAGAGATATTTCAATTTTTGGGCATCCCTTTCGCCTTTCAGGCCTGTTCTAGGGAGCTTTGGCAAGCTGTGCTCTCCAAGGTCGAGCAGAAGCTTTCTTACTGGATTACCAAGCCTCTTTCTCTAGCTGGGAATTTCCAGGTGTGCTTTAAAGTTCTAGTTTCCACTCATGTTTACTACTCTTCTTGTTGGGATCCCTCCAAAGCTGCCTATGGTAGGCTTGAAAAGTTGCTTTGGGATTTTCTATGGGCCTCCTCTGAAAATCACAAGGGTTTCCATCGTGGTTCTTGGGAGTATTGTTGCCTCCCTAGAGATTATGGAGGGCTTGGGTTGCTCTCCACTCAACAGCAAGGGACTGCTCTTTGTGTCAAATGGATTATCCGGAGATGAAGCTTGGAAGATTCTCCCCAAGAATTGTATTCATTTTGGCTTTCCTATTCATAGACCCACCTGGAAAGGCATAGGCTTCCAAACCCTCTTGGTTATGAAGGAGCCTGTTCAAATTGTTGAAACTTTTGTGGACAAAAGCATTTGGCATGCCTGGGAGGCTATTAAGTCGTGGGTCCGATGGGTCAGGGCTGGATTTCGTGATGGACTTTCACTCAATCAGTAGAATATTTGGTGGTCTCCTCTTCTTGCACATAATGGTCAACCTTTGGCTAAATCGCCTTGGCTTAAAGCGTTCAGATTTCACAAAAAGGGCATTCAGACCCTGCAACAAGTCTTTCACCGACCCACTATGCGCATTATGTAGTGGGATGCTTTTAAGGCCCAATACGGACTTCAAAACCAAGACTACGCTACTTTTGATGGTCTGGTGAGTGCCATTCCAGCATAAATGCTTCACAAAACTGGCATTCGTGGGAACAAACCTTGGTGGAAAGACTGGAAGTGGTTTCTAGATACTCCTCTCAGGAGTTATAAGCCATGGCTTGGTTACAGGTGGCTTTCACCCCATTTTTCTATGATCAAAATTTTGAACCAAAGGTGGTTTCTTCACTCCTCTGCTCATGTTTGGTGAAAGAGATTTGTTGCCACTTGGTCTGCAAGTGTTAATTCGAAGTTGGCCCACTTTGCTTGGTGTATTATTTTCCAAGGATTGCCTGTGGGTTCTCGGCTTTTACACTTGGGGGTCCAGGACCCTCGTTGCCCTTTTTATGGGCAACCTGAAAGATTTAAGCATCTTTTCTGGTTTTGTCCCAGAGCTTAGCAGCTTTGGACTTGGATTCATGAATTCTTTCAGCCCTTTCAGCTGGAACCTTTCTCTTGGCATATGGTTTTGCTAGGAGATCCGCCAGGGATCCCTACTAAGTTCACCCAGCTTTGGCACACTTTTAAGGTGGAAATCCTCTTCAACATTTGGAAAGACAGAAATTCCCACATATTTTCTCATTCTCAAATGGATATTAATGTTTCTCTCTATGCTAGAGTTATTATTTGCTCTAATGTTCTCTTACAAATACAAGTGCAAGCTAACAAAGTTGCACTGGAGGTGGCTCACCTTCAGGTTCTCCTAGACCACTGGGGCAATTCCCCATGTACTATGGCTCAGATCCCCAAATCACCCTCCTTTTCCCGTGGTCTGTTGCCCTCTTGGGGCCAGCAGTGAAGTGGCTCCGCGCGTCCCCGCTCTTAGCCTCCTACTCGGTGAGACCTTTCCATCCTCGGCATGCTCGCTCTCCTCCACCGCGGGCTAATCAAGGATGGCCTTCTAGTGGTGCTTTGGGGAGTGGCGATGGTGGTTCTGGGTGGCCCTCTAATACTCCGCCTGCCTCTATTTTTGGATGGCCTGCTAGTGGTAAAAGCTTTCCACAGCTAGCACTTGCAATCTCGCCCCGGTGCAAGGAAGAAGATAAAGATAAGAAAGATGATGATGATGGTTGGGGTACTCCTCCTGACCTTGCTGATGTATGGGGGAAAAATATGGATGATAGAGACCCTCCTAGTTCTACTGGCATTGCTCTACCCGCTTAATGGCTTGTTTGTTGTTTGAATTTCTCATGTCCTTGGACTTCTGGGCTAGGCCCATGTGACTTGTTTTTTGGCTATTTCTGGGCACTGCCCATGTGACTTTCGAGGTGTTCCTTTTTACCACCCACCCCTTTTTTTGTGAATACGTACTCTTATCTATAATTTAATATAGATAGTTGCTTATTCATTAAAAAAAAAACAATAAAAGGATAAGTTTTCACTGATCGATTATCTGAAACACCTTTGACCTATTATTTTCCTAGTTTAGACATGTTTATTGATAATAATCTCTTCTCTCTATAAGAATTCCACATGGAAAATGTATTTTGATGGATCAAGATGTCAAACTGACTCAGGACCGAGTATTGTTTTTCTCTCACCTTCTAGTAAATCGATTCCTCTTTTCTTTCAATTAAATTTTTTTTGTACAAGTAATTTTGTTGTGTACGAAGCCCTTATTTATGGATTACATGCCATGCTATCATTAAACATTAAAAATATTAAGATTTATGGTGATTCTCAGCTAATCATAAATCAAATTATGGGGACTTACAAAGCTAAGAAGGATAAATTGTCTAAGTATCATGATTTAGCTTTATCCTTTCTTCATAGTTTATTATCAATTTACTATTGATAGAATTTTGAAAAAATATAATCATCATGTGGATGTAATGGAAAGTGTTTCTTCCCTTGTGCCCTTTGATGATGTAACAAATGAGTATCACTTTGTGATCCATTTTCTCTATTCTCCTGCTATTTCAGATGATCATGATCCTAGTATTCTATCTTGTGCAAACATAGACTCAAGTGAATGGTATTCCCATATTTATGATTATTTTCAAAATGGGAATTTTCTTGAAAATAATACTAAAAACACTCACATAAGAATATGAAAACTTTCATCATGTTATATCATTCTTTCTAACATTCTTTGTCATCAATCTTATAATGGTGTTCTATTGTGATGTCTAACTAAAACTAAAATACCCCTTGCCCTTAAAGAAGCCCATTCAAGCTATGGGGGTGGACACTTTTGTGGTAAATATTTAGTTAATAATTTGCTACGTATGGATACTTTTGGTAAATAATGGAAAAATATTTCTTCACTTTTATCAAGAAATTTCCTTAATGTCAACATCATAGTAATTTGATCTAAGCTCCTACACAGGAACTTCATGCCCAAGCTTCTCCTTGGCCATTTCCCACTTGGGGCTTTGATATCATTGGTAAAAATATCTCCACCTTCTTCTAAAGGAGATACATTCATCATTGAACTGTTATTGATTACTTTAGAAAATGGGTAGAAGCTATTATGTTTCAATCCACTACTACTGAAGCAATATGCAGATTTCTTCTAGAGAACATAATTTCTCATTTTGTATTTTCTTTCACTTTTGTTTCTAATAATGGCATATCATTTAAGAACAATTATATGAAGCAATTCTTATAGAAATTATGTATTCAAAATAATTTGTATACTCCTTATTACCCTTAATCTAATGGTCAAGTTGAGCCTTCTAATAAACCCTTGAACAAATTCTTCGTAAAATTATAAACAAACATGGTAAATATTGGCATACTTGATTAATATATACATTACATGGGCCCATCACACAAGTATTTGTACACCTATCAATACTACTCCATATAGTCTTGTGTATGGTTTTGATTTTATTATGCCTTTGGAGTTGGAAATTCTATCTTTGCAAGTTTCCCTTAAAGGATTAATTGATGATGATACTTACCAAGAACAATGTCTACATCAACTTGAATTGTTCAATGAGCATCAATTGAATGCTCTATAACATCTTAAATCTTATCAAATATCTTTATCCCGACAATAAAATCAAATGTTCTTTCTCAAAATTTTAAGATAGGTGACCTAGTTATTTGTGACAAAGGGAAATTCAACCCTAATTAGTTAGGTCCTTACATGATCACCTTTGTTTATGAGTTTGGTTCTTATGACCAATCTATGACAAATGGTAAGCCCTTAATAGAGCTTGTAAACATAATGCATCTTTTTCATTATCATTCTTAAAACTCTCCATGTGACATGTGATAACACTCATTCCTTATAAAGATTGATGTTCTTTATCATCGACATTCATTAATCAACATATATCCTTTGTGTTATGATGAGTATGTGTACATTGTATATTTATATAAATTATATAATCCAAATGTATCCTTGTTTTATCTAGTTCTTAATTAAGTTATATTTTATTTCTCATGAGTGATAAGTAGAACATTGTTTATTTATTTCATAAACATTTTTATTTTTAGTTAATCAAAAGTAGATCACTTTTGATTCTTTCTAGTTAATTGCATGATTTTCTATTTAATTCTAGCATGTGTTTTCATTATTATTTTCATCTATTTAGTTTTATTATATTATGTCATTCAATTTTATTAACATATTTCTCATTACATTTTCTATCATTACACAAACACTATTTTATTAGATCAACATTGCATTTAATTAGATAAATACTCCAAATTTCTTATTAAAACATGATAGCATACAATCTGACATATGTCAACCATGCCATAAGAATGTATCCATAAAAAATTGAAGACATGGAAAAATGAGTGAATAAAAATGACATAAGATCATGTAAATAATCAAATATACCCCTCAAACAATCTCCATCCTCCTAGATTGAGCTAAAATAGAATGTACCCTAGTTCTATTCGATTTACACTAGACTATGATATGATGTGGATAGCTCACTAAACTAGCATAACCTTGGTATGATTATAATTATGAGATGGAAAAGCAACAACATAAGGTTAACAACCATAGACTTGATTAATGATGAAGAATGAGGGCCTCTAGTTATAAAATTCTCAAAATGCAAAATCAAGGGCTAGGATAGATTGAGGATGGATGTAACCCTAAGATTGAATGAGGATTAGGGTTAGGATCGATTGTGTATCCATGTGACAAGTGTCTCATGAGGGATAAGATGAATGGATTAGAGAAACATCTTTATGTGAATGTCTAAGATTAAGAGGTGTGATATGAAATGAATGGATGGGATGAAAAGTTAATTTTACTTTTGGGAAGTGTCTAGGTTCAATGAATCTAGATAAGGTCTTAGTTAGACATGTGAAAGGGACACATTTCACATGATTGTAATTTTTGATTGTAAACCATGTGAACAAGTGTAAGGGCTAAGATTAAATGGACAAGGATAAAGTTGAATGTAAAATTAATTAAATAAGTAATACTATTTATTTGTTTAATGAGATCGTGTGAAAGATAAAATTTAATTAAATAAATAATAAAAGTATTCATGTAAAGGTTAGGATAAAATGGGGGAAATAAATTTTATATTTATGCATTGCACGTGCCCATGTCAATGTTGATATTTATGATAAATTATATATCTTGATTTTAAAGAATCTAGCTCTGTGAGTGATGAAGACGAAGTGTTATCAGTTTGTAGTTTGAAGATCAGTAGAATTATCATGTACTACATTGCTACACATGGACCTCCAAGAAACACACTAGTGTCCCAAGAATTTTTGAGATTCAAAAGCACATCTTTTGTGTGGCTTGTGTACAATGTGTTTTGTACCACCTAAGCAAAAGAGTAATGACTATTCCCACCTACTCGACCAAAAAAAACTCTCCTCTTTCCCATTTCATGCAAGATATTTTCCCTCTCAAGCAAGTGAGGCTCTTACTCTCAAGCTAAAAAATCTATTGAAATATACTTAGCCATTGGAAGCTCCACCATTACAATTAATCAAGCTCTTGAATTTTATCGTGTTATCAACAGTCCAAGCCTCCTCCATCATCTTTCATTGCAAATTCACTGTGCATCTTAGAGAAAGGAGGACCAAGATTGTTGGTAATGCTCTCTTTTATCATATTCATTACTTTCCATTGCAATATTAAATTCTAGCTATATATTTTATCATCTATCAAAATCTCTTATGTAGTACTAGCTTTCCCTCTAGATTAGGGTTGATTGTACTAATCTATTTATTTGGTAGTGTCTTTCCCTCTAAATCAAGGTTAGTTCTACTAATCTAGTGGTGGATTTCCCTCTATAGCAAGGTTGGTTCCACTAATCTATTTTATTTTTATTTAATCCAATTTGGTTGTATGTGGAGATTGGAAGACCAAAATAAGGGTTTGATTAAGGCAAGCCCCTAAACAACCACCCAACATTTTTCCTCTTTCTATCTATGTGTATGTTAAGATGTCTAGGATCTGGAAGCATACATTCTATGGGACTTCCAAGCAACTATGATGGGAGTACATCACAGACACATTGTAGTCCACATAGTGTGTTGATGTCTAAGGTCGAGATTCTATCCACTTAGTGAAAGGTTCCTCTCTACCTACACTTATCTTTTTTGTAAATCTAAATCTTCATTTCTTTATAGTTAGTACAATTTAGTAGTTTTCATCCTCTTTTCTTTAAGAATTTAGTTACAAAGTTTTCTTTTTACATAAATAGATATTTTCTTTACTTTCTAATTATTCCATATTAGGGCTCGTTCGTGGCTGGAAGACATTATTGAGGATGGTGTCGTTGTGCTGCATGTGAGAGAAGGCCCATGGCCTATGAAGGCCGTGATGCATGTTGGCCAATCCTCCATGCATGTCCGCCACTTGCTACCCTCTGGTGTTTGCTGCTTTTTGCTCAGTGGTAGGGTGGGCTTTTGCTGCGTACGGGGGGAGTTTTGTTATATCTGTAGTTTATCCTTCTTTCTACTATTGTTGGGTGCCACAGCGTCCACTGGACCTCTCTTTGGCTGCGCGGGTTGTGGGGTGTGGGCCTGCATGTGGTTTAGTCTCTTTTTTTTTTTTTCGCTTTGCAGGATCGGTGGAGTGGGGTTTGAAGCGTTGAGGATTTGGTGTGTGGTGGTGTTTGGGTAGGGCTGTCGGGTGTGTCTCTCATGGCTAACGTTGGGTTGGATGAGGTGTTGAAAGGAGATGCTATGACGGAGGTAGGGGACGAGGTTCCCATTTCATCTTCTCCTCACATGGGCCTATCTAGGATCAGTGGTTTTAAAGTATAGAAGGTTAATGGCTGCTTGGAAAGGGCTCAAGTGCGTCCAATGGTGGTGATTCAAAGGGAAGCAGTTGCAGAGGATTTAGAATATTACAGCAAACATGTCTTGATCTGCAAGTTTTTGGGGATGAGGGTTTCTCTTTCATTCCTCGAGCCATGGATTCAGAAGACTTGGAACCTGGAGGGGGATTTCGAGATTTTGTTAGGTGCAAATAATTTCTTCTTGGTGGTCTTTTCAAGCATTTCAGATCGAAATAAGGCTTTTGAGGGTGGCCCATATTTTTACAATTAGGTGGGATTGTTCATTAAACTATGGCATGCAGGTTTTAACTCAATAGAGGAACTACCATCCAAGGTCCCGGTGTGGGTGCGCCTCCCTTGGCTACCACTTGAATGTTGGTGGAATGAGATTCTGCAGTCAATTTCCATGGCGCTGGGAAAACCGATTGGTCCCTAGCAAAAGACTCTGGAGAAGAGTATCTTTTCCTATGCTCGTGTTTGTGTGGAGATTGACTTGAGCCAGCCTTTGCCTGATTCTATTGATTTGACAGTGGGATCTAGTTCATCGATGCAGTCGCTTGATTATGAAACTCTACCATTTAGATGTCGTTTATGTCGAGAGTATGGTCATCTTCAGAGAAGGTGTCCACAAGCTACTGGAGTGGGAAATTCAAGGAATGGGATGGCTCCATCAAACTCAGGATCTGAAAAGGGCAATGGACCCATGTAGGGGGTGACTCCAAACAAAGATGGGTTCGTGCCTGTTAGGCCACGAAATAAAGGTTGCGGGCAAAAGAGGAATTTTTGGGACTACTAGGAGGAGGGGGTATCCAACAGGTTTGATGCATTGAATGAGTTATTTCATGAGGAGGGGGTCTTTCCTGACATGCATGTGGATGCTATCCCCGTTACTTCTCATAATCCTGAGACTATGACTCTTTCGTCTTTGACTTTTGGACCTATGGAGGCTCTTAGGGAAGTAAAGGATTCTTTTTTTCCTTCCCCTGAAGTTGGGCTTGGGGATCCATGTGTGGCGACTGGTACTTCTTTGGTCTCTAAAGATATAGGTGCATCCTCTGTTGGAGGTTCGGGCTTTGGAGGCTCTTTCAAGAGTAAAGCTTCTACTACCTCCCACATTTTGGGTGTGCATCAAAAGTCCCTGAAAAAGAGTGCTCCTAACAAGCCCCAAAAGGTGGGTAGGAAGAAGGATCAGGAGAAAGTTAAGTTGGCTGGTGAGACATTGGTTGAATCTGGATCGGTGAAGACCTTGGATACTCACTTCTCTCAACCTTCACGATGATCGTTCTTTCATGGAATGTGAGAGGTACGAATAGCATCCCTAGACAAAAGGCTATTCGGGACTTGGTCTGTGCTCATTCTTCGGATTCGGTTTTTCTTTAGGAGACAAAGTTATCTGTTGATAGCATGATGCAGAGTGCTTCTAAGATTTGGAATAGAGGTCTATGTCAATGTGTGGGTACGCAGGGGAGCTCAGGAGGTCTTGCTTGTTTCTGGGATCCTCGGCAAATCTCTCCTATTTTGTGGATCTCCAGTAGGTTCTCCATTTCTCTTGTTGCGAGGAGTTTTGAGACGGGGGAAAGAGTCCTTCTGTCCAATATTTATGCTCCAACAAATGTCCCTGGTAAGATTCTTTTGTGGTCTCATATAAAATTTTTGAGATCTTTGGATCCCTTTCTTCCCTAGATTATGGCAGGTGATTTCAATGCAATTGTCTCTCTTGAGGAGAATAGGGGGGGAGTGCCCCGTTTGGACCCCTCATCTGATCTTTTTAGGGAGAATTTGGCTCAGCTTCGGCTCGTGGATATCAAACCTTTGAATGGCATGTTTACTTGGAATAATAGGAGGCTTGGGGATAAAGCTATTTCTGAATGATTGGATAGATTTCTTGTGTCCAATTTTTGGGTCAATGATAAGTGGCTGACAAGCTCTAAAATCTTAGACTGGCGGGGATCAAACCATTGGCCGATCAAGTTCTCTACCCATCTGGCTGGGGGCTCTAAAAAATCGTCTTTTAAATTTCAACTTATGTGGCTTAGGGAGGCAGGTCTTTTTGAATTAGTTTTGAAATGGTGGGTTGAAGGTCGACCAGCTTTTGGTACGACTATGTATACCTTTATGAAGAGGCTTCAATATGTGAAGTATAAGCTAAAGCATTGGAATAAGCATCAGTTTGGCAATGTGTTTCAACAAAAAAGGGTTGCCCAGGTGCGCTTGGATTTTATTACCAGGCAAATTAGGGAGCATGGCTTTAATGCAGCCTTGAGAAAGTTAGAGGATGTTGCGATCAAAGATCTTGAGGAATGGGAGCTTCGTGAGGAAACATTTTGGAAACAGAAGGCTTGTATTGATTGGCTTCAGGAAGGGGAAATGAATACCTCTTTCTTCCATAACTCGGTAAAGGCTAGAAGACAGGGTAACATCATCTCTTCTCTCTGCTCTCCTAAGGGATCTGTTCTTTCTTCCTCTTTGGACATCTCTAATGAGGCGGTTCGCTTTTTCTCTTATCTCTTTTCCGAAGATACCCTGCCTACCAATCAGGAGGAAGATTCTATTTTGGCTTGCATCCCCCCTCTAGTGACTATGGAAATGAATGCCTCTCTTCTCCAACCTATTTCTTTAAAGGAGTTAGAGGATGTGGTGTTTCAGCTAAAAAAGGGGAAGGCTCCCGGTTCGAATGGGTTTCCAGCCAAGTTCTTTTAGGAATTTTGGGAAGTGATCAATCTCGACTTATTGGAGGTCGTGCAGGAGTCTTTAAGGAACAAGCAGATGTTGAGAGCCATGAATGCCACACTCCTTGCCCTTATTCCAAAACATGAGGGTGTCGACTCTTTGGATCTTTTTTGACCAATTTCCTTGTGTAATGTGGTGTATAAAATCATTACGAAACTAATTGTTGAACACCTAAAGCCCTGGTTGGATAAGCTAATCTCAGAGGAACAAGGGGGCTTCATTGCGGGTAGATAGATTCTGGATGGAGTTGTCATTGCGATAGAGACTATTCATTCCATGGCCTCTTCGAAGGAAAAGGCTATGTTCATAAAGTTGGACATGGCTAAGGCTTATGACAGAGTTAAATGGGGTTTTCTTATCAAAATTCTTCGAGCCTTTTGGTTTAGTAGCGAGTGGATTGATTGGGTCATGAGTTGTGTGAAGATGCCCTCCTTTTCTGTTCTCATAAATGGTGAGTCCTCTGATCTGTTTGGTGCTTCTAGAGGTCTTCGATAGGGGGATCCTTTATCCCCATATCTGTTCATTTTGATGGCTGAAGGGTTGGGGAGGTTCATCAAGTCCCAGGTTGCATGTAGGCTCATTCAAGGATGGAAATGGAACACCACCCTCTCTCCCCAAACCCATCTTCAGTTTGTGGATGACTCGGCCTTGATGGGTGTTGCTAAGGTGGCTGAAGCAACTACTTTTCGTTAGACTTTGGATTGTTACCTGGCTGCCTCAGGACAAAGAATTAATGAAAGTAAGTCTTGCATTTATTTCTTTAATACCCCCAGGCTTATACAACAACGTATTTCTAGGATCTTAAGGTTTCAGACGGGGAAGCTTCTCTTTACCTATCTGGGTATTCCTCTGGATGTGCGCGCACCTCCCAAGCATTTTTGGCAAGAGGTGATTGATAAATTTTGAGGTCTGGTCTTTCATTGGACCTATAGATGGTTATCTATAGCTGGAAGAATCACGTTGTTGAAGTCTATAGTGCAAGCTCTTCCTATATACAGGTGTTTTATGATGACTGCTCCCTCAAGCTTCATCAAGGATTTTGAGGGGCTTTGTAGGCAATTTCTTTGGTCAGGTTATCTCCTCTCAAGGAAGTGGAGCTTAATTAAGTGGGAAGTTGTTTGTCGCTCGAAGCAGGATGGTGGTCTAGGATTGCGTAGAGCGGATTGGAATGGGCAAGCTTTGGCTGCTAAGTTGTATTGGAGGTGGTGTGCACACTAGCATTAGACCTGGGCTAAGATCCTTACCTTCAAGTATCTTGGGGATGTGGATGGCGCTGAGGTTTCTCGCTTCAGTCTTTTGGGGAAAGGTTCTATGATCTGGAAAACTCTGAAGAGGGGAGCTCCGCTAGTTAAACAAGGCCTCTTTTAGATCTGCAATAGAGGGTCTGATGCTCTCTTTTGGCATGACTCTTGGGATGGCTTTCCGCCTATCCTTTCCTCACATCCACAATTGGGGAATTTATGTAGGATTTTTGTCTAGACTGGTTGGAGCAGAGTGATGGACTTCAAAGTCCCTCAGGCGCTGGGGCAGACTATCATTTATCAGTGGAAGGATATGGAGGATTGGCCCATGGGTGGTTCTTTGGAGGATAGGAGAGTGTTGTCCTCCATTTTAGCTGATAGAGTGTGTAGTTCTCTTCCAGAGAGGGATGTGCTAGCCTGGGGTCCAGATCCTAAAGGGAAGTACTTTGTTGCTTCAGGGTATCGTGCTCTAGGCAAACAGGCTTTAGGCAGTACTAAAGTTCCTTGGTGGAAAAACATTTGGAATAAATTCTCCTGGCCAAAATGCATTTTTTTCTCTTGGCTAGTGGTGTATGGGAGGTGTTTGACTTGGGAAAACCTTTGTAAGCGGGGCTTCCAAGGCCCCTCATTATGTTTCCTTTGTTTGAAGGATGTTGAGACTGTTTCTCATATTTTCTTTCAGTGCCCCTTTGCTAGGACTATTTGGCATTTTTGGTGAGGGGCATGGAATTTGCAATGCAGACATCCTTCTTCTCTTGGTGAGCTCTGGTGGAATATTGGGCCTATTCCGATGAAGACCTCGTTTTTGCACATAGCTTGGCCTATTGGTCCTAGTCTAATTATTTAGTAGATTTGGTTGGAGTGTAACCGAAGGATCTTTCTAGACAAGAAGTTACTGGTGGGCTAAGTTTGGGCTCACATTCTTGGGGCTTTGCAAGAGACTTTGCATGCTAAATTTGATTTATCAGTACCGGTGGACCCTAGGGATACTGGTGTAATTCATAATTTGGCGATCTTTGTTGGAAGTGCTGGAAGGCACAAGGTTGGGCAAGGCAGGTGCTCTAAAGGGAAGGTCTTCAAGGGAGGGCATTAGATGCTTCCTCCCACTGGGGTCTTGAAAATCAACACTGATGGGTCTGCAAGAGGTAATCCTAGGCACGCTAGTGTTGGTGGGGTGGGAAGAGATAGTATTGGGGTGGTTGTGTTCTTTTTCTCAGAGTATAAGGGGCAGCACTCTAATAACCTCATGGAGGCCTTGCCAATTCTTTCGGCTTTGAAGAGGGCATATGCTCTCGGCTAGAAACAAATTATTTGTGAGTCTAATTCTTAGGTGGTAGTTGACCTGGTAAATAGACGACAATTTGAGGATGTTATTTGGCAACTTGCAGTGGTGGCCAAACAAATCACTAGCCTTGGAGATTTATTGGATTTTGTCACCTTCTCCCATATCCCTCGGGAATGGAATAAGGTGGCTGATGGGTTGGCTAAATGGGCTTCTGAGAAGAATGGGACTTGGTTGGTGGATGATTGGGACAGTTTACTGAGGGACCTTGCCCAGGATTTGGAGGGTTGGGTTACTGAGGATGTGAAATGTTGCATTAACGCTTCTTGATCTCTTGTTCGCTTCTTGGCCCTGTCGGGCTTTCTTTTGCTTAATGCTTTGTGCTTCTCTTGTTGATTAATAAAAAAAATTACCCCCTTTTTATTTTAAAAAAAAAAATTATTCCATATTAAGTATAACAGTTAAATTGGATTTATTTGAGATAATTGAGGGTGTTTGTTATTTAAAGTTACATTTTTCTTAAAGTATAAAATCCCCTCTCTTACAAGGCAATAATGCACCAACTAGCATCAACTTTTTTCACATGTACAGGCAATTATATTTAATTATTACAATATGATTCTAATGATCTAAATGTAGACATGGAAAATGTACAAGTTCGATTCGGTACACTTGATCTTGATTACTAACGGCGTTTCCTCCTAAATAATACTCTCAGCTTTTCATCATCTTCTGTCTCTTAATTTAATAAATCATTATTAAATTGATTAAGTCTTTCTCCTCCATTGATTAAATTAATCAATTTAATTTAATTAACCTTAAGTCTTTGTTTAATTAAATAAGTCATTTTATTTGATTAAAGTCTCTAAAGTCTTCATATTAAATTAAATAAATTAAACATTATTTAATTTAATCTAACATTATCCCCTTTAGCTAAATAAATCAAATCATTTATTTAATTAATCATTTCCTCTCAATTTTTATTTGAATCAACTCATAAATTTGAGTCAAAATTGTTGAATCATCTAATCTCTCATTAAATGGATCAAATCTTGATTAATTTAATCTCCAACACTAAAATCTTCTAGAGAATGCAACTTGCACATGAAAATAGATTTAATTGATTTATTAAATCTCTATTTTCTCTCAACATGGCATAAAAGGGGAATATTCCCTCAAATTTGAATTCAAAATCCAAGTGGATGGGTACTTCCAACAAGGAATTCACTCCTCTTACATGTCCTTGTGCATTGAGCCAAGTGACATTAACTTCATTTCTTTCTCCCTCCAACATGTTACATTCAAATTTCAAATTTGAATCTCATGGCATTTATCATGCACATTGACCAAAATGTGCTCATTCCTCCTCCAATCACATGTGGACAAGTGGTCTTCTCTCATTGGTTGGTCTTTTGTCCCACATTCATCCAGATCCCTCATTCTTCCAATTTGGAAATATATAAATGAGAGACTCTTCCTCTCATTCTATCATCCACAACTTGGGTAAACTTACTCTACTCAACTTCATCCTCAATGCAAGATCTTAGCTAGGTTATGCAGGAATTTAGCCATCAAGTGGATCAATCATCACAAAGCTTACAAAGGAGTTGGGAAAGGGTTGATTTTGACACATCAATCAGCACCAACTCCCCCATGGGATCAAGATTTTGCATGCTTAATTAGGATTTCATTGCTTTATTTGTTCATCTTTTCTTCATTTTCCTATTTTGAGCATTGTAGATGGATTTCATGGGGAATCCTTATTTCATTTTGCATTTTGATCTAATAACATGCTTGTTTGTTGTGTTTATGCAGGTATGAAATTAGGTTTCACACTAAACATATAACTTTAACACATAATATCAACACTCATGTAGTGTTTTAATATTAGTTTGTGTTATAAGGTCTTTATTATATTGTGATTTCCCTTCACTTAGCTTACCCTAGCTTTAATGAATTTCTTGGACCTCATAGTTTACATTTCATTAAAATATATAAATAAATTCATCGTTCTATTCATCCACATTAGTTTTGGGTTAGTGGGTTTCTATTTTGGTGCATTTATTTATTACCCTTTACAATTGTGAATCTTTAAAAACCTAGTCATACCATTTCACATTCTCTCACCAATGTAGTTGTGTCACCTTCTTATCTTATTCATCAAACCTTCCATACAAAAACATTAACCAAATTTAGTTGTCATTTGACTATTTTTTTCATCTCCTAAGTAGCACATACTTAGTATTTTATATTTCCATCATAATTTCCAATCATTGTTTATGATTTGAATTAGCAATTATTTATTGGCATAGACATTTCATTTATATTAATATTATCATGCCACATGGATTTGGTCTTGAATACCATATGAGGGTTAATTAATTCAAGTTCCCCTTTAACCCTTTGTCTTGTAGGTGTCCCCTATTATATTTTTATACAAGTGCAAATCATTTTGTGAAGAATATATGAGGATATAGAGTTAGTGCTATTTTAGAGAAGCGATTAGAAGACTAAGAACTATCCCTCTACTAATTTTTGGTATTGATTAAAGATAGAACTTCTCCTTATGCTGAACCCTTGTCCTAGGTACGAAGAAAGACTTATCCCTAGTCTTGGGCCCCACCTTGGGCACACACCCTCCTTTTAGGAGAGTCACAAGGTTAGAATTGCTTGAAATTCAACCAATAAGCTAAGAATTACCTCATAATTCTAGTCTCATTTATCACTATTAAAGATAACATATGTATTTTTCTCCATTGATGTTTTTTCTCTCATAATTTTTTTAGTGATTTGACACACATTTTATAATTTTAACATATTTTATTTTTACTATGATGATCTATGTCCATAATGATAAATAATTAATATCATATTCTACAATCCCTAAAAATTTAGAGTCACTAGGACATAAAGAACTTCTACCTAGTCTTGGGCACAATAAAATACTTCTATAAGACAAAATACAAGGGTTTATAGGATCTTGATATTATCTACAACACTAATAACTTCCACACAATAAGAGATAAGCAATGATAATTATAAATTTCTGAAAAATGATACAATGCAACCTTGATTATGAGCATATGATCTATATCAAGTATAATGAGGGAAACCTTGTATAAGAAAGGGTGAGGATTAAAATAATATTTTTTGATGACAAGTTCCTTATGTTAGAATTGTGAAACAAGCACAAAACTGTGAGCCACAAGATCAAACAACAAACAAATACACCTTCCACACTAGAGATCTGCAAATAATATATGCAATATTCTTCAACAAGAAAAAGCTACAGAAGCAAGAGACTCTCAAGAAAATATGAAGCTACAAATAATTACAATGAGGGTTGAGTTCTTATAAGAGAAAAACCCTAAATGAGAAAGGGATCAGATCATGACAAGTGTCAACATCACATGAGATGAGACATAATGATCTAATATAAGCTCAACTAATAAAGCATAAAAGAACTCCTAAGTCTAGCTTAAGGGCATGTGAATAAATTAGATTAATAATCAATTAAAGATTAATTAATTATTAGCTAATGCATGATAACTCTAACACCTTAATCATATGAATTGAAACACAAATATTAAATTACTTAAGTAAAATTAACTAGATTAGTGTGAAAATATCTTAAATGGAAATTAGATAGTTAGAAAACCATGTTCATACCACCACCCTCTTAAGGGAAACTTATGGAGAATAAGTAAAACTGAAAATATGCAAGCATGGATCATAAGTAGTGGTAGGACTATTGAATTTTTTTGTGGTTCCCTACATTACATTTCAAAAAAAAATTGAGCTTTGTTAGTTATTTTCAAGCTAGGGTTTCATGTTTACATTCATTAGGGTTCACCCAAGAGCTAAAACCCTCTTAAAACCCTAACAGTGTTTAAACCTTAGCCTTTTTCTTATAATCAATCATTGACCTACTGAGCTCATTTTCAATTCCTCAAGTCACAACTTAATTCATTGTCATCATTTGTGAAGTGGCCCCTTCATCCTAGTCTCATCGATCGCATCTCGTTTGAAATATTTGGTTAAAATCTTAAGTCCTGTGGCTCATAAAAAATTTATATAATGTCTAATGTTTTGCGTCCTAGGTTTAAAATAAATTATGCCTAAGTCTTATGATAACCTGGGAATCGCCACAACTTAAGTAAAGACTTGGAGCATGTGCATAAAAGATCTTAAAGAAGGCTCAACATGGACCCACGCTTGACAAGTGTTCACTTTACATTTGTCCTTGCTCACTCATATAAATAAAATATTCTCAAAAAGAAAGTTGTGGGATAGCAGGTAGATGCCATGCATCCAATTTTCAAAGTGGGCCTTGTAGGCTTATAAAAAGATTTGATGGTGGGCCCGTGATCTAATGCTTTATATTGAGCCATGTGGATTCATCCTGACTGTTCCCTGCTATCTTGCAGGGGTTGTTTTAAAGGATCTCTAATGCTTATGGGATTACAGGAGGATGCCAAGTAGCAACATCTAGATCATCCAAAGGACTATTAAAGAATGAGAAATATTTCATTGAATAATTAAGGTGACATAGGGAGGATTAAAAGGCATAAATCTAAGGACACGTGGCTTTTACTGATAAAGCAGTGCTAAAGAGGATATGATCATGGCCATCCAAAGTTGCAAAGGATTAAGCATATGGAAAAACTTGCCTAAGTATTGGCAGATGTGTGGGAGCTTAACCAGTATGCACATTGGATAAGTAGTTTCATCTTGTGGTTCTTCTTGCAATCTCACAACCCTTGATCTTCTTCTTGATGCATGATTGCGGGATTGTCAGAGATTGACACGTCAACATTTTCAATGCTTCCCAATGGTGGTAGGCCCTATGGTGACTTATAAAAGATTTTCCACATGGAAATTTTTTATGGGCTCGATGTTGTATTCAAACCATGTCAAATTTTTCAAACTTGATCGACTCCATCTGAGCCATCCAACAATCTAGATCACCGAGAGATTGATGGCTAAAATTCAAAGTTGCAAAATTGAGTTGATAGAGTCGTTTTGGTTCGTGCAAATGAGCAGCAATGGTGGACATGATGTCATTCAATTTGAGGAGCTTTTTCATCATAAAATCAAGAATTAAAGCATAATTCAAGGTTACCAAAGCATTCATAAGAGATTGAAGATTGTTCCTATGAAGTGTGAGCTTTTAATGACAATATTTAGGGTTTTTAGCATTCAAATACCAACAAGTACAAATTTACCTCCTCTATGTTCAATTTCTAGTGAATATGTGTAAAATTGCCAACCGAATTTTTTGAATTACTTACTAGAAATTATTTTAAGGTTTGACGTTCATAAAATACTATTAAAATTACTTTGAAGTCACCTTAGTCCTTATGTGTCTATTCTAAGAAAACCTAGCCACCCTGCAAGAAACCCTAAGCTGCATTATAGAAAACCCTAGTTGTAAATTGTGAGTAAATGGCACCCCCAAAGGCTCAACCCTCTGGTTCTATCCCCAAAAGGGGCCTTCATGAGGATTTGTTAGCCCAATTACCTGGTTCAACAATGGATAAAATTGTAGGAAAATTGATGTTGCAAGGCCCAAGGGCAACTAAGGGAATTGTTGATAAGTACTATGTTGTTAAGGATGTTGATTTAGGGAAGGTTTCCAGTTGGGAGCTATTTAGATATTGGTATGGAAAATGAAATGCCAAGGTTCTAAGTTGTAATGGTTGGACTCCAGATATGGGGAAGTTAGCAGTTCCAATCGTATACATGGATATTAACCTATTGAAAGCCTTTCTTGCTAACTATGATCTGAACATTAGGGTTGTAAGATCACATACTAGGGTTCAAATGATTAAATTAACCAGGGAAGGGATAATTGGTGTCTTCAATCTCAACCCTAATACCATAAAGGAGATTGACTGAGAAGTCCTAAAAAGGGAATATGAACAAAATAAGAGCACATACATGGTAGCAATGTTACCAACGTTCATGGCAAAGGAAAAGGGTAGTTTTACAATGAATTTAACATCTATAGACAAGGAACCCTTCAAGGTTGACTATTTTGGATTCTACTTTGTAAGGACTTATCAAACCCTATGTCATATCTTAGGGTTAAACACTCTTGAGAACATGCTTGTATCTCTCATGTTTATGGTTGTGAATATTCAAAATATGTGGGTAAATGAGGAGTACGATTTTGCTACATACTTATCTAATTTTATTCATAAGGCACTAATAGCCATGAAGGTTGGTGAAGGGGTAAGGTTTTGGTGGTATTCCTTGTTGTGTCACATTTTTTTGGCCTATAGAATTGATGAGTTTGGCTTAGAGCTTCCATTCAATGAAAGGGATGAAAGAGGTGAGCATCTTCCAATCCAAATATGGACATCATTTAGATATGTACTATCAAACATCAAGTTTTATCACATTCACTAACTTATTTGCTGCAAAGTTGAAAGGATTTTTGGTGAAGAATGTGCCCAGAATCCCTAAGGAATTACATAATTTCTTGAGGCATAAGGAAAGGAGATATGAATTAGGGACTGACCACAACTTGGGAGACATAATCTCACACACATATTGCACAATTATCAAGGTACATGGAACAAATGTCACTTCACATGTGTTCTCAAGATGTGTGTCATTCAAACTTGGTTTTCTAGAGTTTATGTGGTAGCTAGGAAAGGTTGAAGATGAGCATTTGGCAGGTCAAAAGAAGGGAATCCTTTTCCCTTGATATATTATTTTTCAAATTTTGTCATGACAAAGGATGGATGGAAGAATATCCTTGACATGATCAAACCTTTGAAATGAAGAACTTGGAACAACAAAAAAATTACGCCTTTTTCTTACTTGATTTGGGAATAATTAATGATAAATTGGACTTGATATCACCTTGATCTAGTGTTATGATATGTTTTACACATCCACATTAGGTTTTGGGCCCTATTAAAGCTAAATAAACTTAACTTTTCCCTAATGTGATGTTGTAAAGTATATTTATTTACACTTTCACATTGGATTTTATGCCCTCTTGCATTTATGACCTTAATATCATCATTAATAGGCTCCTAAGACCCTATATTATGTATCCCAAGGCATATTTCAATCAAAAACCCAACAAGATCAACAAATAAGCTTAATTTACACACTCCCCGACATTTTAGCAGTCAAAATAGGCCTTGTGGGACCCATTCGCCACTTTGGGTGAATGAGTCCCATCCAAGTGGGACCCATTCACCACAAATGGCGAATGAGTCCCATTTTGCCTATTTTTAAGGTTTTTAGTGAGAAAATTTAGTTTTAAGTTCAAATTTATTCTATGTCGACCTTTGGGATCAAATAAATAGTCATTTGAGTGCATTGCCAATATAAACAAGCTTCCAAATCATTATTTCACCTAAGCAAGAAGGTCTACATGATATCAAGTCAAGCACTCAAGGGTTAAGCATTTCAAAACTTCACAAGATCATCTAGAGAGCACTCAAGATCATTTTTAAGGCATTCAAGGGAAAAATTCTTCATCAATTGTTGCAGCAATTCAAGATCCATCATCATGTCAAGCATAACAAGAATCAAGCATGTTATTGAGCTAGTGTTGTGATGTAGCATTGAAGATCCAAGATCAAGCATTGTTCTACACCTATTGTCAAGATCAAGATTTACATCCTTCATGGCCATTTCATGTTGAATTGAAAAATTACAAGACATCATCTACAAGGCATCATTCAAGGTATCATTGTTCATGTTTCATGTCCTTATTTTATTGTTTCATCATTTGATTTAATTACCTAAAAGGGGTTTGACCAAGGAAAACCCCTATTCCTTAACAATCAACTCTCTCTCTCTCTCTCTCTCTCTCTCTCTCTCTCTGTGATTGCATATTTTGGTGTTTTGAGGACTTGAAGATCACTGAATATTAGGTTACAAGCTTGGAGAAAGTTATTGAAGTTGTCTCCCCATTGGAAAGGTTATAATCTCCACTAAAAAGTCACCTACAGCCCCAGAATTAGGGTTTTAGATCTAGAAACAAAGAGGAACAAAAAGAGAAGACATTAAAGTTGGATTCATATTTTAAAGCTCCAAAAAAACCTAACTAGACACATTCACCACTTTTGGTGATTGAGTCCCATTTTAGGTCAATTTTGAGATTTTTTAGTTTCAAACACCCTTTTGCTAGAAACCTGTTCTTGTACAAAAACCTAGATTTAGGACTAATTCACCCAAAATGGTGAATGAGTCCTAATAGGCCTAAATTTTAGGATCAGCGGGATTTCTAGTCTTCATTCAAGCCTCTACAAGTTTTCAGGTGCACGCTTCTAATTTTACAACTTTATGATCTGATTTAAATCCATTTCTAGGTCATTCTTTCAAGTTTTATGCATCACTAGGTTTTGTCATTAGATCTTGAAGTACATTAGTTTTTCCAAGCCCTAGCTTGGTGGTGAACCCCTAATTAGCTTATAATCAACTCCTAGGACAACCTTATTTGCAAGATCTCTTTCTCTTTTGCATTGAGATCTCTAGGGTTATCCTTGAATGTAGTAGGTGGAAAGTGGGTGTGCTCTATGTCCTCAGTCATATGATAGCATTCATCTCACTTTTCTTATACAAAATTTTGGTGAACCTACATTTATAATACCTTCTTTACTAATTTGGATTCCATCACCATCCTAGATCTATCTTGCATTAACATTGCATTAGGGTTTTGCATTAGTTAATTGGCATCTAGGGTTTCTAAATTTTGCATTATGAAAGTGTATATAGCTTGCATTTTTGCATCCTAAATCATTGAAAATCATATAAAAATGCATTGCATTTAGTATACAAGTCATACAACATAAAAATCATAAAAATCAATTGAAAAATGAAAATTTTGAAAAAAAATCCCTACTAGGACTCATTCGCCACCTTAGGTGAATCAGTCCCAATGCCCATCTAAAACTGCCTTTTACAGCATTAAAAACCTTGTTTCTGCACTTTTTTTTTTTGCCATTGGTTATCTATTTTAGTTAATTGAGTTTCTGTTACGTGCATTTCACTAGATCTAGCTTAAATTGGTCCATTTCATGCATTGCTTAATTCCAAATTTGCATTTGCGACATTTCATTTTCAGATCATTACATAGTGTAATCAATAAATTACCTTGTTTGAAATCTTAAAATTGCATTTCATTTTAAGTATATACATTGCATTTTGAGTTTGCATAGATTATTATTCAAAAATGTTATTTTCGGTCTTTTCCAAGTTTGCAAATAAAAAGTTAGTCAATAAACATGTTAGTCATTCATTCAATGCATTCCCTAGTTATGAGTCTCTTAGTGCAAGAGAGTGGAAATGTTGATGCTTTCATTAAACCTACACCCCCTCTTATCTATTCTATTTGTGTGAATGATGTGATAGAAGAAGATACAAGCATGGACATTCATGACAATCATAATTGTTCTTCTCCTGATACCTCTCCTTTTAGTGACGAAGGTATCTTGGTGAAAGAAGATGCAATCGTTGATAATCATGAAGGTCTTGTTTTCCCTTCTTTGCATTCCCCTTGGGAAGATAGTATAATAATAGAAGATGAAATCATTTCCACCACTTTACTTAGTCTACATTCCTCTCACAACACTTCCCCTACTTGTGAGAATGCTACAATCATGAACAACCATGAAAATGACATTTGTGAGGACATGTTGGTGTTAAGAAATCTAATAATTGGGAGCTTTGACAATCTTAATTCTCCCACTTGGGAAGACATTATAGAGCATAAGGGTATAATTGTAGAAAACCGTGATAATCACATTGGATCTTCTCTTAATATCCTTCATAGTAATGAAGATGATAGTTTTTTGTTAGAAGATATACTTGAAAGACATGAAAATCTTATTTCTCCCTTTCCTAATGCTCCTACCATTTGGTGAGATCTATTTGAACGAAAAGATCCAATCATTGGCAATCATGATTCTCCTTCTCTTGATGCCTCCCCTAGTTGTGATGAAGCTACTTTACAAAACCTAACCATGGAATGTGATGAAAATCTTGTTTATTCCTCCCTTAAAAGCTCTCCTACCATGGTAGATATTAAGGCACAAGAAAATAAGACCTTAGAAAACAAGAATGAAATCATGGAAAATGATGATAATCACATTTATCCTTCTCCTGACATATCTCCTAGTTTTCAAGAATAAAGCAATGAGAGTCACAGGAATCCTATTTGTCTATCTCGCCCTAGGGAATAAATTATGGAACAAGAGAATGCCATCATTGATAAACAAGACAATACAACCATTGATAACTCCCCTAATTGTGATGAAGTCATTTTAGAGGAACCAACACTTGAATGTCATGAACATCTATCTTGTAGTTCTCCTACAAACTCTCCTCCTAAGGAGGATATCATGGTGCAAGAAAATGACAACATTTTGGCTCCCTTAGATAATGATAAAAGGTGATTCTAGATTGCCCTTTATTATAAATACATCAAACCAATACCATTGAGGTTATTAATGTGCAAGTGTCTATTAGATACCCCTCAATTAATGGACCTCCAATCTACCCCATGGGACATCCTAAGAATCCTCTAATTCTTTACCCACCATCACACAAACAACAAACCCAAAACAAACTTGAACTTATCCTTTACCCACCTAAGAATAATGTCTTGCAGCAACTAAGTCATAATACCATTGCTCATACATATAACACTAGAAACAATCTACAACCAACCCCAACAACCTTACCTTTCCCTAATCCTAACTTACCTGGTCCCCCTCATTTTCCTACATAAAGTGGAAAGGAGTATGATCTTGTTGAACAACTTAAGAATACTCTTGCTAAGATATCATTGTGGGACCTTATTCAAGCCTCCTCCCATTATCATAACATGATTCAAAATGCTTTACAACAAATTTATATTCCTTCTAATGTGCAATTGAATGAAATAGCATCCATGATTCAAGGAATAAATGTTGACATTGTTTTCCACCAAAGTGAACTCCCCCCTTTGGAAGTGCAAAAACAAAATGATGCTTTCATGGTAATTGTTGCTATAAGGGAAGAGACATAAAGTTAACCCTTTTTGACAATAGCTCCACCCTTAATGTGTGTAGTGTGACCCTTTTGGACAGGCTTGGCATGGATAAATCAAAAATTCAACCTGATTCTTTATCTATTAAGGGATTTGACAATGTAGGAAAACAACCACTTGGTGCGATTTCTTTGCCTATCATAGCTGGAAAGGCCACATTAGAAACATTGATCCATGTTATGCATCATGATCTTTCATATAATCTCCTTTTAGATAGATTGTGGATTCATGCAATGAATGGGGTGCCTTCTACTCCTCATCATAAAATGAAATACATCTACAACAACAAAGTGTACACATTGGATGATGATAATGAGCCTTACAGTGTTTTACAACTCGAGAAAAATAAGGAAAATCCTTTGAAAACATTGACACCAACCACACAAGTAGAACCCATGAACAAAAAGACAAAGAAAAACACATTGAGGAAGTCACAAAACAATTAGAAGATGAGTGGGGTTCCCTAGATTTCACACCAACATTCATGGGTGAATACAAGATCATAAACAAAGACTCTAAAAAGGAAAAGAAAAAGCAGAAATATCAACACAAAATTCAGAAGACCTTTCGAAAGCATCCACCTCAACCACTTTAAAAGAAGAAACAAATCATACAACAAAATTTGATGAACTTAATTATGAGCAACCACCGAATCCAGAAGAGATGAAAAATTTTTATGGAAAAGGTTATGAAATGATGAAACAACTTGGTTATAGTGGAAAAGGATGTGGTGTTAGAGAACAAATTATATGTGTCCCTATAGAGCCTCACACACAAGAAAATACTAGTGGTCTCGGTTATTTTCCTACGAAAGAAACAAACAAACCTTCACTTAATATCAACACTATCACAAAAGATTCCTCTACGCCAACTTTAACATTAGTGCATCCTAAATTGATAGACACTAGTGGTCGTGATTGTTATCATTTGCAAGAAATGAAACAAACAAAGAAATCTTCACTTAATGTCAATGTCATCACACAAAACACTTACGATTTGAATTTGGTAGATTTTACACCCTCCTGTAAAAGAGAGAACAAAATCTCACAATCTAAAGATTCTTGTGTAAGTATGACATCTAATACTAAGCAAGAGACATCTTTGTCACAAAATAAAGGAGCATCGTCTACTTGTGATCAAGAAGGTATCTTGTCAAGACTCCTCCAAGATCATTTGATATCCCTCCCTCCAAGAACATGAAATAAGTTTTACTACAAAACTTCATTTTATGCATATCATAGAGTTCATGGTCATTCTACTAATGAATGTAATGCTTTGAGTAATAAAATTCAATATCTTAGGGACTGTGGTGCTCTTCATTGTGTTGAACCACCTAGTTCCTCTAATTGAAACTTATTTTCATCTTATTCGGCTCATCCTTGTCCTACACTAAGTGGGGTCAAGGGGCTAGATAGCCTTGTCCTCATATGTCACTTGTCATTGTCTCTTTTTGCTAGTTGATCACCTTTCATGTACATATAAGAGCAAGCTTGGGATGTGGGTGGCATGCCTTAAGTTGACTCACTTGTGACATACCTATTAATGATGTAGTTCGATTCGAAAACATGACTTGACATAGGGCTTTCTGAATAACCTCTCATATCTTCTTCTACTTTAAAGAAATTACTCACAACAATGGTGTTAGCAACCGCTTTAAAGTAGGGGCATATATCAACACTCATGTTTCACTGTGTGGTTTTCCTTATTCTTGCTATACATCCTTTTTCTTGGTGGTATCATTGGATTTGATTTCCTCCGAGAGCATGATATTTCTTTGACTTTTCCTCTCTTGGAGATATTAGACACGATGTTCCCTAAGAAGAGACCTTGCATGAACTAAGCAAAACCCCTTTGAACATACCTTACACTTTTTATATGGCCACCTTGCATAACACACATTGCATGCCTGTGGAGCCATATTTTTTGTTCATGACCTCCAAGCATATGAAGTTTTTCTTGTCTCATGAAGCTCGAAGGTCATTTTTGTGTGGCGCCTTATCAAAGTTATCAAGAGGTATAACTTTGGTATGGTTTGATGAGAATCTGAATGAGGGCATGAATTTTCCTTAGCCTCTCACAAGTGTGTGTGAGTGCATATCAGTTGTATGTGTCTCACCTTCTTGGATTACTCACCCAATGGAAAACCAAGGGTTATGTTGCCTCAGAGTGAGTGTGCATTTTTGGACAAACAACCTATATCTAATCCAAATCATGTTGGACAAACGGTCGAGGCTTGATCCACCTCTTTTTATTTTTTTATTTTTCTTGTTTTTCTTTCTTTTAGCTATTGACATTGCATGTTTGTGTATCTTGATGTTGCATATCATACACCTTGTGTGTGTCCTTTTGTGCTTATGTTTATTTGACATAGAATCTTGGATCTTGGGGGCTTGATCACCTCCTTGATCTTTGTTATCTTAGACCATCTACATCAGTACACTTGGACCCCTCTTGAATGTATACTTTAGTGTGAGTTTGAAGCAAGTTCATCCTCTCACTAAAGTGGGGGCTAAATGGAACAACGGAAAAAACATTCCTTTTCCTTGCTTGATTTGGGAATAATTAATGATAAATTGGACTTGATATCGCCTTGATCTATTATTGTGATGTGTTTTACACATCCACATTAGGTTTTGGGCCCTATTAAAGCTAAATAAACTTAATGTTTCCCTACTTTGATGTAGTAAAGTATATTTATTTACAATTTCACATTGTTTTTTGGGCCCTCTTGCATTTTTTACCTTAATATCATCCTTAATAGGCCCCTAAGACCCTATATTATGCATCCCAAGGCATATTTCAATTAAAAACTCAACAAGATCAACAAATAAGCTTTATTTATACACTCCTCAACATATTAACAGTCAAAATGGGCCTTGTGGGACCCATTCACCACTTTGAGTGAATGAGTCCCATTCAGGTGGGACCCATTCACCACAAATAGAAAATGAGTCTCATTTGGCCTATTTTTGAGGTTTTAAGTTCAAATTTATTCTATGTTGGCCTTTGGGATCAAATAAACGATCATTTGAGTGCATTGCCTATATAAACAAGATTATAAGTCATTATTTCACCTAAGCAAGAAGGTCTACATGATATCAAGTCAAGCACTCAAGGTTTAAGCATTCCAAGACTTCACAAGATCATCTAAAGAGCACTCAAGATTATTTTTAAGGCATCCAAGGGAAAAATTATTCATCAATTGTTGCAGTAATTAAAGATCCATCATCATGTCAAACATAGAAATTATCAAGCATTTTATTGAGCTAGTGTTGTGATGTAGCATTGAAGATCCAAGATTAGCATTGTTATACACCTATTGTCAAGGTCAAGATCTACATCGTTCATGGCCATTTCATGTTGAATTATAGAATTACAAGACATAATCTACAAGGCATCATTCAAGGTATCATTGTTCATGTTTCATGTCCTTGTTTTATTATTTCATCATTTAGTTTAATTACCTACAAGGGTTTTGACCAAGTCAAACCCCCATTCCCTAACAATCAACTCTCTCTCTCTCTCTCTCTCTCTCTCTCTCTCTCTCTCTCTCTCTCTCTCTCTCTCTCTCTCTCTTTGTGTGATTGCATATCTAGGTATTTTGAAGACTTGAAGATCATTGAAGATTAGGTTACAAGCTTGGACAAAGTTATTGGAGTTGTCTCCCTATTGGCAAGGTTGTAATCTCCACTAAAAAGTCACCTACAACCCTGAAATCAGGGTTTCAGATTTGGAAACAAAGAGGAATAGAAAGAGCAGACATTGAAGGTCAAATTCATATTTTAAAGCTCTAGAAAACCATAACTGGACTCATTCATCACTTCTGGAAAATGAGTCCCATTTTAGGTCAATTTTGAGATCTTTACAGTTTTGGATACCCTTTTGCCAGAAACTCGTTCCTATACAAAAACCCAAATCTGGGACTGATTCGCCCAAAATGGTGAATGAGTCCTAGTAGGCCTAAATTTTAGAATCAGTAGCATTTCCAGTCTTCATTCAAGCTTCTACAAGTTTCTAGGTGCACACTTCTAATTTTACATCTTTTGTTTTGATTTATATGTATTTCTAGGTCATTCTTTCAATTTTCATGCATCACTAGGTTTTATCATTAGATCTTGCATTACATTAGTTTTTCAAAGCCCTAGATTGGTGGTGAACCCCTGATTAGCTTATAATCAACTCCTAGGACAACCCTATTGCAAGATCTCTTTCTTTTTTGCATTGAGATCTCTAGGGTTATCCTTGAATGGAAAAGCTTGAAAGTGGGTGTGCTTTATGTCCTAAACCATATGATAACACTCTTAATAGCCCACATTTTAAGAGGTTCCAGGATTGCAAAGCTAGAAACCATGATCCTAAAGGTTTCATTGCGGTATTGAAGGTAGGAATCAAAGGAGGCAAGTTCTGGCACAATTTTGACTACCCTAAGGACATTATCAGGAATGATTTTGATTTGCAGAGGGCTAAGAATAGGAAAGTCAAGTGGCTAGCCTTTGTAAAATTGGAAAAGGAAAAGAATCAAAAAGATCCCATGTTTAGTGGAACTTTTATGGATATTGAAGATGAAATTTTGAGAATTGAAACAATTTTACAAAACTTTGATGAAGTTGTTGGGAATCTCAAGGAGTAGAGGATAGAACAAGATAAGGGGAAGGACCCTATGGTTGAAGAGAGGCCTACCTACATTGAGAGGCCTAATTACATTGAGAGGCCTACTTGCCAACCACCTAAGAAATAATATGTCTTTACTAGAAGACCAAAGGAGATAGTAAGGAAAGATCAAACAATAATTACTCCTACTCAATCAGAGGATTCAATAGCCCCATCTCTTGTGCAACACATGCCACCATCCCCCGCCTCCATTTCCACCCCCATAATATATAATTGATTTGGATTCACCTCCTAGGGAGCCCTCTCCAAAGATGAGGAAAGTTGAAGCTACAAGCTTGGTGGATTACCTAGTGGATTTGATGATGAGATTGTAGTTACAACTGATGAGATCATACAAAACATGCCATCACCTCCAAGGGAGATAGATTTTCCAGCTCCAAAGGGCATGATTACTAAGGTAGTCTTGAATAGCCTTGATAATGTTGATGATATAAGGGAGAGGGTCTGCATAGAGTTTATGGCTGATGATGCATTTTTTAAGACAGATGTATTCAAAGAATATGTGTGGAGGACAAAGAGATGAATTTGGTGATAAGGTAAAGGAGAAAATGGGTAAGTCCCCAGAATTGCCAAGGGGGTTATTGCTTCAAGAGTAGTTGCAAATATGAAAGAAAAAAAAAAGGAGCTAACTCTTGAGTAAGGTAAAAGGCTTGTAAGAGAGAGTGGTTTACTTCTCTTACCAAAATGGGATATAACATTAGCCATTTCCTTCGATACTATGAGGAAGCAAAACTCACAAGTATTTTCAACTGATGAGGAAGCCACCTATGCATTACAATGGTCTGCATTCAGTACATATTTGAATGCCCTTGCTATATGGGCTTTGGACTCTAATAAAAATAAGCCTCAAGTGGCAGAGCCTGTAGCAGACTTAAGAGGAGGTCTTATCATAAAGAGGGTTTTCGATACAAAAGTAGTAGAGGCAGCAACATTGGCAGTCAATGTTGTACATTTCACCAAAGCAACTGTGGAAACCTTACAGGAGAAGTGTGATGTTGAAACCAAGAAATATAATGAATTGTTGATTGAATATAATAAGGAAAAATAGAGGTTGGCAGAGTTGGATTTAATAGTTGATATGTTGTAGAATCATCAATAAATGCCACCAATTCAATCAAGTGTTTCATCTTCTTCTTCTCCACCACCTCCTCTAGTTCAGTTGCCTCCTCCACCATCTTTGGAGATGGTTGTGTATGAAGATAGACCAATTGCAGAGCTTGTTCCAAGCACATCAGTTGCACCTCCTCCCCGAGCAAGAGTGAGTAGAAGAGGGTTGTTTCAACAACTAAGGGTATATGAGGAATTGTTTGAGCTATATGAGGAGAAAAATTTACGTATTATTTCTAATGTGCTTGAGCATTGTTTTGGAAAGGCAATAAAAAGAGTGAGCAATGTTCATTCAAATTATTCTTTGATGTTTGATACAATAATGATGTTTGAGAGGGATAGATCAATAAATGTCCAATTGATGCAAGTGTGGGTACCCAGGCTTAGTTCATTGGCCACCATGGTTGTAGGGTCTACTCACGAGCTTAATAAGCCACCACAAATTTCCCCCACATACAAGGTAGTGAAAGGAATTGTTGATTGTAAGGGATTAGTGGATCTACTGGAGAAGAGAATTAGGGCGTTGCTCTAACAATTTGATGAGAATGATCTTGGCCTCTTGCCAGAAATTTTGGATAGCAATGGAGAAGTAAAAATATATGAGTAGTGGAGATCTCAAATGGATAATATCATAGCTATAGATGTTGTTTTGATATATGAGGGTGGACATGTTAGGATTGATATGTTAAAGAACAACATGGACAAATTGTCATTCACCAATAAATTATTGGAGGAAATTGATAAAGATGCAAATCAAGTATTAAAGAAGTATGGCCCATACAGGACTAAATTGGATGAATTCATGGCATTTAATTAGCCATCTGAAGAGGATTATGAGGCCTGGGAGAAAAATTATAACCAGATACCTAATTATAGATTCTTAGTGAAGTGGACATATTTTTGTATTTTTGCATAATCAACATTTCCAGATGGTTTCACTAGTGATAGTAAAGGGGTTTCATCTTCTTGTACAACAAGATTTTTTTCTTCACTTGCCAGCTCAGCTTTCCCGGGTCCACATTAAGAATAATGAAGAAAAGGAGTGGAAAATAACCAACAATCCGCATCAAAGGCACTTTTGGAGGGACAATTGATTACTAAGAGTAAATATAAATATTTTTGTCCTTGGCATATTTCATCCACAAGCAAGTATTGTACTTACATTTTTCAAATGTAAATGAATTTCAAATGAAAATGCGACATATGTAATGACCCGACGATTGTTGCTCCCTTGTTTTATAAAAGGGAATTCAAGGTCATTTCCATGAGATGATTGATCAATTTTGGAGAGTTTTTTAATACAGATGCAGAGAAATTAAGTTTGAGTCATTTTATAGGAAGTTGAGTCTAGCTTTTGTTAATTTTGAAAGAATTGTATGATAATACTATCATTTCTAAATACAATGGCATACTTCGAAAGCCAATGTTATCCTTTTGTATATTTCACACCAGTTATGAATGAAATGAATCGAAGATATTTCAATTCATCTCCATTATCTTTCCTTTGGATGTTTATCTTCTGTTAATGCTCTTATTCAAAGAATAAGTTAAATGCTTTAATAGAAATAAATATTTGTGTGGATGTATACATGGATTTGATAAGTATTACTGGCTAAGATTTGTGAGTTTAATGGTGTAATACATCATTAAATAGCTCTGTTATGATAGGGGGATTTCATTATGTATTTTTAATTATATTGGTTATGACTCCATGCCCTATATTAAGGCAGTGATCATTTAAGTTGTGTCTATGTTGCATCTCCAAGGACTTTCACACACATAAACATTTTAAATCTTTAAATTCAATTACATTTGTTGTTAAAGAGTTTAATGAAGTATCATGTTCTACTGTTATAAAATATTAAATGCTTAAAGATATTGGGCCAGATCTTTGCATTTCTAGAATTTTCAAGCAATTATGTGTAGGAAATATCATTATTTGCAATGTTCAGGATGAATCAGCACAAGAGATTTTGAGAACATTGTATGGGATCACCCTCCCGAGTTTTGCAGAGACCAAATTGTAGAGGGAAAGTTATTTAACTTCCACCTATTCATTGCCCAATCCCTCCAAATAATTGAACATTGCTATTGGCAAAACCATGGATTATTTGTGAAATTTGGTTGGTAATTAAAAACAACCAAGTAGAAGGATTGATTAGGTACCCATGTACAAATACAATCCCCCCAAAGACAAAATTACCCCAATAAAAAAGGGAAAATATCCCAATAGAGAGAGAAAAGATCCCCTGAGAGTAGAGAGTGAAAGGAAGGACTAAGAAATGATCTAAATATGAAACATCTTACACCTGTGGAAAATATTGTAGATTACGATCATTTTTTATATAAATGATTTTCTATAGGTTGTACTATTTTATATTTTTTTAAATTACATTTTGGGAAAGCTTATGAAAAATCAAGTAGGGTTAGTTCTTTGAAATTTATTGTTAGATGTAAAATATATTCCTTAATTTAGTGGTCAAATTTTGGTCCAAATGAAAACATCAAATTCTCTCTCACTCCAAATACTTTCCTACCATAATAAATCTTAAAATAAAAACATAATTAAAGTCATGTCATCTTTAGGATTAGAGAATCTTTCTACACACAAAATCTAAGGACCCATTTTATTTTCACCACCAAAAATTGAGCAAAGAATTCAACAACGACATGAACAGGGATAACTTTAAGAAACCCCCCCCCTCGGCGCAGGTGTAAAATCCTGGCGAATCCGGAATACTTATCGATGAAAAATATTACTTCTATTGGCGATTTTTTTCATTTTACGGGAAAAAAAAAATCCCAATTGGCAAATCTTTTATAATCCCTGGAAGTTCGTGGAAAATCTTGCCGAATTGCAAATTTTTTTAATAGACTAAAATATTTTTCATTGGCGAATAAAACTGTTTTTCAAACCAGAATTGTTTTTCCATTGGCGATTAAAACCTTTTTTCAAAGAAAAAAATGTATTTTCATTGGCGAATTAAAAAGAATCTCAAAATAGTAAAAAAATCTATTAGGAAAATAAACAGATATGCCAACAAAAAATCATAGGGGTCATTCTTTGAATGTTCGATGGACGACTGTAGTTGCATTCCGGAAGTAAATCTCTGAAGCACTAGACTTGCGATTTGAAACCTCCAGAATAACACTATAACCATTAGATGTGAACATGTGGCGAGATCAAGGCTCATCGCTCATCACTCATTCTATCTTTTCAATGCCTCGACATTGTACATTTCATTTAATTTAAATTCTCATTCTTTTTGAAGAAAGTGTGGTTGTCGTACTGCTAGTGCAGGCAGTGGCGGTGATTAATGCCATATGTGATATGAACATCCGAAGCAATTTCTTGGACAACTCATAGCTTTAATGAAACAAGATTTGTAATGATTTCATATCGTTTGAACTTTGAGTGATTTTGACAGCTTGTCAGCTTGAGGTAGAGTTCAAGTTGGCACGTAGCAAGACGTCAATCAAATTAGAAATTTTAATTATACAGGTTGGTAGTAGCACTAGTGGCCCATAAATAGGCATAGTGATTCAATGATTAGTAGATAGTGCCATAAGGGTTTTTATTTTCTAGGGTTAATAAGGATTCATGAAGAAGATGATGCAGTATTGGGGATACTGTAAATTCTCCTACCTACAATTATGTAGTTACAGAGTAATCAGTAAAAGATGAATTTCCTTCAAGTTCAGAATGGGTGGAATTGGAAAGAAGTTGATTTGGTTAACTTGAATTTTCAGACGGGTTTTGAACCAGGATGAGGAGCTCTGATGGAGATAAGTGTTATCCCAATGCATAGAGGCGGCAAGTAAAAGATGGGAGTAGATTTTCTTCTCCTCCTGTATTCTAACAGCTCCCATTTCCCCAGCATGGTTGTCCAGGCAAGCCCCATGCATTTATTTTCAAAGAGACATTTGTATTACATCTTATGTATGACTCTCGTTCTCGAAGGGGATAAGTACATTTTGTATCTTCATGGCTCTCATTTCCCTAGGACTGATTGGAACCCCCTTTCCCCATCATGGTTGGCAAATCCACTAGTAGAAGCTTGGAATCATGAATTTATTTTCAGAGCCACATTTATTTTTAGAGAAAGATGTGTAGTAAGTTTTCAGCAGCAAAGCTTGGAAATTGGAATCAATTTGTAATCCATTGTAAGTTTGTAACGAGCAACAACTTGGAATAAATTATTAAATTTTGTCTATGTAAAGTACTAAAGTGACACACTGACATATGTTATTTATACAAAACAGGACCTACAATGCTACTTGTCTGTAAAACGATATGTAATAATGTGACATTGAAATTCAGTTGCAATAAAATAAATGGTTGTGTTGTGTTATTCTTGATTCCTTGAATCTTCATTATTCATTTACGTTTAAGAGTAAAGAGTTGTTTTCTGAGTTTGGAACTTCAGTGTCTATTAATAATTTAATATATTCAAATCAATTTTTTTTTCTTTTGAGAAATTAAGTAATATACTCTATGCAATATGCACTTGAGAATTCATGGTTATATCGGGCCATCGGGGGAATGCAATCATTCGTTCCACCAATGTTTATGTGTTACAACGATGTGCTTACTTTTGTTGACTCTATCGGTATATCGGGGAGCGCACCTTATGAGTTATGAGTCTTCACCTTCGGGCCATCGGCGGGGCTATGATGACTGATGGGGGTTCCACCGATAAAGCATTGTTAGGCCGATGCCTTTGGTATTGACTTTAAAACACATGTGTCATTTTAATTTTTTAGGTTAATATCATAAATTAGTAAATTGCTCAAGTTTCAAGTTCAACCGTTGGATGAACATTTGATGTATGGTTGTAGTTACATTTCGTAATGAAATGAACAGAGCGATGGCCTTCCCAATTTAAACCTCTGGAATTACCATATAACCGTTAGATTTAGAAAGATCAACGGTTAAGATTATGACAATAGAAAACAATCAATATGAAAATTTTATGACGGTTTGGTCATTTAAATGCCTATCAAAAAAATTGTTTAATTTACGAATTTTTATATAAAATCTTTTATAAATGGAATATCTTGAAAAATTATAAAACAATGATAATTATTAGTGATAAATATAAAAATATACTGTTATAATTAACAATTAACAAAAGTTTCTAAAATCGTATTAAAAATAAATCTTGTTAAATATATTCTAAAAATTAAAAATAATTATGTTTTATTTTGAAAAGATTCTAAATTAATATATATTTTTATAATAATATTATAAATCACATATATTAATATAAAAAATGATAACTATTAATATTATAAAAAAGTCAAAAGTTTCTAAATTCATATTAAAAATATTCAAAAAAGTTATATTCTATTTTCTTTTTATAATAAAAATTATAAAATGATATATATTATAAATTAAAATACTATATAATAATTTTTTACGGTTTAATAAAAATATAACAAGTCAAACTATACGGTCTAATAAATTTTATAGCTATAATATACGGTCTAAAATTGAAAAAATGGTCAAATATTTAATAGACCATCAAATTCCAGGCCTGCTATCAACTGTCAAGTGATTAATGTTTATTTTTAAAGTTAAAATCATAAATTACTCAAGTTTCAACCGTTGGATGAACATTTGATGTATGGTTGTAGTTGCATTCCGTAATGACATGCACAGAGCGATGGGTTTCCCAACTTAAACCTCCAGAATCACCCTATAACTATTAGATTTAGAAAGATCAACGGTGAAGAATTTACAACTTGTAGACGTAAGACATGTCATTCACTTTAATGTTCCAATTTCGAGAAACAAAGCATTTAAAACACTTTGTACTGCTAAGTGTCAACTGTCAAGTGATTAATGTTTATTTTTAAACTTTAAAGTTAATATCATAAATTACTCAAGTTTCAACTGTTGGATGAACATTTGATGTATGGTTGTAGTTGCATTCTGTAATGAAATGCATAGAGTGATGGGCTTCCCAACTTAAACCTCTAGAATCACCCTATAACCGTTAGATTTAGAAAGATCAACGGTTAAGAATTTTCAACTTGTAGTCTTGTAGACCTAACTCCAAGACGTGTCATTCACTTTAATGTTCCAATTACGAGAAAAAAAACATTTAAAACACTTTGCACTTTGAAATTGTACAATGATTTTTAAAGTCTTCAATCTTCAGATTGCTCATTGGACATTGCAGTGCACCACCCTATTTTGGATTCCACAGTTCCACTTCCAACAATGCCATTCCAGTTTTCAAGCGTCGGGACTCAGAATCTGGGTAAGTGAAAGAATTCCTGCGCTACGTTTCATCGTTTGACATTTCTTAAAATCTTATTTTGTCAAGTTTGAAGTTTGGTTTTAGACTTTAGAGACTCAAGAATTCATTAAAATTAAGGAGGACTAATAGGTATTACTTATTAGGGAATTCAAATTTCACAACTTCACATTTGTACAAGCATGTCTACCACCAGTACCACTAGAGCAATGTCCGATAAAAAAATACATTATGCAAAATTGCTTAAAACCCCAGGTTTCACCGATGGGTACCATGATATTTATGATCTTGAAATCTATGGTAGGCGTACCTCAGAACTTAGATTTTCATCTCAGAATAAGGATGCAAAGCAAACAAAAGTTGATAGTATCAGTGCACCGTGGGTAACTAGATTAGGGCGCATGATGTTACATGAAGTTTTCCCTTGCCCAAAATTTACCATGGTCTGTGCCGAAAAGTATGATGATAAGAAAAGACGAAATTGTTAATAAAGATAACCAAGAAGAATTGTTATCCATTAATGCAAAAGAACTTGGAAAAGTGTTGGGGTTTACAATCGAAAAATTTGGAAACCACCACATTGACCTAGAAAAGCTTGCTAGTGATTATGAAGCAATGGAAGAAAGGCTGAAAGATGATTTCTTAAATAAAATAGTTAAGAATAGAAACAAATTGAAAGGTGATCATAAGCCTCCTTATAATTTGGATTTTTTTAAACCATGGGTTCAGGATAATATTTCCATGCTAGCATTTTGCCTCGGTCTGCATAGCAATTTGGAAGTGGGTGCAAGCCTCCTTGAAATGGTATATAATATCCATTATGCTGATGAACATGTCAAATATAATTATACTCAACACATTGTAGAATCCATGCATAAACAATTTTTAATGATTAAATCAGGTTCCACAAAGACATTTAGGTTCACAACCTACTTGTGCTATCTTTTTCTATTCAAATTTAGAGGAATGTTTCAAACCAACAAGCTTCAGATTCAGCTCTACAGTAATGCAGAGGAAAATAAAATGGCTCTAGTATATGAATGGACCACTGAGAAAGGATGCATGATTCTCGAAGGAACTACAGTCATTTTTTAGACTACTTTTTGGCTCCATTGCATCAAGTAATTACAAATAATCCAATGCCTAGATTGCCTATGTCATGTAGAAATTGCATGCAACTAGGAAAATAAGTACAATTGGCTGATTGGTACTTAATGGAAGAATATATTGTGCTAAGATTTTATCGATCAAGAGTACAACCATACAAACTTCCAATACATACAGAAAGGGTTTTTGCATTGGAATATGTAAGGCAGGTGCAGAGTGTTGATGAACTACACTTTCTCAGTCAGCAAAAGAAGACCTTATTTCCTTCTTTACCTTTTTCATGTGGAGGGTTCACATTCAAGAGAAAAGCATTTAGTGTGGCACATAATATTTTGAATTTTTTTGCATTTGATGCTATCTGTTACTAGCAGTATGATCCATGTGACATTATTAAATCAATGATTGTGGCCAATGGGAATGCTGCAAATAGAATTCAACATCAAAGTAAACCCTTGCTTGAAAACTTGAGAAACAAGGATTCTTGGGATGAGGTCAAAATAGCAATGGAGAAAAGTGTTGCTGAGAATGGTATTTCTTTTGAATAATTATCAGCAGAAATTATGGCATTGCACTGAAAGACAATCAGGACATACAACAATTTTTATGAAAAAAGTGATAAACCATCTAGTAGAGTAAAAATTCCAAGTTCTCTGGAGAAGGAACTTATAGATAAAAATTGGTCATGATAAAAAATTACTGCCTTTTGGTGTATGAGGAAGGACCTAGGTGATCTAAGAGCTCTTGCAGAGTATGATGCTAATGAAGAAGATGAAGAGTTTAGCAAATTGTGGAATATAGAGCATCCTGATGAACGTGATGAATCTGATGATGATATTGATAGGGAAGAAGAAGAACAAAACCATGCCAATTACAAACCTGGTTTAAGTGAGGCCGCAAAAGAAGAATATGCTTCAACATATACTTCAGGAGCAGCCATAATTGAAAAAATTGGTTATGAAGGTGGTCCTTTGGGTTCCAAAGGAAAAGGCCCTTGGACAATACAAAGTGTTGAGCATAGAAAAACAGTTGATAAATCTGGCCTTGGGCTTGGAGGTGAACAAGTAGACCAAGGGGATACAAGACAAACGCAATTTGTTAGAGCTTCTAGTCATCATCCTTATGGTCAGATACAATCACAACTAGGACATGCCCTTGGTGGACAGCTTAGTGCAACTGGGAGTGCCATTGGTGGCGATGGTATGGGTAGTAGTACTAGTAGTGGTTAACATGTGCTACAACAACAAATTACACACAATACTAACAGGAAAACAAAAAAATATACCACAGAAGCACTAGGTGATCAAGGCAATCAAAAGAGGCAAAGGATTTTGACAGGTCCAAGTCACACTATCAGTGGATCCACCAGTACCACAAAGGAGTTATTTCTAGGCACTCCCCCAATTCCAATTAGTGTGGGTGCGACATCATTAGCAACTGCAAGTACTCCTATTCCATCGCCATTCAAGCATTCCATTGTTCCTACCTCCCCAGGTTATGATTTCATTGAAGAGTTTAAAAAGAAATCAGACTTGAATAAAAAAAAAAAGAAGCAACTGATGAAGAGTGTGTCTGTTGTAACTTCAGAGCATGCAACAACCATGGTATTACCCACATTTGACACAAATGAAGAAATCATGGAGTACACAATTGTTGTTCCCACAGTTCAAAACAAACCAACAAATCAGATGGATCGATCTGAATACCAGGTAACCAATTTTCAATTGGATTTTTCTAGCCTGAAAAATATTGACAAAATTAATGTATCAAAGAAGAACAATGAATTGGTGTACACATCATTGCTAAAGCAAGATAGAGAGAAGAAAAGGTTGCAGACCCAAATAGAAAATTTACAGGCAGACCTAACAAGTGAGAAAGCAAAGAGGAAAGCAACAGACAACAAGAGCAATGAATTAGAAAAAAGAATAATAAAATCTGCCTCTACATCTACAAGCAAAGACGATAAATCAAATGAGAGAGAAGTGAATGACTTGAAGCGAAGGCTAGATGAGAGCAACAAGAAATATGATGAGGAAAAATCCACTTCAGAAAAATTATGACTAAACATTGCGAATGGAAATGCACAATGGGAACAAAAATTAGATAAACAGAGAAAAACAATTGAAAGATTGGAGACAAAGCTGATGGAAGCAAAAGAAGAAATTAAGACTTCTCAAAATAAGCTTTCTACATTTTGTAGAGATATGGTGAGGCATATGAAACAAAAGATCTGGGATGAAATAATGCAGAGGTTTGATCATTTGTGTGACATGTTTCAACTGATTGATGCTATCAGACAACATTATAAGAAGCCCAACAAATATTTAGTGGACAACAAAAAGGTGTTGGAATTAGAGAAATTTGCAAATCAAGTTCTACAAACAGTCTACAAAGCTAGTGACAATGATTTGAAATCAAAAGGGATTACTAATCAGATTGAAACCTCAATGAAGTTGTCATCTATCATTGAAAAGTGTTCGAGAATGTGTGGAACAAAGGAATATTTGCATTTGGTTGTAGACAAGATGAAGGTGGTGGATGAAAAGGTATGGAACTTCACAGAGCTTGGTTTTCCAGAGGCTTTTGACACAAATGAGCGATTCATTGGAAAGGATGGTTTCAGAAAGAAGATGGAAGGTGCAAGGAAGATTGATTTGGACCAGTTTCCTTAGAACCCAGATGTGAACTATTTGGATTCAATCAGAACACTGATAACCTTGAATGCAAAATTGACTGAAGAATTCAAGATAGGTTCCACTTCTAATTACAATCATGGAATGTTAACAAAACTTCAAGTCAAACAACATCAGTTAGAACAAATGGCAATTCCACCTCCTGAAGAGTGGAAGTTGCTAGAAAAGGTGATACAGTGACTTGATTTTTTATTTTCAACCTTTGATAATATGAGTTTCCAAGTTCCAATTCAGCTCTGTGCAGACTTGTCTTTGGGCATTGGCAAGATTTTGCATTGCCAATGCCAATATGTACTCCTTCATGTGAAATTCAATTAAAAAGCTCAAATTCAGACTTCAGTAATGTGATGATGTTCAATTATCTATATTATTTATTTTATCATTTGAACTACTGATGAACTTGATGGAACTTCTAATTTTGCTCTCTGAATTCCTCTTTGTCTTGGTCTGTCAATGTGTCATATTATTTGGGAAAGAACCTAAGGTTGGGGTTTTTATTTTGGTTTTCATGAAAATCCTAATGTCGTATGTAATACCTTGGGTGAAAATCTATTCGGATGTTACCTTTTTTGGGTGGGTTTTGTTGGTGTTTTTTAACGTAAACCAAGTTTGTCTCCTAATCTACCTATGAAATTGTCAATTGCAATCAAGGGTAGCTCAGAGGACTTGGACCAACTGACGAGGATTTTAACTGTAACCTCCTACACTTCGAGCTCTACAAAACCCAGGAGGGTGGTCCCCATAATGTGTTTATGATCTCTGCATCGAACTCATAAACAATCTTTAACAATTAACAGATAATCGCATCAAATAGCTCAATATAATAGGATAATACTAAAATGAGTTGGCCTTTCACCAATAATATAAACTACTTGGAGTATGGGATGATTACAACATTATTTCGTAACTTATGATAGTCATTTTATTTGCAATTTGGTAGCAAGCTCTAAATAAAGACATACAGAAACAGGACTTCACAAACTCGTACAATTTAAACCAGTGCCATATACCATTGGGGAGTCAAATTCACAAACATTTAAAATTTAACAACAGATTCAAATACATAGCATATAAGATCCCTAGCAATATTGCATTACAATAGTGTCAATCCATATCCTAACCCAATACTTCTTACTAAATCCCTTTACAAACATATCTATCCATGATTCCATCCAAGCATTTTAATTAATTCCTTGAATTAAAGCCAAAATGGAAAACATACACACCAGAGCAGTGAAATGAACACCATAATCCTTGATTATACTATTCAAAATTATGGTATGTTTATACAAAGGAGAGACATGAGCTCAAAATATAACATCATAACTCAAATGCTAGTACTGTTGCGAAACATCAAATCTTCATAGACCTAAAACCCCATTACCGAATAACCCCAAACCTAAATTGTATTAATATTGAAATAACTGGTTCTTACAATTTGTTTTGCAACTATACCTAGACTCGACCTCAAAATATCTGACTTGCCAACCCCTATTTTTGGCCTTGAAATCCTTCTTATAGAAAATGAAGGAGCAAACAAGCATTAGGCCAGAAATTACACATGTCATTGGTCAATTGGACCGCTATGTGCCAATTCAAAAATATGATTAAAACCACTGAGTCCCAGAGCATCTTTCCGTTTATTCCACTCATTACATAATAGCCGTTGCATTAGCTATATCTCAAAACCTGCACCAAAATCCGTCATGGAAGAAAAACCATAATCAGTTATACTATAACCGCTGAGTTGTTAGTTGTCAGTAATAGACACTGTTTTACTCCTCTTCAGTTAAGTACTTGTCCACCCATTTATGGTATTCCTCATCCATTGGCCAGTTAAAATTCACCACCTCGATCACCCTAGTATCGTAAGGTGTGTACTTCACCGCAACTTGGTTAGCCTCTCTCTCAAAAGACTCTAAGAATATGTTGGTATTAATTATTTTATTCATACTGCTCACCAGCAAGTCATAGTCCGAGTCATCACAAATCAATTTGATTTGTGCATCAATAACCTCTTCTGCCCTATCTTGCCACTGCTGCAATGTCTTAATATTTCCCTATGCATCTATTATATTTGGCAGAAAAGTATCATTCCAGTCATCAAAACTCTTTACCAGTTCTCTAATTTTTCTACTCAAATCATCAAGTAGGGCCTATAATCCCTTCAATGATTTCACAAAAAATTGAGTAGGCTTCAATGACTAAGGCCTGTTGTCTGCATCAAACCTAGAAGTGTTAAACATAACATCTAAATCAGTGGCCCAAGGGATCCACTTCTCAACCAAAGGCAGAACTACTTCCCGATCTCTGTTAATGTTTTTAATTCCACCCAAGAATAAAGAATACAAAGAATGTACAGATGGAAACCTACAATCAAACTTCTCATTTAGATGCCTCAAAATGTTGTCAACCACTTCATTGTGTTTATCAATTGCATCATCCTCACTTGCCTTTAGGGCAACCTGCAATTCTGTGATTTTATTCAACATTTGCTTCTTGGTAGGATCCACATAATACTCAACTTCCTCTTCAACTGACTCTGGTGCAGGGCTGAGAGCAGGTGTTCGAATGGGGGACCCAGGAGTAGAAACGATTGGGATATTAAGGGGAACTGACCCTGAAGTAGTGGGTAGTGCTCTGATACCAGGGGCACTGAAGGATTCTCCTACCCACCCATATTTCAGTCTATCTACTTCAAACTGCAGCTCAACATTCCTCTGTTGTATTCTACTATATTCCCCAATTATTACGTTTTATTTCTCCATCAGACTCTTCTTTTCAGCTTCCTCCCTTTTAGCTATCTTTTGGGCCAATTTGGCCACATTCAATGTCAAGCTTGTGGCTTCTATTGTTGAGGTTTCAGAAGCTCTCTTGACGATGAGCCCTCCCCTTAGACTTGGGCCAATATCATCCACATTTGGTTTTCTACCCTGGGGTGCCAATGCCCATATGGCCAGAGTTTCATATTCCTCACTAAAAGCAGAGTCTTGCAGAGCTGCCTTAATCTCTTCCTCACTGTTTTGCACAAGATGCTTGGACTGCAAGATAGCATTGAATGCTACAGCATCAGCTATGTCCCATTCAAGCAAAAGTAAGACACCAGCCTGAGTCACAAGTCTCCTTCCTTCCTCAGGAGTAATGCTCTTGAATTCCTCCATTAGTTTGGCCTTAACTTCATCATCATTCTCCTGTTCAGACCTATCAGGTCTTGACTCTCTCCTTCTCTTTCATTTATCTTGATATTCCTCTAATTTCATTCTCCAAATTAACTGCAAGAATACAAGAGTCTTCACGAAGGCATCATCATCCAGGAATGCCTTGCAGGCCTCCATCCTGGTATCCTATACACACTGCCCCTTTATATCCATATCAGTTAACACCAATTGTGTTGATCTAGGAGGAGAAGTGATACCAACCTGCATGTCTTGATCAGTTATAATTATTTCATCCATCAGAGCCTCTTGTGTTTCCTCAACCCTTTGCCTCTTTAGGCTTGGCTCTGATAGTAACTCTACAGGATCATTTCTCGGTGGTGAATCTAGGTCCACAATCCTTATCCCTCCAGGTTTCCTGATCCCTTGACCCGGTTGTGATGATGCTTGCATTATTTGTTTTCCCTTTTATCTCTTGCCGCCTCATCACTGATATCATCTCTCTTCCTCTTGTATAGAGGCCCGTCCTCTGGTGGCTGATAAGTTGGCCTTGTTTCTTCAGGCCTCGCCTTCGGTCTCTAAATTCCCAAGTCCACTTCCAAATTGACTTTCTTGGTTTTCAAGGTGCTCATGATATCTTTGAAGTTATTCGTTAAGAAATCTATTCTTTTGTGAAATGGAGTGAACTCCATCAGTGGATCATATTTTGGATCCATTTTATGCACCATAGCCAGCAGTTTCTCATAGGCAATCCATTTCTCTTTATTCAATTCATGTCTGCTCAAATCAAACTCATTTTTTATTAGATCCTCAGGAAAATTGAAAACATGTGCAAACTTGCCACCTTTAATTTGTTGCCTGAATAGGGCAAAGAATCCCTCAGGGTCATGCTGCCTCTTAGATCCACTCTTCAAATGATAATCATCAAAAAATCTTCCAAAGTGGACCCATCCTCCCTTGGAAAAGACAAAATCTAAAACAACAGTATAATCAAGGAACAAAGTCCCTTTTCCTTTCCCTATCAAATTATCCTCATGAATGCAACCTAGTTGCCACATGAGCTCGACAAATCCCATCCTTGATGGTACATTATATGGGAGAATGTGAGGAGCTCCCTGGAAACCATAAACCCTTAGGACAGTGCTTATGGGGTATAAGATGATGTCACCCCAATTGTGGCACACCTTCAAATTAGGCTTCCTCACTTTGGGTCAGAGGAAATCATGCAAATCCTCAGGGACCCTTGGCACATTTACCACCAATCTAGCTCTAAGTCTGGAAGCAAAATAGTTATCAAACTGCACAAAGCTAGTACCTCCCCTGTTGCAAGACAAATCTGCACTCCAAACCTGTACTAGTAATTTTTCTCCATTCACTTCTTGCCTCAACTCCATTTTCTCTAAGAAGAAGTCAACATTCTTGTACAGGAACATATGCATTAATAGGGAGTACCAAAAGAAAGGAGTACCGGCGTCCCCCATATGCAACTTCAAAAAACCCTCATGTATCTTTTCAGCAAGAAAAGATGTATAGTCATACACTACAAAAAAATTGGGATGCTGAATTTAAGCCCCCATAAACATATAAGCAATGGGCATCATGGTATTAGGGCTGAAACCTAAAATTTGGCAAAGTGAATAAAATGTTGCCAAGAAGTGATCAACAAAACAACTCAGCCTAAAAGGCTCCTGATCAGTTGGGCTGATGTGAATCATTGAACTGCCTGCCTTGGCTAAATGAGGAGGAAGCAATTTTGATCTGAAAAGAGGCTGTGACCTGGCATATTCCTGCTTCATTTTCTCAAAATTTACCCGGACTAAGAATGGGCTATATTCACTCAAATCGAAAACCTGTTGAATCTCATCTGCATTTATATTCAGTAGAACACCACCATCATTATCCCTGATAATCCTTGTAACAGGATCATATCGCGCTGCCACTGCTCTAAGTAGGTCAATATCAGGAAATACATTTGGTACAACTAGTTTCCCCATATCGTACCTCCAGCCATTACAGAAAGGATGAGGCACATTTCGCTGCCCATACCATCTCCTAAACATTTCTAGGCCCTTCATTTGGACCCTAACATCTGCAATATTATAGGTTTTACACCTTAGTCCCTTGCCTAAGGATTTCCCATTCATTAAAACCAAACCCCTCTTCTTGTCGTTTGTTGATAGCGGGAATTGATCTAGCAAATCGTCGTATATATTCCTTTGCAAATAATCAATATGGCTAGAATGCTACTTTGATGGCGCCATTTCGAACAACCAGGGCTTCTCCTAAAATCAAATTCTTGAACAAACTAGGGCTACCCAAAACAAAATTACACCAGATTTTTGCAATTTCCCATAATTCAAAAGAACCAGTAACCTTACAGTCTTAATCAACAAGACCCCTGACCAACACAATACAACCCGCCACAAAAAACACATTCAAACCGTGGCATAGAAGGTAACTCAAGGGATTTCGTGCCTTGCAGAAAACCAAACCTCATTGTAATTGCTTGAAAAACTCAATCTCTGGCTCTGGAGTCTTGGATCGCTTCGAAAACATTTGAATGCCTTTGTGGTGAAGATAGAATGGAATTAACTACTTAAAGCCAATGGAAAATGGCCAGTAGACATCTCATCTGCCATTAAAGCTCACTTGCATGCCGTGCCAACGGATTCAATCGTATTTGATGCAAATTTAAATCCTTGTCGTCGATCTCTTGTTCTTGTGAGATCATCAATGATCAGACGACCATCTTCAAAAGGCTGACAACATCTCCATGTCATTATCGAGGGCCCACCATAATAAACGACGCCAAAGGAATACACGTGGCGTCTGCCCATGATATCGCAATCACTAAACACCCTTCACTTTAGGATCACGTGATGGCGGGCAACCGTTGATTCCCTCCATCGGCGATCATGATCATTCACAATAGTGAGCAACACCAAAACTTATCCATCGAGCAAATTTTCATCAAGGTTAAAACATTGTCGTCGATCTCGAGCACGTGCATCTCACATCTAGTTTAGTAACCCACTCTATAACGTACTAAAGTCTGATACAAATATTAAGCACTTTATTTACTCCTTTTTAGCATTGGAAACCTGGGACACGTGGCACCCACTTGTGATATTGCAATCACCAAGCAACCAATGGTGATGTCATTGCGAGATCACGGGGAACGGTCAAGATCAACTATAGGGAGATCGATAGTCACTAAAAATAACCCCTGCAAAATAATACAATTACTTAAAATAAAAGAGGGGAAGGGGACACCGCCTAGGACAATGACAAATGATGGCTCAAAGTTGTTCTAAAACATAGGGCACGGTCCGACCCAAACTTGAGAAATAAAAGGTCAGGCGAAATATTTAGCATTTTTATTAAAAGGGGCCCGGCCTAGACGATTCGATGGGACATAATTTGTTTTGAAACCACCCTCAAAAAGGTAACGTCAGAAAAGACCCAACCCAAAGATATACATTATATGGCAGGTTACTAAAGTGACTGCGAGATGCACGTGCTCAAAATCAACGGAGGTGTTATAATCTTGATGAAAAAGTTGCTTGATGGTTATGTTCAACAACGGTGACTGTTATGAATGAACACGATTGCCAATGATGGAGATCAATGGTTGCCCGCCATCGCGTGATCGAAAGATGCGAGGTGTTTATTGATTGCGATATCACGGGCAAGCGCCACGTGTATTCCTTTGGCGATGCATAGTGTGGTGGGCCCTTTGTGCTGAGATGGAGATTACATTAGCCTTTTTGAAGGCAGTCGTTCGATGCTCTGACGAAAGTGAAGGATCGACGGTTGGGATTTGAATTTGCATCAAATGCGATTGGAAACTTGGAGCCTTTGGCGCGACATGCAAGTGAGATTTAATGGCGGATGAGACGTTTTCTGGCTCAATTCGATCGACATTAAGTAATTTTCCTTCATTCTATTTTACCACAAAGTTATAACAAATTTTGGTTGTGTCTTGATGACAGTTTTGGGCCACTTTTGGCGCAAGTTTCTTGAGGTTTAGCTGTTGGCCAGTGCATCAGCCATTTTCCAACGGATGGGAAAAACAAGAAGATTCTCATGGGACTCAGTTGTTGTAACAAATTTTTGAAATATCATAGGGGGGCCCAAGTGACCGGTGACATGTGTATTTTTGGCCCAATGCTTGTTCGCTCCTTCATTCTCTATAAGAAGGATTTCAAGGCCAGAAATACGGGTTAGCAAGTTGGATAATTTTAGGTCGAGTCTAAGTAAAGTTGCAGAGCGAATTGTAAAGGGCCTATTGTTTTAGTGAAAATGTTGTTTTAGATTTTGTGTCATTCTATAGTAGGTTTTAAACTCATTAGAGTTTGATGTTTAATGATAGTACTAGCATCTGAATGGGAATTACTCATTTCGAACTCATGTCTCTCCATTGTATAAACATATCATTATTTTTAATAAAATGATCAAGGGTTATTTTGTTCATTTCTAAGTTATGGATGTTGAGCTGTTAGTCTGTTAGCTTCTATTATGTTTTGACTAAAAATCCTGATATGATTCATGAAGTGCAATATAATATAAAATATCATGGAGACTTGGAGTGCAATATAAAATATTAAATAAAATATCCCGAACTTGAAGTGCAATGATTCACAATTTATTTGAATACAATATAAAAGATCATCAACTACTGTTTGGAATATGATTCATGCAGTGCTTGAGTGCAATATAAAATAAGATTATAAGATATCATGAACTTGAAGTGCAATGATTCACAATTTTCATTTAATAGAATATAAAATATCATCAACTACAGTTTGGACTTTGGAATAATGGAAACTGATTCAAGAAGTGCAGTAAAAATACCTAAAACCTGCTAATTCTCTTCCATTTCCCAAACGGAGTCAGGGTCCTCAAACTAATGCTCATCTTCAGATAAAGTAAAAGAGTCATCTTGATTCAGAGACTGCTCTGCACTTTGTTCGGCCTGTGTCTCAAAATCAACATTCATTGTTTGATTTGTGTCAATTTCAATATCATTGTCATTTTGATCTATCCTAGGCCCACTGCCACTGCCACTAGTACCCCCACTAGTACCAATGACTCTTGGAATTGGAGAGCTTGTGTTGCACAACCCGGTCCCTCTTCTTTCAAATGTGGACCTCCAGATTGCGAGTGCCCTTTCAAAAGGAATTTTTTTGACATTATACGTAGTTCCTTTCATCGTCAAGCAATTTTGTCCAGTTTGTTTCTTAACTTTGATTTCAAAAACCCCAATGTACTGAAAACTCTCTCATCCTCCACCGACCCCAATATCATTGTTTGACATAAATCAACAAGTTTGAAATATTCTGACATCGAACCACATAATATTTCACTCTGACCTAAGCTTGTCCAAACCTTTTTTATTGATCCTGGTTCAAAGGCCTTCTCCTTGCCCATGGAATTAGACCGGTCCCTCATAGCTATTGCAAAACTCCGACATTGCTTTCTAAGCTTATTTTCATTTAAAAATCCTTCTATTGCCTGCTCATTGTATGTTACCTTTTTCAAAAACTATTCGATCATGATTTTTACTTGATCATGAAAATATTTTGGGTTATCTCAGTTTACCCAAAATTGAGGATACACAATACCCATGGCTTCAAGTATTTCATGTCGAGGGAATCTTTCACAAATCTCTGAGGAAAGAGATTTTGCAATTTCCTTCAAATTATCACTAACGGATCTAACAATGTCGTTAAAATCTTCCTCGTTAATAAGTACTTCTTTTCTAGAGCACCTGGCTATCTTACAATGGTACACTGGTATCTCATATCCACGTACACAAATACATAAGTGCGCACTTGCATTAAACTGTAAATAATTATAAGGATTATTCAAATCAGTAATTTTCTGCCACATCAAATAATTTGCGCCTTCTTGTTTTAGATCTAGATATAGATGATCGAGGGCCAAGCATGTAATTTTACGTAGATTGGCATATTCATAAATATACATAGTTCTATCTTGGGCTTTCTTCACAAGATTGTTCATCTCATCCAACATGGGGAGAAGACTAGCTAAAGTCAAGAATGTCTCTATATCGCTTAACCTATGTAAGAGTTCAGGAGCTTTGTCTACTATGCTGCGATGCTCGTACATCAACCCAATCAAGGATTGATATTCTGAAAGAACTCATTGTGTTGTTCCATGCAAGGAGATCCATCTGGTATCGACATCCTTGAGAAGCTTGTTTCCAGGTGTTATTCCCTCAGGAAAATGTTGAAATTCAAGGAAACATTTGGGACTTCGACAGAAGTATGCGTGGATCTCGCGAACTAGATTTTCAACTTTTGATACTGTTGGAAACTTGCTTACAATTTTAAATGCTAAATTCATTATGTGGGCCATGCAGTGAATGCCAAGCATGTATGGTGCACAAGTAGTTTGTAACTTTGTGCAAAGACTACTCCTTTGACCTTGCATCACTGCAGCTCCATCAGCTCCTACACACACCAACTTTTTGGCAATTGTCAACTCATCCAAACCTGCAATTTCATTCAAAGATTTCTTGACTGGTTCAAATAGATTTTGTGATGTTGAACTGTCCTTCATTTTACGAACACAAAGAAGATGAGCTTGGCGAACATGTTGTTCTACAATATACAAATGCATACAAACCCAAGAAGTATTGTCTACCGCAATAACTTCATCTAAAGATAATGCAATGAAATTTGACTCTTTTAATTTCTCCTTTAAATCTTGCTTTTCCACTGCAGTAAGACAGTTCGACCATTCCCACCCAGCGTTTACTGACCAATGTGAGAAGGGAAAGTGGGGAACACTCAAATAAGATAATAAATCAAAATATTCTAGGTAGTCTGTCATAGGATGCCCGCTAGACAAAATATGAAAAATAACACTCATCTGAACAGTTTTTGACAGATTTGCTGCTGCCATGGCTTTTCCAAATTGAGCCTCAAGTGTACCTTCACATTTTTTAATCTTCGACATTCTATGGTTAGGCTCTCCATAATCTGTGGCATACTTAACATGAAGACATTCTTCCTTTGATTTCCATCGTACGACTAATTGTTCCTTTTCGTCTATGATTTGTTTTTCGTAAACTTTGTCGATATGCTTTTCTATAGTGTCAAGCTTTAGCTGCATCGTCTTGTCTCTTCCACATTTCCAACTACAAATCTTACATCTGACCTCTATTGCCCTTTCAATATCGTTTTCGTTTGATACCCCCATTGGTTCAAGGAATGGGTACTTCGACAACCAACCAATTTGAAAATTCCTTATCATTTCCCACTCGTGCCCCAATTTTGCTTTGCCTTTTCTTTTCTTGCTACCAAAATCATCCTCATCCAAGTCGATTATCTCATTCTGGCTAGCCAGGGTATCCCTTGGAACATCTTCTGTAGTATTTCCATCCTCATTTGATACATTTTGATTTAACACAATGACAATCTCACCTTGACCTTCCTGTGGTGGAAGAGTTGATGATGTATCTCCATCTTCAATAATATTTGGTGGAAGAGTTGATGGTGTAGCTCCACCTTGATCTGATGGATTAGAAGCTTTGCCAATTCCAAAGTAAGACTGTATGGTACCTCCCCATTATGGGCGTTTTGATGGCCTCCCAATCTCTTCATTATCTGCCTGCTCAGGAGTCTTACCCTTGTTGCTCGACATATCGATCTCACTTCGAATAAAAGCTGGAAAAATGTCTTCTTGTTTAAGAAGGACAGACCGATAGAGAATATAGATCCCATTCCCTACTTAAAATTATGTTTAAGATTGAAGCAAGAATGGAAAACAGATAAAGAAATCTTATTATTATAACTAATTGTCTAATAACTAATAACAGTATGAAGAAATGATCACTCACCTTTGAGTCTACGTTTTCGGGTTTCGCTGACTTTTGAATCGAGAAGTAGAACCTCAGAACCGAACAAAATGTGTAAGAACAAAGAACAGTTTCAATTGTATTTATATCAATCCATATTTGGCGAATTCCGCGGGATTTTGAAATGGTATGTTAAAATTTGGCGAATCTCGCGTGCTTATACAATGATACCTTGAAATTATCAAGGCAAAATAGGTCCTCATAAGCAACTATTTATAAATTTTAATTGGTGAATGGGTCTTCATAAGCAACTATTTGTAAATTTTAATTGGCGAAATGGGTCCTCATATAATGTTGTCTTTATAGTATTGGCAAATATGTTGGTGTTTTATGGCATGCTCCTCGGGATTCCAAGCGAAAATATTGATCGGTCGATTGGAAACGCGTAGTCTGTTATGGCGAATTTATTGCCTAAACATGCCTCATAAAAAAAAACTGCTGGCAAATGGACATGCATTGGACCGATAGTTCGTGAATTCCTGGCGATTTGAACACCCTGTGGATACGGTAAATTTGCCAAATTCGAATTGCCAGATTCCTAGAATTCGCCAATTGGCGAAGATTCACCACTAAAGTTTTCCCTGCGGCTCCATTAGATTGTGGATAGCCCTCAAAGGATATCGATGATATTTTTTAGAAAATAGATGATGCTTCATTAGAAGAAAGCTTCCTCCAAGATTGAAAAATCTCAAGGAAAACTAATCTTGAGGTCTCATGCCAAGAAGGTTTAAAACCAATAGTAAGCTTAAGAATTCTAGTAGAAGGTCCCACTGTTCATGGTGGTTGAACCATAATATGTAATTTTTTTATACAAAAGTATGCATACCCCAAGTTTGCATCTTATCTATCAAAAAATAAAGCTTTGAAAAAAATGATTTAGTTTTCACCAAATCCCCATGAAATAATTTATCACCAATCACAAATTTTTATCCTAAGATGAAAGAACCTTTATTTAACACATTAAAAGGTTCTATTTCTTTTCAAGTCTTTCATCTAGTGTATTTATTCTTCACAAAAAGGGAAGGAATAAATTAGATAGGCTCCCATATCTTAATGCTTTCCACTTGTACAATTCTAAGTTGTTATTTTTTTAAATAGTCTTCTTCTTCATCAACACAAAACACACTTTCTTTAATTGTAGTAGAATGAGAGAGCTTCATATTGAGACATGCCACAATATCCTATAGTCCCTTGGATACAAGTTTATCTTGATTCTAAAAAATCTAGTGTAAGTGGTATAAAATTGTTTGGTAGTTAAAACATTCCTAATGCTTAAGCTTCCTTTATGTCTCCATTCAATAATAAATTTGATGTCGCCATGGAGGGCATACTAACACAACTCCATGGAGGACATACCATCACAACTCAAACTTAGTTCCATGTCAAATATATTGTAGCATCACAAAGACTACTTTGGGTCTATTAGGGGGTCGTCCATGGTAGCCCTAATAACCACTGAAGATTTCACATACATTTCCTTCTCAAGTGCCCTTCGTAACATCCATATTCTTATTGCCAATTTTGTAGTCTCATTGGATATGTATTTTATAAAATTCCTTGAAATTGTAGTGGTATTCACCACCACACTGTTGTATTTTGAGCCTTCAATGTCACAAACGATTGTCATTTTTTTGCCCTTTTCTTGATCTCAACCCTATTGCTACTCCTTCACTAATCACATAAATAAGTAGGCAATAGTCTAAAGGAGCCAAAATAACAAAGATAACCTACTAAATGCCATCATAATATAATCTCATCATAACACCCCATCATTAAACTATGAATCTTTATTCTATACTCTTGAAGTGATTAACATTACATAAGTGGAGCCTCCATATGCTCAATTAATGTCCTACATATTTTCTATTTGAATAAATATAAAATATGTTAATAAAAAAGATAAAATTGGAAGCAAAATTTGAAGTTATCACTTTGTCAAAAAAAAAAAAACTAATTGATTCATTGAAATAAAGTTGAATATTAAATTAACATTTTACATACTACAACTACAAATACTATTAACATAAATATTTTAAATACATCTATCTAAAAAATAGAAAAATATATTAATTTTGAAATGTGTACAATTGATATCTTTTATGAAAAAATAATAATCTTAAAATAAATGCATATATCTATCTAATTTACTTCCAAAAATATTAATTTTTATATATTTAAAATATATATACTAATTAAAATAATTTCATTTCATATAGGTAACACATCTGGTGTAGTTTTCATTAGGAGAGGGACTAATTTCATCAACTTACCTATAAATTTTTTAAATAGGATAGCAATAACTAAAACCCCAATTACTGAAATTAATACAAATCTGATCATCCAACTTGCGTTTTAGAACAAACGTGCGAGCCTCGAAATTCATCGCCCATTTTCAACTAAAATTGACAGCACAGAATTTACATATGCAAGATTCAATTTCCAAACCCCAGAAAGGCATATTCATTATGCCTACGCCTTGCCTTAAATTCAGAGTATCCTGAGGATTTATTTTTCTTCGATCATTTTCTCATCTGGGTTCTGATTTATTCTTGTACATGCGTTTTGGGTTGTGAGACGAATTTTCGTAGCACGCGGATCCGTTGTATTTGGCCTTAGATTTGGGACTAAGTTCGACTTTTTCTTTTGATCTGTTGGCTCAGTTTTGGGGTTTAGCAGGGCTTAGGGCATTTTGGATTGGAGGGTATATTATATTTTGAGATAGACATAAAAATCCCCACAAAGATGGAGTGCTTTGGAGATGGGAAGAAGAGGAAGTTAGATGATGAAAGCAACGGTGGAGGAGCCGTGCATCCATCAGAGGATGATTTGAGGCAGCTTATGATGCCCTTGAGCAAAGACCAGCTCATCACTCTCCTGGTCAATGCGTAAGTATTGGCTTGATACCCATCTGATTTATTTAGGGTTTAGCTTTTTTTTTGCGAAGTGCATTTCTCTTAGTCCAATTCATATGTTGAGAGTTTATCTCTACTAAATTCATCAGCCAAAATACATTCTAATGCTACCCCTCTAGGAAAGAATTGGGAAGCATCCCTTTGTACTGAAGATATAGTAGGCTTTGACATGTATCTTGTGAGTTCTGGGTGATGTTATGGGCTGACTGTAAACTATTGTTATCTCGCAACCTTGCTACATGTTTGCTAGAGTTTTTGTTTTCTTTATTACAGTGAGTGTGATTTGGATTTGGTGTCATAATCTTGTGAGTGCCCCCATTGCCATTACAGGACAACGACTCTGACGGCTTTGAAATATATTGTTAGTAAGCAATCTATGAAATAAACAGGCCCCTTTGTGCCACAATTGAAATTTTGATCCAGTGTCTCTTTTCATAATTCACAATGCTCCACAACATTGAAAGGTCTGGATTTTCTCGTTTCATGTGTCCGATTTGATTTCAACATGGTACTCTTATGAATGGTCGAATTTGGTAGAGTAAATATACACAGATTTCATGATTGCAATCAATAATGAAAATGATATATATTGATTTCTTTGGAATTTCACACATTGGTTTTACATTACGTTGTATTGGATTATAAACCTTTGCTTTTCCTATACAAAACTACCTAACCTATGTTATGTCATGGTAAAATAACTTCCAAAATAAATATTTGTTTTATTTATTTATTTAGTAACTATTATAATCTAACAACCTACAATATACTATATTAAGATGTAATATTATTTCTAACATTTCTCCCTAATTACATCATTCTAAACAAAGAATAGAACATTGTTTGGACCGAACAAATTACATCTAGAAATCTAATGATGTTCCACCATCAAATCTCCTTGCTCATTTAAAACTCTTCAAACTAGTCACATCAATGGCTGTCTTGACTGTCAAACAATACCTATGAATCAAGACATACTCAATTATGCATAACTATTGTGAACTAAGACATACTCAACTATCCATAACAACAACACTTCTTTTGTGGATTGAGACATACTCAACTATTCATATACATAAATCACCAAGTCTACGGATTGAAACGTGCTTAACTATAATACAACATATAAATTGCCAAGCCCCCTTGCCCTGAGAACAAACACAAATGTAGAAACGGTGCTTTTCATACAAAGTACCATCTTTGAGAGAAAAGCTAGCTTGAGATGTAAGACTTCTCTTGGCTCTGGTGCCTTTGGTCTTCTTGTTGACCCTTCTTAGTCATTAATAAATATATTCCTCATTGTCATGGGAGGGGGAGGGGAGGTGGGAGGCGAGGGCGGCGATGCCCTAATTATCTATGACAAAATTATAGTCTTCTACCTTACTTTCAATGCCAGCCAAAGCATTAGTTGTGCTCAATTTGGCATTAATGAGATGCGTGGCATGTTGAATATAATTTATCAGGATGTTTCCTCTTTGATTACAATAAAAACTTAAGTCACCAATCCTAGTACTAGTTTGGGTTTGGGGGCTTGGTTCACTGGTTTAGTAAAAAATAACTTTTGGGGTTGGGCTTATTTTGGGTTTTTCTATACAAAAACATATTCAAATCAGAAATATATACATATTTGCATCAGTAATTAAGTTCTAAATACCACACAACATCATATATTGTATAATAAACAAAACCACCATAAAAATAAAAAATATTACAATGTCAATCAGTCAAATTCAAATGTCATGATATATATTATATATGAAATGAAAAAATAAAATGTCGAAGTGTCAACAATCAGCCATCACTAATCAAGCATTATCGTATGGGTCTTTAAAAATATCATCACCATTCATATTAGATGATGTAGGTATTGGTAAATTAGAAGAATCACAAAAAGTGCCACTCGCATTGGCACTAGTGCTAGCATTTGCACTCTTATGCTTGCTAGTTGGTTCATCTTCAACATTGAGTGCAACTAGGTGGGAAGTGGAAGCATTGAAGTCATTATGCTTTGGCTCAATATCCCACTTCCGTGTGTCTTTTTTCTTGTAGTCACTTTGTGTGTGTGAAAGGAGGCACAAGATTGAATGTAGATACACTAAGTCCTATGTCTTTTTTCAGTGTAGTTAGTTGCGCTTTATTGAGTGGACGAAGGAGTATGTGCTCCAATTCCTCTCAAATGTAGATGAACTAGCAAGCTATTAAGACAAAATTAAAGAGTTAAGAGTAATAAAATTAAAAAAATTAAATTAAAAAATATAAATGAAACTTAAAATATTTTTTTTATAAATCTTATGATTAGCCATGGAAGTATCACCAACTATGAATATCAACCTTATACTTGTCACAGAGCATCAATACTAAAGTCATTGGAGCGTAGAAAACCCATGAACTCAATCCTTGGTGCATCCTACATGTTAGAATCAATGAAGAGTCTACACAATGTTGCCTTGTACCCTTGGCTGACTTCAACATCTTTATATGGGGGATTCTTTTTGACACAAAAAGGAGCTCAACACTATAATATTTGGGAATCAATGTAAAGGCAAGAAAGTGTAGTAAGGTGGTTGTTTTGTTCCATCTCTCTTCAATAATTTTTTGTAGTTGTTTGTTTAATGTTTCTTTAGGATCCTTTTTTTGTGTGTTTATGATGGCTCTCATCTTCCAAATCATCCATCATATATCTCTCCCAAACAAGGCCTATCCATTTTAATACAACAGATCATACTCAATATGGGCTTGGTGAAATTGAGATATTCAACACAATCCTACCAAATGTCATCGAGGATTATTTTTTAATATTTGTTGCCCTTGTAGTGCTAGATTGCCTCCATATAGACCAATTTGGGCTAATGACCATGCTAGAAAGTGCCTCTTGAACCTTCACAAGTTATCTCAAGACAATTTTGTTTGAGGAAAAATGAGTCTTGGCAACTTATTTTAAAATTAAAATTAAAATAATTTTTATTTTTTTTACTAAAGTAAAAACATATTTATTAAAATACATTTATAGATTCACTTACCTTCAACAACTCTAATTTTGAGAATGTTCTAAATATGCCTTGCGACATATGGTGGTTGGTGATGAACATTTGGATCTCTTCGGTTGTGGCATGCACTTGTTGGATTCAATCAATTTCGGTGCCAATCTTTGTAGCTTAAGGTTAGGGAGTGGACAATAGAAAGAATGTGATAACCCAACCACTTTACAATTTTTGGTATTGTTTGTTATGACTTGAACAATGTTTTAAGGCCCCACTTCTTTGATGGTTGTCATGAGAATGTTAGCAATAAATGCACCATCTTTCGCTACCCCTTCACAATCCACTACTCTAAAAAACATTGTCCCTTTAGGGGACATTGCAATAACATTGATCAATGATTGATTTCTTGTATCTTTCCATACATTGGAAACAATGGACACTCCTATTTCGGCCCACAATCCCTGATGAATTTCAATGACTCCATGAAATTCACATCTTTTTTCTCCAGAAAGGTGCTAGGCATTTTCTCAAAACTTGCACCCTTGTTGGAGCCTTATTTATTGCTTTCAACATTTGTTGCCAATATGGTGAGTGAATAACATTGAAAGCCAATCCATTTGCATAGTGACATCTCACTATGTGTTGATCGACAATCTCTTGAGACTTGTTTTGAAATGCCATTTCCAACGGTCCCTTTGATCTCTCATGTGTAAAGGCCACATGTTCTTTAGGTGTGGCCAACAATGGGCAGCCCTTTATAGGTTGAAAATTAGAAGCCGATGGAGGGGGCTTCATTTCTCGAGATCCTTTCTTTAACAAAGGATGGTTTGATTTGCGGCCTACTACTTGATTTGCTTTTTCTTGCTCATTAATATGTGCTATGACTTGTGTTTCTGGAATGGGTACACCATTTTTTCTTGAGAAAGCTTTGATGCCTAGTCCACAGATGTGGCACAAATGGCTTTCACTTGACTATATGAAGTCAAATGCCTAATGTGACACCGATTGGAATTCCAAGCATAACCCCCAACTGTAATGTCCCATTTCAAAATAAGCCAATTTACGTTTTGAGAGATTTGCTTAGCAACTCAAAACATGGCATGTTTAGATTTATAAGACATTTGTCCAAGACGAGAAGGTAATTTACTAATACATAAACTAGTCACAAGGAAGGTAATTAAGGGAGATAAAAAAATGGTGCCTAAACTAAGATATTTGCGATTGGGTTTAAAGAATGATTAAATTAAAATTAAAATTATAGTTTATCAAAAGTCAAAGAGTGTATGAAGGGTTGTGTCTCATGAAGCAATAAGATATATAAGGGGGATCATTTAATGAGAAGAGATGGATCAATTGGGAATAAATATTATGTGTTGCAAGTAAATATTACGGCCAAAGACGATGGAAAACCTCCAAGTAAAATTAAAAGACTCAAGGATGAAAACCCTTAATTTCTCCTATCAAGTTATTGGACGAAAACCCATAACTTGTCTAGATATCAATGACAAACATTTAAGGAAAAATAGCTGCAAATTGGAAGAAGAAATATAGCAGAAAATCATAATTAGGTTATTTTCAAAATTAAGTCAAAGTGAAAAAATCTGAATATTATAATAAAATTCATGATTTTGATTGAGTTATATTTATAAATATACATGCAATTATCATTTTAGAATTCAAAATGTTGTTTTAAGGCAAAAATAAGAAATGTTCTAGAAATGGACATTACAATTGGTATCAAAGCTTTGATCCTGCCAGCTTGCAGAGTAAAGCTAAAGTGTTGGATACATTCTAGTCATTAGTCAAGAAGACTTGAATGTCTACAAAAGGAAGAAAACATGGATCTTATGCAAGAATTATTGTGCAAACTTGAGGCCCCTAAAATTATTAATTGATATCAAAGTTTGTTAGATCGTGCAAAAGCTTGTGTTCCCTTTGATGAATACTTGGAGGCACTCAAGTACGAGTTTCCCAACAAAAGAGGTCTATATGAATACGTAAGAAAAATGGCTAAATAGGAGATCAAGGAGCAAGATCCAAGAGAACCGTTAGTGGCAACACAAGAAGGGTTAGAATCAAAATCACAAGAAATTACTAAACCCATAGAAGAAGAAAAGCCGATAGTGTGTTGAAGATGTGTTAGTAATGGGAGATGATGCCCAAGAAATATCCACCCAATTTTTTGGTAGGGAAATAATTGAACCATGTAATAATGAATCACAATGTATGGAAATAATTGGACCATGCGATGTTGTTGTAAAGAATGAATTTTCTAAGATTGATCCCCATGAGGAGGAATTGTGAGTTTATCAAGGAAATTCCATGATCATACACATCGACTACATGGAGGTGGACCAAGAAACATTTGAAGTGCCTTGTTCCAAGACTGATGAATTCGTTGATGGGTTAATTTGTAGTCATGAGAAGGAGACTTTTGGTTTGCACATGATGGATCTAGGAGAGACCAACATGGACATTGGAGAACAATGGACACATTTGCTAATTTGTCATCCCACCCTAGTTGAAGATAAAATGGATATAGTCACTTCGAGGAGCTTGATGCTAATTGAAGTAAAAGATATAACCTGTAGTGAAGGACACCTAGATCCCTTTACTCAAATACAAAATCGATTTTGCACAAAGGAGTGGGATCCTGGTATTCACAACACTTCCATAACTCATCATGATGGAGGATGCAACATTTTGCTATCATTTTGGATGTCAACAACAACAATCAAGAGTTTGTATTCATTACCCAGGGATCCTTGGTAAAAATGAAATAAGAGAAGAATCTTGTGATATTTCTGGAAACTCTCTGATTGGATTGGTTACAGAATGAGAAAATCTTGAAAGTGGACCAAAAGGATATAAAATCATTTTACAAAAAAACATTGCATTTAAGGTCATAGATGTATGTCATGTATCTAATCCTCATCAACCAACCAAATCAGTTCTTTGTATATGCAATTGATGCCATAAAGGAAATTGATCCCCAGATTGATACTTCCTTTACCTGGTTTCAAACTATGCTATTGCAAAATGTCTTTTTGTTTCTTCTCTTTGAGAATGAGAGAAAACTTATCTTAAGTTACGAACCTTGCTAGTGTCCAACTCTTGGTTTCATTGTTGAAAGTTATTGAGAAATATAGGTACACAAGCGAGAAGAATATTGGACAATAAATTATCCTCATACTTTAGAGTATGGTATTAACCTTTGACATTAAAGGACTATATTGGCAGTCAGATTGAGAAACAAATTACATCACAAGGAGGATCAATGTCTAGGAATTACAAATCTCCAAGGTTGATTTGAGGTCCGCGTCATGGCAAAATGATTCAATTTGAAAAACTAAGAGTTGAACCAATGTTGCTTGAGGACAAGCAATCTTTGCAAAGGGCAGATTGTAATGTCCTGTTTCAAAATAAGCTAATTTACATTTTGAGAAATTTGCCCAGCAACCTGAAACATGGCATGTTCAGATTTATAAGACATTCGCCCAAGACAAGAAGGTAATTCACTTATACATAAACTAGTTGCAAGGAAGGTAATTAAAGGAGATTAAAAAATGGTGCCTAAACTAAGATATCTGTGATTGGGTTTAAAGAATGATTAAATTAAAACTAAAATTATAGTTTATCAAAAGTCAAAGGGTGTATGAAGGGTTGTGATTGATGAAGCAATGAGATATATAAGGGAGACTATTTAATGAGTAAAGGAGATGAATCAATTGAGAATAAATATTATGTGACTTTGCAAATAAATATTACAACCAAAGAGGCCAAAAACCCTACAAGGAAAATTAAGAGATTTAAGGACGAAAACCCTTAATTTCTCCGATCAAGTTAGTGGATGAAAACCTATAACTTGTCTAGATATCAAGGACAAATACTTAAGGAAAAATAGTTACAAATTGGAAGAAGCATAGCAGAAAATCAAGATAGGATTATTTTCCAAATTATGTCAAAGTGAAAAAAATCTGAATATTATAATAAAATTCATGATTTTGATTAAGTTATATTTATAAATATAAATGCAATTATCATTTTAGAAGTAGAAATATTGTTTTAAGGCAAAAAAAAGAAATGTTATAAAAAGGGATATTACACCAACACTTGGAAGCTGCTGTACCATATCAACATTTTTTCAAGGGGGGAATTTGGGTTCGTTTTGAAGTGAGGTCGCCCCATGGAGCTAGAACTAGTTGTCATTGTAATACCTATGCCAACAAGTTCATAAACAACACATTTGAAGAATTGAAACAAAAACTTATATATACAACTTAACTCATTATAAAAAACTAAGTGTGTTATAGATTCATAGAAGAATGAAAACAAAACAAAACAAAAAAGTTAAGCTGTAAAAAAATTGTAGGAAAACAAAACTAAAAACTTGAAAAAAACTACCTCTTTTGCAGAAATCTTCCTCTACGATCTCCTTGGCAACAAATGGGCTCTTGCAAATGCATAGGAATAGCAAACCAACCACTTTGGTACATTCACTGATCAATTTTCAACTCTATTGTTGCAATGGCAAGCTAAGTCACAAGGTTCGAATTCGAGTTCGAGGTCAGCAACATTGAAATTCAAATGAAGTTCGGCAAGGAAAAAAAAAAATCAGCATTAAATTCACCTTTGTAATTTTCTTTTTAAAAGAAATATAAGTAATATATCCACAAAATTGTCAAAATAGTTTTTAACATTGATAAATAGATTAATATAGTGCCATTTTATTAAAAAACAAATTGCAAACCCTAGAAATTGCTTTAAAAAACCCTAAAAAGCAGTTTTCAATAGTATATTTTAATGAAAACAAAATACACTTTTTCCATACAAAGAAATTCGACGAATTTCAAATTAATATTTCATATTTGATAAAATTCGAACTCAATGCATAAAGTTCGCTGAACCTTGTGACTTAGATGGCAAGCAAGGATGGATGATATTATTGGTTTTGCATTCACATTTAAAATAAATGACTTTGTTTTTGTCTTCAAAATGTTGGAATCCACATTTTAGGGTTTGGGGGTGTTTTTGGCATTTTTGGCAAAGTCAAAAGTTGAATTAGAAGATTTTTTTTTAAATGGCCAAATTCGCTGGCATGGCATGAATGGCAGTGAAATTCGCTATGGGTTCACCCAGGTTTGTCCAGGACAAACCTAGAGGTTAGGGATGGGACCCTGGATGACTCCCAATTTAGACCGGATTTGGGCCCATATCTGAGCCAGATTGGACTCTAACTGGTAAGTTCTTGGGCCCAAACTGATAACATAGATAAAAACATTTTTATTTTTTTATTTTTCACTGCTGAAATGGTATACTTCTTGACAAGTAGAGCAGTTTTTTCACTAATCAAGTGATTGTTTTAGTCAACTTTCTTCATTAATAGAGGAAAATATCATAGTTTCCAAACTCAGATCGAGTTTGTTTAATGTAAATGCAACATTATCAAAACTTGAAGGCAAACTACTGAATAAAATTGCTTTAACATCATCATATTCAATTGTAGAATTAATACCAGCAAGTTGATTGAGAAGAGATCAAAACGTACTGCTGTTTTGAACAACACTTTCACTTTCTTTCATCTTCAGGCCAAAATGTTTTTGCTTGATTGACATTTCTGCTCTAGAAGCTTGGTAGCCAAATTTGTTTTGAGGTCTTTGAAAGATCAATGTGATGCAAGTGTACATCTGATAATCCAAGACCAATGAGTGTTGTTGCTTTACAATCTTTAACTGTCTTTTTTGTGGCTTCATCTACATCTTGTATCTTTTTTATTTTTCCAGCTACAATATACCATGGATCCTTTTCAATTAAAATCAACAACACCTTAATTTGTCATGTGTGAAAATCATACCCCTCAAACTTAACATATGATTTCTCTGTTTATAAAAAAATATTGTATGAGAATGAAACTCTAATACCAAACCTTGAATTAACAAGTACACTTTAATAAATCGTTCTAACAAATCTTATTCATATTTACATAGAAATTTTCACTCCCTATCCCCTGATTTCCTACATCATTTTTTTCAAAAAAGAAACCTTAACATATACTTTCAATAAACAACCTTCATATATATAAGCCTTGTTAGTTTTGGATCAGATTTAACATAAAATGGAAAAAAATAAACATAGAACAATGAACACAAAGATTTTATCCTAGGAAAACCATCCTACTCGAGGGAAAAACCCAGCAGCAAAATATTTGCTTATAAATCAGAAATAATAGTGCAGAAGTAGCACTCAAAATTAGGCCCTAGAAAGGCCGAATATCATACAATAGACCAGCACTTGAAGATAGTGCGAATTCCTTAGTCACAAAGAATATCAACTCTTCTTCTTGAAGCGAATCTGCTCCTCTTGAATGCGAATCTGCTTTTGAAGGAAATTGAATTGAGAATGGAATGAATGACTTCAATTATGTGGAGACTCTATCTCCATTATATACAAAACTAGGCGAGCTCTCCTCTTGAGCCGACCTAGGAAATGTAATATTTGTTATATAATTGGAAGGCCGACTTGCCTTGAATAATTATTCTTAGGGACATACCTCCCGCCGTTACAAAACACTAACATTCCCTCTTAGCTAGGGAGGTATTCTCAAATATCTTCGTCATGGAGTCTCTCAACATGACATCCACAATGGCTACACCCAATTGTGGAAAACATGGCTCAGTCTCAGAGATGTGATTTTGTAAAAGGGCTCTCATCTCATATTTCTCCGTCTTAGAAAAATATACACTACAAGGGCTTTCACCTCATATTTCTCCGTCTCAGAGAAATATACACTACAAGGGCTTTCACCTCATATTTTTCCATCTCAGAGAAATATACACTACAAGGGCTTTCACCTCATATTTCTTAGTCTCAGAGAAATATACATTACAACAAATCTTAATGATGCTGTGACTCCCTCTGGAACTCCAAGTACCTACATCAACCTCCTGATCTCCTCGTCCAAGATTGCTTGCAATGCTTGCCTTAGAGGAACGGTTTCCAACACACACTTCTGACACTACTCCTAGCAACACCATTAACTGACTTGCAAGAGTATAGGACTTAGTCCTCCTCGACCTCATCCTAGATCATCCTATTTTGAATAGGTTTGCGGTGCTACCAATGTCAAAATAAGGTTGACTACCTTGTGCAATTCCGTTCTTTGCAGCTGAAGAGGCCTTCCAAAGACTTAGCACCTGGACTTGCAACACAACAACCCACTTAGCTGACACCTTCACTTCTTCTCAGTGAGTCACTCTAGTTCCTCGTGACATAGGACTCCATCTTGCTGAACACAGAACTCCCTCTTGATCCTTGCCTCAATACAGAGATTACAAAAATCCTTTGGAAGTGAACTCCCCTCCATTGTCTAATCTCAGAACCTTAATCCTCTTCTCGGGCATGTTCTCAACTAGTGTCTGCTAGTATTCCTTTGGATAAACAATGACGTCTTGCCAGCTCCACTTAAATCTGTTGTGTCTGCTTGATCTGGCACACTTGTCAGAGACTGTTGTTTAGTGTCTTCATCCTTCTCAATCTTCTTTGCTGATGCAAACTCTCCATCCAATGCTGATCCAACCTGATTTTCTTTATGGATAGTGCATGCCTCAAAGCTGATTCTCTTGACTGTCACGTCATGAAGAAATGAAGACAAAGGATTGCTTTTGTAGCTCAAAAAACCAAACCGCACCTTGTGCCCTCAAGAGATGTCTTCAGAAGGATTACTGTCTTGCCCATTGCAACCTTTGCCTGGTATGAACCAAAGTTATTTTGAACTGACTCTAAGATTTCCCTTCCCTTGCAGCCGGCCAGAAATCCAAACTTCTAACCATACCGATTTGTGTAAACAGTGAACTCTATACTCGTAGTAGATCTGAACTTGTGGAAGAATCGGTCTCTAGTATCCTGGATTTGATATTTGTTTGAGACACCCATTTACAAAATGCCTTCACGAGCTCCCATATGTAGAGGAGCCCAATCATTATCATCTCTTTCACAAGGTTGGGCATCGACCGCCTCCCTCCTTTGCTCCGCCATGAGAGAAACTAGAGCAAGCATTCAAGTGCAGACAAACACAATGTCTTTCCTTCAAGCCTCACGAGATTAGGGATCAAGGATGCGTGAACATAACTTTACTTCGTGAATACCCCAAACAAAGAATTCTCGAGATCCCTTCCTTCCCCTTTCTACTCTCCCTCAAATGCTTAAACCATCATCGGTATCTAAGCACCAATCTATCGTCTTTTCTGCTCCTGAATTCCTTATGCAATCTCTAATATTTAATCCATCATCCTTTTGCTCCTCGATCCATCTTGCATTTTAAAGAGATTAACAATAGTTCATAAAAATCAAACTACCTGGATACAAATGAAGCATGTAGTCATCTAGCAAATATTATTAGATAGAACAATTAAAGGAATGATACATAATAAAACTTATCTTTGTTGATTCAGTTGCAGCCATTTTTCTCCTCTAGACAACCATCATCTTTGCTTGATGATGTACCTTGTAACACCGTTATAGAATGAATTTTTTTACATAGAATCATACGCTCCTAGGATTCTCGAGCTTTTCCTCCTGTCATTTCTCTGTTCCTTGACAGGTCGGTGGTCATATCCTTATTAAGGGGTTGCAAATAGACATCCTCCATCATAGGCACGGTCCTTGAAACTCTTGAAATTGGTAGAAGACTTCTTTCAAGTGCTCATCCTTTCCTTCGATTTTCATTTTCTCCTCCAAGAGATGTGGCCCACACATAGCTCGTTCATGCCTCCATGAATTAATTTCTAGAAACCCTAGGCGCAGCAGCAAAAGCAAATGTAACTCTGCCCGAAGGAAGTTCACCACTCATCCAAGGGAGTTGCTCTAGGGCTACAAGGATATCTCACCAAGTTTGCCTAACAATGATGCTCAAAATTACCTCAAGAGAGGTTCGCCTTAGCCTTATGATGTTCTCCCAGCTGATATGAATGATGCTCTAAACCCTCTATGTGAATTGCTCTAAATTTTTCTGCTCTAGGTCTACTCTTAATTGGACTGATTTCTCATTGTGTTTCTTGCTAATCCTTCACATATATTTCTGCATTAAATCTGATCAGATTTCTCAAACCTTAGCTTTGATACCATGTTAGTTTTGGATTAGATTTAACATAAAATAAAAACACAGAACAATGAACACAAAGATTTTATCCTGGGAAAACCCTCCTACTCGAGGGAAAAACCCAACAGCAAATTATTCTTATAAATCAGAAATAATAGTGCAGAAGTAGCACTCAGAATCAGGCTCTAGAAAGGTCGAATATCATACAATAGACCAACACTTGAAGATAGTGCGAATTCCTTAGTTACAAAGAATATCAACTCTTCTTCTTGAAGCGAATCTGCTTCTAAAAGAAATTGAATTGAGAATGGAATGAATGACTTCAATTATGTGGAGACTCTATCTCCATTATATGCAAGACTAAGCGAGCTCTCCTTTTGAGCCGACCGAGGAAATGTAATATTTGTTATATAATTGAAAGGCCGACTTGCCTTGAATAATTATTCTTAGGGAAATACCTCCCGCCGCTACAAAACACTAACAACAAATTATTCTTATAAATCAGAAATAATAGTGCAAAAGTAGCACTTAGAATCAGGCCCGAGAAAGGTCGAATATCATACAATAGACCAGCACTTGAAGATAGTGTGAATTTCTTAGTTACAAAGAATATCAACCCTTCTTCTTGAAGCGAATCTGCTCCTCTTGAATGTGAATCTGCTTTTGAAGGAAATTGAATTGAGAATGGAATGAATGACTTCAATTATGTGGAGACTCTATCTCCATTATATACAAGACTAGGCGAGCTCTCCTCTTGAGCCAACCTAGGAAATGTAATATTTGTTATATAATTGAAACGCTGACTTGCCTTGAATAATTATTCTTAGGGAAATACCTCCCACCGCTACAAAACACCAACAAGCCTTACTTGCAACAACCTCCACTTATATAAATCTCCATAGAAAATTGGCCGTTCAAAGAGTCCAAAAAGATTAAAAATGATGGAAGATATTTATTGATAAATACAAAAGCAGTTGTTGCTTTTTTGTAATTGTTACTGTCGATGTTATTGCAGCTATGGTCTGCACTTCATTCGCACAAACTACAAGAAGGAGCGCATGAATTAAATGAATAGCCTTTGGCTATTTAATTCATGATCACAATATTATTAAATGCAAGGGGCCGACCCTTTATGGTTCGAATATTTTTGTCTTGGCTTGGGCCGACTTTATTATATTTGATATTTCTTTATGTGAGCCGACCTATCTTGAAGAGGCGCCTCACTTGTATAAAGGCAAGGTCATTTTTGTCATTGTTACATATTCGATTTCAAGCAAGTTCACATTATTCTTCAAGAGCAGAATTCGCACTTCTTAGCAGCAGTCCGATTCCAAGGAAGAAGATATTCATTTGTATCTAGTGCATCTAGGAGAGGTGCGACTTTGTTGTATCCATTGCTGGCCATTGTTGGGCCTGAATTGTAAGCAGATTTCTGCCATTGTTCTACCGTATATAAGAGATTCAATTGCTGGGTTTTTCTCTCTCAAGAGGAGGGTTTTTCCAGGGTATCTTTGTGTGTTCATTGTCTTATGTGTTGCAATTCTATTAAGTGCTTTCATTAATTAATCTGATCTAAGAAACACTAACATGGTATCAGAGCGGGTGTGAAAAAGATCGTGATCAGATTTAGTTTGCAGCACTCTAATTTTTTTCAGTCTATCTCCTATTTCAAATTTCAAGATGGTGAACGGTCTGAAAATCGAGGATAGACTCGAAGGAGTATCGAACTACACATCATGGAGGTTCAGGATCATGCTCACACTGGAAGAGAATGATTTGGCTGAGTTTGTGAAGACAAAAGTTCTCAAACCTGAGAAGGAAGAAGAGAAGTTGCAGTGGAGGAAGAAAGATACTAGGGCAAAGAAAGTGTTGGTTGATTCTGTCAAAGATCATATTGTTCCGATTGTCTTCAAGTTGGATACTGCAAGGGAGATGTTTAAAACATTGGAAGAGATGTACGAAATCAACAACACCAGTCGTGCCCTAACCTTGAAGCAACAACTACTTCACATTAAGATGGCGGAAGAAGAGTTTGTCATCACCTACTTCATGAAGATTTCCGAATTGAGAGATCAACTCTCTACCATTGGTCATATTGTTGATGACAAGGATTTGACCATGATTGCTCTCAATGGTCTTCCGCTTTCATGGGAGTCGTTTATTCAAGGAATCAGTGCAAGATCTAAACTTCCCAAGTTTGATTGATTGAGGATTGACTGCATTCAAGAGGAGTCGAGACTAACGGCAAGGGGCATTGGTCAAAGTTCAAAGAATGAAGATTTACATGTTCTCGCCTCTCATTCATCGAAGAAAGGAAAAGGTTGGAAGAAAGGATTCTTTAAAAGGAATCGAGATAATGGGTCAGATGGTGCTCCTGCATTCAAGAAGAAGTGGGACCTCTCTCGTGTTCAATGCTTTAAATGTGACAAATTTGGTCACTATGCAAAGGATTGTCCTACCAGGCCTAATCAGCATGCTTCATTTGCGGATGTGATTGAGATCTCTCCCCAAAATGATTCTAATGAATTTCTACTCTAGTCATGGGCCTATGTTCAAGCTGTGAAGGTTGTGTACTAAGCGCAAGAGCAACATATCAAACGGTGTCCACCCTTCAGAATATTTAAGAGATAAGTACTCTTTGTTTTTTATTGTATTTACTATTCTAGGCTAAAATTCAATTTGTTGAGTTATGCAATTCTGACATTATTTAGTTAGGATTATGTGTGACCAGTAAATAGTGATCACTGTAATAAAATTCTTTAGATTTATTCATTGCAAGTAGGATCATGTTAATTTGTGAAGATTGTCTTTTGGTTTTGTTGAGATTAGCTCTTCTGTGAAATTGAAAGAAAGACATGTCATGATTAATGAATTAATTATCTATTACTTAGGAGATTTTGAAATCCATGAGTTAAGTATTGCATGGTTGAATAATGTTCATGAATTGTTTTTGTAATTATTAAGAGGCTCTTACATTGAGATATCCTGAGCATCTAGCAATCTGCATCTGGAAAGATTGGATATCGAAGTCTTACCGAATGAAGAAATGATCAAGCTTGGAGTCATAGCTTGCAATCATTGGACTACATTGATGGCTGGAGATATCTCGTGAAGTCAATGTACCTTTCAGGTCGTCATTGTGTTCAAACTGTGAAGGGTATAGATTGATCTGAGCTCAAGTACAACGTATCACACTATGTCCAGCATTTGGACCTATCAGAATAGTTAAAAAGATAAGTATTCTTTGGTTGTTGAGTTATATCATTTATTTATTCTTTGGATCTTGTAATTAAGAGAGATAGTAGATTCTCTTGAATTGTGTTGTGTTCACTAGCATAAGATCTTTGGAAAAATTTCATTCATGATATAACTTGTACGATTCTAATCTTGATATTTCTTTGGACAATTATGGACTGTTAGTAATCTCTATCTAAAATGCTTCCTGGACAAGTTTAGGAGGAAGAAGATGATAAGAGATTACTTAGTGATGAAAAGCTTGAGGCATCTTGTGAAAAAGTCATGGCAACCAAAGAAATGATCAAGAGGGAGTAAACACTAGAGGGACTGAGTTGGTGGCTAGAGGGAGTACATCTCCAGAAGTCGTCTTTGCAATCTCTGAAGCCAGGATCGAGAGGGAGTCTCAGTATCAGTGTTCCTTTGTTTATTGAGTTCTTCTTTGAGAGAAGTTCGAGGTGAAATCCCTTGATAATGCAATTCTCTATTGAGAGAGAGTTGAGGTGCAAGCCCTTGATAATGCAATTCTCTATTAAGAGAGATTTGAGGTGAAAGCCCTTGTTTCCACCCTCTGGGAGAGCCATGGTGGATGTCATGTGTGTGACTCCATGACAACATCACGTGAGGGAATCCGTGATGACTTTATTTTTGCTTGTGTATCACCCTCTGGGAGAGCCATGGTAAAAGTTACATTGAGGTGACAACATCACATTAAGTGATGAGCAATTGTTTATACCATCTATGGAAGTAGCCATAATGGTTAATATCACATTGAGGTGATATTCTATTTTGTTTTCACTCTGATATGATGTGTCTTGTGTAGATGGAAGTTCATCCCTAGCTGAGAGGGAGTGTTGATGTTATTGTAGCTATGGTCTGCACTTCATTCGCACAAACTACAAGAAGGAGCGCATGAATTAAATGAATAGCCTTCGGCTATTTAATTCATGATCACAATATTATTAAATGCAAGGGGCCGACCCTTTATGGTTCGAATATTTTTGTCTTGGCTTGGGCCGACTTTATTATATTTGATATTTTTTTAAGTGAGCTGGCCTATCTTGAAGAGGCGCCTCACTTGTATAAAGGCAAGGTCATTTTTGTCATTGTTACATATTCGATTTCAAGCAAGTTCACATTTATTCTTCAAGAGCAGAATTCGCACTTCTTAGCAGCAGTCCGATTTCAAGGAAGAAGATATTCATTTGTATCTAGTGCATCTAGGAGAGGTGCGACTTTGTTGTATCCATTGCTGGCCATTGTTGGGCTTGAATTGTAAGCAGATTTCTGCCATTGTTCTATCGTATATAAGAGATTCAATTGCTGGGGTTTTCTCCCTCAAGAGGAGGGTTTTCCCAGGGTATCTTTGTGTGTTCATTGTCTTATGTGTTGCAATTCTATTAAGTGCTTTCATTAATTAATCTGATCTAAGAAACACTGTAAATGTAATCAAATATTTCCTAATAGTAGGATTCTAATACCTAAGAGCAAAACTAAGTTTCAAATTTCTGTGAAGGCAATTATAAAGAAGAATGATATTTCAGAATTTTCTTCTAACTGTGATTTCCAGATTTCCTTCTAACTTCGATTTCCAGATTTTAGACTAAGTGTGAATGTGCTGATTGCAGAACATTATCTGATTTCTATGCTTGCATATCGATTGAGGAACCACCATAAATAAGGGAAGAAGTCCGCCCTTCCTAAGAGGCGCGCCTCATGAGAGGACGTGTCTCCACGAGTGGAGGCACGTCCACTCATGGGACGCGTCCCTTAGGATGTGGCTGGTAACAACTATTATTTACCATTTGTTAAGTATATACTCACACATATATAACCTTCTATATGATGGCGTATGACTTTCAAGAGAATTCCGATTTCTCATGAATACAGAAAATCACGGGAATGATAGAATTTAATATGACTGTTCATAATTTCGATTTTAAATGATTCTTATAGAAATATCATAATCTGTATGATAATTTCGATCACTCATGAATGACAGTGATACTTGCATCACTGTCATTCATATCTGACCGAACCTACCATACATTAACACTCCCTCTTAGCTAGGGAAGATATTTCAAATCAAATAAGTCAAGATATCACCTTCACATGTGATATGATATGTTTTCTCAAAGTTGTCAAGTCACATGACATTCTTCATAACATTTCTCCACTCCCTCTTTAACTAGGAAGAATAACTTCCAAAAATGATATCACCTAACTCGTGATATCAGAAGATATGATATGCTTCTGAAAGTGTCAAGTCACATGACATTCTTCATACATATCTTCATTATGGTATGTGCACTGACATCAAGCCACATGATGTCTACCATAGATCATGGCATATCCACGGATATACTCACCCACCATGATCATCTCTTATGGATCACAATGACCTTCAGATATCAAGTCTCATGATATCCATCAAGGTGTCTAAGAGATACTATCATGACATGTCTTATAGATATCAAGCCATATGATATCTATTATGATAGTTTTATCATTGTAGAGTCGTCACTTTACAATGTCAAATACAAGTGTTCATTATCAGAAAGATCGCCACCTTTCGATAATGTACATAGGAGGGGTAGGCCCATAAAGTCATGGAGTCACTCACATGACACAAGAGTTTACACATTAAACATCTTCATATATTAGTACAATTTTTAAACAATTTGCATTTCAAACATAAATAACAAATTACATTTCAACCATACCAAGTTTCTTCCTGAAGTGCTCTACCTTGATCCGGGAGAGAGGCTTGGTGAGAATGTCTGCAGTTTGATCATTTGTACTAATGTACTCCAACTGAATCACTTTCCTTTCCACCATATCTCTCACATAATGATAGGAGATCTCAATGTGTTTAGATTTGTCATGAAAGACAGGATTCACAGAGAGCTTTATACAACTCTGATTATCACAATGAATGATTGTAGTATTTAAGGGCTCACCAAAGAGTCCCACAATCAATTTACGAAGCCACACTGCTTCTCTTGCCCCCATTGAGGCTGCAATGTATTCAGCTTCTGTTGAGCTCTGTGCAACTGATGATTGTTTTCTACAAATCCAGGAGATCATAGCTGATCCCAAACTAAAACATCTTGATGTACTTCTTCGATCAGTTACACTTCCAGCCCAATCTGAATTTGAGGTACCTTGAAGATATCTACACTTTCTTAAGGTTAGCCTCTGGTTTCCTAATATTTTCACTCAATGCTGGATTATCTGCTCTTGAGAGATGTTTTTCCAATCTGATCACAATAGACATTATGAAGAATGTGATGTGAACTCGATTTAGAAAATACGAATTTCTTTGAGCAATCTGATTTAAGATTTGATTTGGATTCGCACACCGTGGCTCTGATACCATGTAAATGTAATCAAATCTTTCCTAATAGTAGGATTCTAATACCTAAGAGCAAGACTAAGTTTCAAATTTCTGTGAAGGCAATTATAAAGAAGAATGATATTTCAGAATTTTCTTCTAACTGTGATTTCCAGATTTCCTTCTAACTTCGATTTCCAGATTTTAGACTAAGTGTGAATGTGCTGATTGCAGAACATTATCTGATTTCTATGTTTGCATATCGATTGAGGAACCACCATAAATAAGGGAAGAAGTCCGCCCTTCCTAAGAGGCGTGCCTCATGAGAGGACGTGTCTCCACGAGTGGAGGCACGTCCACTCATGGGACGCGTCCCTTAGGATGCGGCTGGTAACAACTATTATTTACCATTTGTTAAGTATATACTCACACGTATATAACCTTCTATATGATGGCGTATGACTTTAAAGAGAATTCCGATTTCTCATGAATACAGAAAATCACGGGAATGATAGAATTTAATATGACTGTTCATAATTTCGATTTTAATTGATTCTTATAGAAATATCATAATCTGTATGATAATTTCGATCACTCATGAATGACAGTGATACTTGCATCACTGTCATTCATATCTGACCGAAGCTACCATACATTAACAAACACTAACAGTTACTTACTATGATACTAACTTTTGACTTCTCTATCCAATATATTAGAGAAAAATTAACAACTCACCAATTCACTGTATTGAAACATCGATACTTCCTCTATCATTCATCCACCTTTAATCTATCAAATTGAATTCAAACTTCAGTTTGCCGCTGCCCCTTTATGAGGTATCATAGGTGGATTGTTACAGTTTCAACGAAATGAGGCATGGAAGAGTAAACAGAACATAATAAACTGAATATACTTATATTAATGATTTGTTTGACAAAGCATAGACTTTATATCATCTGTATAACTGTGAAATTGTTTTTGTTTTCTCCATTTCATATCTTCTCTGAGCAGGCCGTAGAAGCACATGATTAATAATCCCACAGGTGAACAGCAAAAAGAAAAAGTTCATAAAAAAATTAAGTCACCATTTAGAACTGCAGATGGCCTATATGCTTCGCTGTGCTCTCCAAGCATTCAATGCCACTAGTTTTTGGACCTTTCCCCATGCACATCTTCATTCTTATATACCATTGTTGTATCTAACTCTGATTTAGATGGCTTCGCCGTAGGTTCACAGATAATTCTAATGTATTTCTCTCATGAATATTAAGAAACAGAGCAGCAATACTTAATAGAACACAGATTTTGCAGCAGATCTCTCCACGCTTTGGAGTGTAGTGCAAACATAACCTTTCTTCCCACACCTGATCTTTATCAACCACAAAACTCCATTCTCCAAAACTGAATGCAGTCACACATCTCTGCATTTATCACACTATGTGGCAGCCTGTTCATTCTTCAGGCAGGCGGACATGCTACATCTTTTCTTGATGCTATTTAATTTGTCTCTCTCTCTTGTGCTTGCTTATCATCCTGATGGTGGATCATGGAGTATGATCCGAAACGTTGATATAAAAAAATTGACACAGTTTCAATCCAGAAATAGCTCACTTGCTATTTAACCTGTCAAAGCACATGACCTCCAGTCTACAATGAATTACAGGGCAGAATATTGATATTGCTCTGATACCATACTGAATTTGGTAGAGAAAATACACACAGATTACACCATTATTGCAATCAATAATGAAATAATATTATTGATTTCTTTGGGATTTTTCACATAAATTTTATACTACATTGCATCCAAAAATTATCTAAACTATGATACCAAAAATTATCTCCAAAAACAAACATTTGTTTTATTTTACTATTATGATCTAACCTACAATATGCTATAAATGTTTGATTTTACTATTATAATCTAACCTACAATATGTGTAATGTCCCCTTTTTCACGAGCATCAGAGTTGGGGGATTAGCCTATTTTCCTGACCCTCGTAGGCTAATAGTTTTTTTGGATAAAGGGTTTCTCGGACGGGCACTTGGTCGTCAATTTGCAGTGTGGATCTCCGGAGTATGGTGGCAGGGTGAATTGTGGCGTTTGACATGATACTTGTGCTTAAATTAATGATACTCACCTTTTATTTCACCATCCTCGGCCTAGGGACCATGTGTCTTTAAAAGGAAAGGGTCATTTTATATTTTTTAGTTACTATTCATTCATAAAGTGAAAAAATAAATAACTTAAGTGAATAGTGCTCATTTTTATGATTAGTGTTTTTTAATGCAAAAACTTATAAATAGAAGGAGAATTTCGACCCTCCTCATGCATAGATGATTTTGCTTGATGAAAACTTTGGAGTGAAGCTTGGAGGAAGAAGGAGGCTAGGGTTTCCTGATTTCTTGCAGTGGGTGAGCCTGGTGGGGCTCTATTCTTTGTTCTTGAGCTGCTTGAGGGTGTGAAACACCACCTTAAAGTTGTTGATCAGTTATTGTTGCTTCAGTTGGAGATCTGTGTTGCTGTTTGCAGGTTATTTGGAGCTGGTTTTTGAGTGTTCTTGACAGCCATAGACTCCATTGGCATTTGCACGAGGGCTGTTCGGTTTTGAGACATTTTGGGACTGTTTTTTGTAAGCTACAGCCAGCTACATTTTATTGAGGGTTTCAACCAGCCAAAGGAAAAAATACGCCTTTCCTTAGAGGCTGCAATCACACCCAAAAGGGGTGCCCTTATCCCAAAAGGCTTCCCAATCCTGCTTTGGTTGGGAGAAGTTCGTTATTTGAAAGTTGTGTGCACTTCTTTGGGCGCGGGTACTGTAGCAAGTCACTATTCACAGTGATGTTTGGCTGTAAGTTAAAATATGGTTTATGAAATACCTAGTTTCGAATCTGATCAAAACTATATGTTGTAAGCATCTTATTTTGTAATGAAGAAATTATATTTGGCCTTTACATTGAGCAATGTACTCAAGTTGTTTCAATAGCTTAGATTATTTGAAGCTTTCATTGTATGCATATGCTCTTTAGTACCATTTTTGTGTTATTAGCAAACGAACTCAGGAGCACAAAGAAGGCAAACACAAACTGAAACAAAATCAGATCTACGAAACTCATTGGAAACAAATCAGCAGAGTGTCGGTACACTACAATATGCTATACTAAAATGTAATATTAATTCCAACAAATGGCCTTATTGTAAGGTCCATGCCAGGGCATTTGTCATTGTTATCATACATGGAAGAAGTTTTGAGTAAAAAAGCATAACTACTCTTACATATAGGTTGGGTCAAAGCGTAAGGTCCAGTGCATGTAGCCAAAATTGGCTTGATGGTAAAATCACATGTATTTCATAACAAGGTCGCATGTTTGAACTAGGAGAGGGGTAGAGTTACAGGCCTCAAAGCAATGCAAGGTAAATGGAAAAAGTACTCCCCTTTGGAATGATTGTAGAAGGGAGTTGCATACACCAAATTGGTCTCTCACTTGGTGATGACCTAATAAACAACCTTTACTTTGAAATTTTAATTGGGTATTAATCATTTTATATATTTTATTAAAAATAAATGTTCTGGCTATTGTGAGGACAGTTCTTGGATATATGGGTTTGAATTTGATAAACTGGAATTAATGGAACTTATGTGCTGTCTACTCCATGGAGAATCACTGGTTCAATTAGTGTGGTAAGTGGAACCTTTGACTAGTGCCCCATGCTGATGGTCTCTACCATTTTCTTTTCTTTGTTGTGCACAATTCAAGTGTTGTGGGCAATAACTTCTCTTCTCAATGGCCTTCCTTTAAATTGAAATTTACAGTGGTAATGATTTTTTTATTTTTCCTATCAAGACATTCATCTTTAACTATTGGTTAGTACAACCATTGACTCTATTTCTATGGTTAATGATATCATTGCAATATGCTTTGCATGTCTAAGACAAAAATTCGTGGTTAAAGCATATAAAATGAATTTATATTCCTTTTATAGATTTCAAATTTATTAATGGAATCACATGTTTTTCTCTGGACATTGCTAGAAAGGAAATTCTGTAATGACTTTGTAGATCATTTTTTTGAAGGAAAGTTTGGTTCTTCTACAGTTGCTTGCTAGTCCTATTTTGAGAATAACTTTGTTACAGATTTCTTACTTGTAGCTTATTTGAAAGCTTCCTGCTGCTGTCATGTGTTTTACGCTTGTTGTAGTTCAGTTTTTATTGCTTGTTGAATACATTATTCACTTTTCTAATTTTCAGATTATTCTTCTTGTTTGCTTTCTGCATGTGATGATAATAAGTGATTTATTCTGTCGTTTATTTTCACACAGTTTGTTTGTCTGGCTTATTTCTTGGGAATGGATTGACTGGAATGCTTGTGGTGGTATCCTGCAGAGGTTGTTTGTACCCTGTAGTTGCAGATGATATTAGGGATGTTGCAAGCAAGGACCCTGCTCATCGGAAGCTGTTTGTGCGTGGACTATCTTGGGAGACTTCTTCACAAACTCTGCGTGAAGTGAGTGCATGATTGACTGCTTGCTTTTGATTTGTATGTTTGCAGATACTGAGTATCATGTTCTTTAGTTGTAATGCCTCTAGTGTGTGGTCTGAGGTGGTTTGGATGGTGTTAACTGTTGGTTTTATGGCTATGTATTTCTTTATGAACTGGATGCACTTAAGTTTTGCTATGCTTTGTTGTCATGATGCCATGCTGGTTTCATATAAATTCTGAAGAATAACGAACAACATGATCAATTGTGGTTGGGATTCCAACCTCTTTGCCCCAACTTCAAAAACTGAGTTTTTGGAGGCTTAATTAGGTAAATAATGTATTCATATAAAACTAGTATATGTGATTGTACCTGTTACTTTTATTTTCCAGGCATTTGAAAAGTATGGAGAAGTTGAAGAGGGTGCCGTCATTGTTGATAAGACAACTGGAAAGCCAAAGGGTTTTGGTTTTATTACATTTAAACATATGGATTCTGCTCAAAGGGCATTGAAGGAGCCTAGCAAGACTATTGATGTAAGTATATGCCCTAACTTTTAAACATTTATAACATTTTTATTTCAAATGTAGGCTATATGACTAGCACTGGCATTTCTTGTTTGTTAATTTTGCTAAGTAATGTACTGTTCAATTTATTGAATCTCACTAGTGAATGTGGTATCACCTTAATTGTCTCATGTCTGACATGCAAACGCATGTTCCAATGGATTATCTGTGTAGTTGTTTCATTAATACCTGACTTCAGCATTTGGATGTTTATAATACGTTGCCATTCTTGTCAAAATTTATGGCTAGACATTGATTTTGTATTTAAGTTATTTGTGGACTAAAAGGAACATTGCTGCTTTTCATGTGAACCAAAAATGTGTTGAAGCAAACTTCAAATAACTTCTCTCCTTTTGTATTTATCTTTGAAATGTTGCTGTTGGTTTGATTATGGAGGTTATGTCATCAGTTGGTATTTGTTGTTAGGTACAAAGGATCAGAACATTATTTGAAGAGAACAATTAAATCTTGGGTTTAAAGTTGTAAATTATAGATGCGTAGTGTGCATTATTCATATGGACATTGTGAATTGTGGTTTGGTGCAATCTTAAGAATGTTGGAAGTTAAGTACTGTAATAAATTCAGGTTAGATGCATTTCTTGTTTTTATTTGATGAGTTTAATTTGGTGTAACATTGACCCTACAGGGTCGAATTACAGTGTGCAATCTTGCGACTGCTGGCTCAAATCCAGCACAGGCTGCTGACCAGTCTCAGAGGAAATTGTACATCGGTGGCCTTTCCTATGAGACATCCAGTGAAACGCTTATATCTATTTTTTCACACTATGGAGAAATAGAGGAAGGCTCTGTTGCATATGACAAGAGTACAAGCAAATCCAGGTACTTAAAATCAAGTACCAAAGATAGTTGTGTTTAGTTTAACTGGATGGGAGGTTAGCTGAAAGGAAAAGTGCAGGAGATGGTTGGCCTCCGTTTAACTGAATGGGATATTATCTGAAAGTAAAAGTTACGAATTTTTTTATATAATTGCTGTGTGTGAGGGGTTTATGTTGAATGCAATCAATTCTAATAGCATGTCTGGAAGTTGCATCATTTGGTATTTTAATTCTAATAAGTTTTCTCCCAAATAGGGGTTTTGCTTTTGTTACATTTAAGACCATTGAAGCAGCAAAGAGAGCTCTTGAAGATACAAACAGGAATATCGATGTAAGTAATAGGCAGGTTTTTCATAATTGCAATTCGGATGTGCAAGGGGACAAACTTCTCTTTTTATGTAGCATAAAATATGAAAACTTATACTGTCTTTGAATTGCAGGGAAGGTCAGTTACTGTAAAACTTGCAATTGAAGGTCAGAAGGAAAGAACGATGCCACAGACTGCACCATCTCCTCAAGGCCAGTTGGCATCACAGGTTCCACCATCTTATGGCACAGTAAACCCAAAATTTTCTTCCTATCAAAGGCAACATCTACCAGGTCCTGCCCCACAAGTGTACCCCACACCTTTACCTGCATACGCTCCACAGCCTTCTTATGTGACACAACCATTATATGGACATACATTTGTGGCACAACCTGTGTATACAGGACTATCTGTTCCCCATGGAGCTGGTGCACCAACACAATACAACCCAAGCTCTCAATTTCCACAACATGCAGCTTTTCAACTCCCACAAACTGTCCAATCTGGAATGCCCACGATGGGCACTACAACTCCGGGAGTTCCCCCATACTATGGTGCATCATGAAGCAAAGTCAGATAGCTTTGATAATTGTGATTAACTTCTGAGGAGTTTATTCTGAGAATGGGTGATACTGAAAGTTGTGGTTGTTGGGGCTCCAATTTCAGCAGGGAGATACTTGGAGTTATATTTTTAAGTTTTGGGTTGTGACGAAGAGTTAGTTTCTGGAGGCAAATGTATTCATGGAGTCCATACATAGGAACATGCATAATTTCTGCGGGCATATACAGTCAAGGAGCTTATACCTAGGATTGTGCGAAAGATCTCGAGTTTGCTCCATTTTGTTCAAACATATGTAGCATGTTGAATTTGCCTACACTACAGGATTTGGAGTCTTGCCACAATAGCAGGTTTAATGCTGTTTTTGATTCATCTAACATATAGCCATGCACAATATCCTTCACTGTTTTCGCATCACATTTATATGTAGCATAACAAGAGCTACTGAAACGGGAATTTTCTTTCCATTTTTTTGATCTTCATTTTACAAGGGCACTTTCGCACAATTTTCAAAGTGATTACTAAGAAATTAGTAATCTGTAAAAGCTGGACAATAATTTTGATAATAATTCTGCAGTTTTTACCAGATGGAAACTGATAGAAAGTTATCATTATGCATAGGAGGAGAAAGTTTGACGTTAGTATTTGTTTTTGCATGGCAAATACGCTGCTATTGAATTCACTTTTTGTAGTATTGAAGTCATCTTAATTGGGAACGTTAAACATTGATGGGCCTTTGCTTATTTAATATATTTCAGTTTTATATCAAGTTGCTTTATTTTGGCTACGTGAATTTCACTATTTATTGACATCATGTAGACGTATCTCCATTTTGTAGAGAGCTTATGGTTCTCTTTGGGGAAATATACATGTTATGATAGACACATCAAACTGCTCTACAAGAAAATTTGGAATATTATACAACTATAACCTAACAAAGGCAAAAAAGTTCAAACCTAGGGAATCTTTGAGCTCCAAGTTGGCCTAATGGAGGATTTTGACCTCAACTGTCTAAACTAAACTAGAAACAAGTCTAGAAGATGTAAGTCAACACATTAGATGGGTGGAGCATTTTCTTTTATCTCTCAGATTTCTAGCTGAATATAAAGGTAATAGTGCTGTGTATAATTAGTCAAACAAGAGAATAATCACTACCAGTATGTAATGATCCCCCCCATTATTATGATTTATCGAGTACATCAGTTGATTCAGAGTTAAGGGGGTAAATAGGAATAGTACAGACGAGATTGGCAAAGTACTAGTTGGTATAAAGCTATATTGATGGAAAAGACTATAAAACAAACCATATCAGTCTATAGCATAGCATGGTAAGATCAAATTTGAAGAAAAAACTAGTTAGTCCGATATGGGACACCACCGATACCATAAATGCAAAGTGTCAAAAATATATGCATTTACCATAACTAGCATTACCACTAGTATAATGAAATTTTAAAGAATCGGTAAAAGCTAAAAGACATCCTAGATCAATCCTGACAGCAGTACTATTAATGTTGTAAATTCAATATAGATAATTGAGGGAACCCTCTCATCATCCACCAACAATCCAAACTAGTTGCAAACGAAGTATTGAATCTCACGTAAATTCTCTTCCTGTGTTATGACAATCTCCATGATGGTTTGGCACACCTTGGACCGGATAAGGGGATACACACTCTTTGCTTGTCAACCCATTTGTTAGGAAGTTGCTAAACAAATATTCAAAATTCCAAATGGTTCCGAAGTCTGCAAATCTCTTCTCAAAACACTGTAGAGGTGCCTGTAGAGTATGATCATGGAGAATGTAAGGCCATCCCTTGTACCATACAAACCCACTTCATGAAAGAATATGATAGAATAGCTAATTCCTCCTTTAACTTCCCAAGTTTCTCGTTACTATTTTGTTTTTTAATGAGACTGGTAATTTACTATTTCTAAAATTAGCAAAGCTACTTTAGGTTCAAGAGCTCTTTGCAAATTTTGTCAGTATCTCCACTAATTGTGATGACCTGATTACCATATATGAACTGGTTGAGTTTAGCAAGATTATGTTTGGAAGTGAAAAGATCAAAATTAGGAGCTAGGGGACGACAATAGCTAGGATTTAGTACTCAATGCCTCAACGAAAGGTTTAAGTTTTTGTTGGCAGTCTCTTTGCAGGTTCCCTTGAGGTTCTCATCCATCCAAGATTTGTTAATAGTGTGTACCACTGCCACATGATAAATATAGTGCGCTTGAGTCTTAATTGGTGTGGGTTAGAAGGGGAGAGAGTGTTCACAACCAAGATTTTGTGTACCATAAGGTTGCTATATAAGACGAGAAACCTAACCTTTTAACCTAGATCACTAGGATTTCACACCATCAAAGTGGAGAGCTCAACTTTCAGGCCCATTTATTTACCAGCTGCGCCTTGTATTGATATCTTGATATTGTGTGGATTCGTATTTGGGTACTTAGGTAGATGCTTTTGATGGTTAATTATTACTTTCATGAGTGTTATATAGTGATATTGATGATTATATGGATGTTTGTTTTTATTTTAAAGATAAACGCTTTTGATCCACAGTTATGAACCAGTGAGGTCAGAAATGGGGGGCCTCATCCCCAACATAAACACTCAACAATATCACTCCAATAGGGTTTAATCTTTGGTGGCAAGAACACCACCATCTTCAAACCATCACACTATGCCAATACGGACATTATATGAATGTATGTTGTTCTAGATAATATTTTATTACTTATTTGTAGTTTAGTTAATTGGAATAGTTGTGAGTATATATGTTAATGATAATTTAAATTTACGTCTTCTTGTTAATATGAAAAATTCAATGATATTTCATTTTACTTTTCATGTAAATGTAATATAAATGTTAAAGGTGATGTAGATCTAAATTTTAGTTGGGTTTTGAAGTTGATTCAATTAAAATATTGAAATCATGATTTAATCTAAGTAGTGTAATTTTATGAAAAATAGACATGATTTTATATTGAGAACAACACAATTGAGAATACAATTATTTAACCATGATGGTTTATGATATATATTTGTATATATGTTGTAATGTGTGATTATTGAGCCTAGTTACATTTCTAGTGTAAGTGTATTAATTTTAATATTGATTGGCAAATAGTGTAATTATTTATTTTGCTTCAGCTATATGTATATATTTCTTGATAAGATTTGATGTGTGTATTGTACTATTGACTGTGTAATTTGTGTAAGCGATAGATTAAAAAATAAACTAGAAAACAAATGCAAATAAACAAACTTCCAAATCTATACTATTACAAATTTCAGATAAAGCACAAAATAAAATTCACACAAAGTAAGAAACCACAAATTCAAAACAAAGTTATCATAGAAACCACAAATTCAAAACAAAGTTATCATAACTCCATTGCTGTCAACTAGATTTGCTCCAAGTGATTAACATGTGTGGGTGTTCAACTCAACATCATAACACTAATGTTTTTTGAATGATAACATCAATAGTTATTTTGTATAAAAGGTTCATGATGAAAATGATAGGTGAAATGACAAATTTATAGATTTTTGGAAGATTGAATGGATGATGGAGATTCAATCAAATATCAAGAGTTAATTCAATTGGTTGTGGAGTTAGCTCAAAGAGATGGGCGATTCAACTAAAATTATTGAGAATTTTTTTCATTTGAACTCATGAGAAGATAATAATGAATTTTTGATAAGTTACTAATTTTATGTAGTTAACTTGTGAGAAGATAACTGAAAATATATTAATTTATTAAATAGATTACTAGATCATATTAATTAATAATAAAAAGTGATTTAGTTAAATTATTATAATGATGAATAACAATGATAATTACTAATAGGATAATAATGGTGTGATTAAAAATTGAAAGAATTATTTTAATGTCTAGATTTTACCCCTCTTTGGGATGATGTTCAAAGTAACATTATTTAAAAAAAAAAATAGCTAAGAAAAAATAAAAAGAGATGAAGAAAGTGATTATATGCCCTAGTCAAGTGGAAGAAGCAATGAAAGATTAATTAGTTGGATGAATGATGCCTCCTCAAAATTTTATCCATGCAAAACTATACAAGTGAGCTCTTGAAAGAAGAGATGTAAAGAAAAAGTACCATGGAAGATGGAAAATGATGGATAAATAAAGAAAAAGATGGAGATGGATGCAAAAACATGATTATAAAATGAGGGTGATTAATTTATTATGATGATTAGTTATGCTAACATGAGGACAACAACCTTTATTTAAGATAGCAATAGAGGTTATGCACCAAGGTATAAAAATCAAGACGACAATGCATCCAATGCATAAACTAATTCAAAAAGCAAAGGTTGCTTGCAAAAATATGGTTAACGTTAGACACCATGATGTTATTTCAACATTATATTATAATATCGTGATAGATGCAAATACATAAAAATACACACAAGCAAGCATGCACAATAATACAAAGACAAATGTGATGTTTTTGATTAGAGTAAAAAACAAGTTTTGATGGGACCCCAAAACCCTTTACAAGCAGATTTTGAATGGATCTGGAACCCGCAACCAAAAGGTTGTCAAAACAAAAAAACAAGACAACATAGATAACCAAGGAAAATAAAAGCTACAAAGCCACAAAACAACCAACAACCAGCTAAAAACTAGCCCCCAAACAAGAACAATCAAGATTTACATTTAGAATTACTCTTGTGGGAGTGGAGAGTCATGTCAAAAGGGGGCTTAGAGGATTTATCTTTCTTGCTCCTAACTGTTATCCAACCCTCTTCCACTTGCGTTGCTTTATCAAGTCAAGCCAACACACAATTATCCTGAAGAAGACAACTTTCAACCACCACCTTATAGATATGATCTGTATTCCTCCCAATAGGCGTGGCCACATCAGGAGAGCCAAAAGAAATGATAGCCGAAGCACTATCACCAGTAGTGGCAGCCATAGGCCCACTCCCATTCTCAATAGAGGTTTCATGTGATGTTGCCCCTAGTCAAAATGAAAAATAATTGATTGATTGATGATGATGATAGCATTGTTCATAATAAGAACACGAGATTGTGTTGTTAATGATGAGAACAACATGAGGATTGGGAACAATTTATCATGATGAATTTTTTTTTAGTAAAATGGATCAAGGTTTACTATGAGGTTAAGAACAAAATCAAGTGATGTTTTGGATGTTGTGCAAGATCATATGGGTTAAGATTGTTGCATTTGGATGGATTTCTTTTGAGATTGGCTAGCCTATGGGGGTATAGGATAGGTGGATTGGATTGGACTGTTGTGAGGAATATTTGGATTGCTTAGGATTGGAAGCTTGGAACCAATGAAAATGGAGAACCAAGTCTTGTGACAAGGATGAAAAGATAAGGGATTAATTAGATAAGGAATGAGAGGATGATTAGGTGAGGAATAGGAGGCATGAGGATTATTGGATGGAGAACATGAGATACAAGAATTATTTTAATGGAGGATTTAGGTTGTGAAGGACTATGCCATGTAGGAATAACATGTTTTCTCCAAGATATGAGGTTGGATAGTGCTATGTAAGCGATGTCATGGCATTGATGGTGTGTGACCAAAAGATGGACATATCGAGTTTGTCAAAGAATGCTTTAAGGTTTGTGCCCTTAGTCCTTGTGAAGATCAAGGTGGTAGGGAAGATGGATGAAAACAATATAAAATGAATAGGCGGAAAAGTTATGACAAAAAGGTGTGATGAATGAGACAACATGCCCACAAGTGTAATGGTACACAAACAATTGATTTTACTCATGATGCTTGTTTTCTAAGATTTCATCTTGGTACTTGTCCAAAGCCCCATAAGAATGGTTTACACTATCAAACAAATTATTTATCTTTATTTTTAAATATTAGACATGACACTTGTGAACGAGTTTTCATCATAGTGACTTCCCCAAGGGGCCATAGAAATGGTTTTCACCAAATGGTGATTTTCTCTTTACTATTTTTTTTTTGGATTTTGTATTTTTTCAAAATTTTGGGGTATTTTATGAATGACATTGATATTCAAATGATCATTAAATATTTTGGTCCATTTGATGGTACTAATATAGATGCTTGTGTCATGCTTGCCAATAGTGACCTACACAAAGGAGTTGCCTTGTTAGGATCATGACTCTTGCATACAAACTATGGACATTATCCTAATCATTGTTGATATTGGGGTTGGCCTTATTTGAAAGAACACATCATGATAGAGCACCATTAGAGTTCTTACTGTAAAATGTTGTTACTTTCGAAGATCACACTGCGTAGCCCAGGAGTTCTACTGCCTACCTAGAGATTTAGGAGGGCTTGGCCTGATCTCCACTTAATGACAAGGGACTGCCTTGTGTGTGAAATGGATAATCAAAGCTCTTACTGGTGATGAATCCTGAAAAATTCTCCTCAAGCATTGCATTCAGTCTGGCTTCCCTGTTCACAAACCAACTTGGAAGCGGATTGGCTTTAAAGACCTCATGGTTATGAAGGAACTAGTTTGGATTGTGGGAATTTTTGTGGCCAAAAGAATTCAGAGAGTTTGGGAAGCGGTTAAGCCCTGGCTCTAGTGGGTCGGCTCTGGTTTCCATGATGGGCTTTCGCTCAATCAAAAAAATGTGTAGTGCTTGCCTCTTTTTGCCAGTAATGATCAACTACTAGCCAAATCACCTTGGCTTAAGGCTTTAAGATTCCATAAGAAAGGTATCCAGACCTTGCAACATGTGTTTCACATACCTACACTGCATATTATGTCGTGGGAAAAAAATTGTTCTCTTTACAATCTTCAAAATGAGGACTGTGATACTTATGATGGTCTGGTGAATACTATTCCAGCAGATATGCTTCATAAGGTGGGAATTCATGGTACCAAGCCCTAGTGGAAGGACTGGAAGTGGTACCGAGACAACCCTTTTAGAAATTACAAGCCTAGGCTTGGTATATGTGGCTTTCACCACACTTCCCTATGATTGAAAGTCTGAACCAGAGGTGGCATCTTCAATCTTCTATGTCTGTTTGGGGAAAAATATTCTCGACCACATGGTCTACAAGTGTTGAGCCTAAGCTCTCCCACTTTTCTTGGTGTATTATTTTCCAAGGCTTACCAGTGGGGTCTCAACTTGTTCACTTGGGGGTCTAGGACCCTCAGTGCCCATTTTGTGTGCAAGCTGAGTCTTTTAAGAATCTCTTATCTTGGCATATGATTCTGCTGGGTGATTCACCTAGGATTCCTATTAAGTATACCTAGCTTTGGCACACTTTCATGGTGGAAATCCTCTTCAATAACGGGAAAGATAAAAATTCCTGCATATGTTCTCATAGCCAAAAGGATGAAAATGTTTCTTTGTATTCTAAAGCTATTATTTTCTCTAATGTGCTTTTGCAAATACAAGTTCAAGCAAATAAAGTTGCACTTGAGGTGTCTCACCTTTAGGTGCTTTTGGACCATAAGGGCAATGCCTCATGTACTGTGGCTTGGGTTCCCTCTTCACCCACCTCTTTTCATGGTTGGTCACCCTCTCGAGGCTGGCGATAAAGTGGTTTTGCTCGCCCCCATTCTCAAGCTCCTCTTCAATGTGGCTCTCGCCCTCCTCGGTAATCGCGTTATCCTCCTCTGTGGGCTGACCTAGGGTGGCCCTCTAGAGGGATGGCAGGGAGTGGCAGTGGCACCTCTGGGTGGCCCTTTGATAATGTTCCTGGTAGTAGCTCTGGTTGGCCAGACATTGGTAAATTTTTCCCGTGTCTTGCACTGGCAATCTCGCCTCAACATGAGGAAAAGAAAGAAGATAAAGAAAAATAAGTTGACGATGGTTGGGGTCTTGATGTCATTCCAAACCCCGCTAATGTATAGGGTAAAAAAATGGATGACAGAGACACTCCTGGATCTGCTGACACTTCTTTGGCCGCTTAATGGCCTTTTTATTTTATATGTTTGTAATGATTATGAATTTTTGGGCTAGGTCCAAGTGACTCTTTTTTAAAGTTTTCTAGGCTCTACCCATGTGACTCTCGGGGTGTGCCTTCTTACCACCCACCCTTTTTTTGTGAATACATAACTTTATCTTTATTAGTAATATATATAGCTACCTATTCATCACAAAAAATGTTGTTACTAAGATGTGGTATATTCGTGATCAAGAATTTTGGATTTTAAATGAGATATTGAATTGTGATGAAAGACATTAGATGTTGATGGATTATTTGGAATTTTGGATGTAGGATTTTTACTTGCCAAACTTGGGATGGAAGACAATGGAATTTGGAAGTTAGATTGATTTTTTTATTTCCCAAACATGGGATGATGAACAATATAGTTTGGATTTTGCATTGGGATTGTATTTGGGAACAACACTTTTATGTGCCTTGCATGATGACATCAATCACCATTTTGAAGGTGGTGATGTACACCTATTATATGCAATGTGTGGCTTTTGATTGATTGCTTTCTTTTGAAATTTCTTTTTGATTGGAGTTACCATTTCACTTTGTTTTGGAATCTGAATTTTTTGTTGTTTTATTTTTTATTTTTGGATTCATTAACTTTGACACTTTTGATCTTTTTCTTTGTAAGAATTTTGTTTTTATTGGTCTGAATTGGTGGGTTTAAGGATTTGGGAGTGATGGTTTATGGTGTGGATTGAAGGAGTGTTGATAGTAACCTTGTGGTAAGGACTACATATGACCCCCTATTTTGATGTTTGCATTGGATAATTTTTTCTTTGTTATTGGCGAGGTATTGCTTACATCATTAAATTTATTGATTGATGAATAGATGAGAATATGAGATTCACATAAAATTATAGTGCTTCTAGAATGCCTTACTCATCTACACCTAATCCTTTTCCTTGATACTACATGCTTTGATAGTTTGTTTGTGATGGGACATTTTCTATTTTAAAAACAAGATGATAACCCATTAACAAACAGTTGGAAACCATCAATTCTTGTTATCTTCTCTTCAGAGAGAAATCCACTTTGACAAAAGTGGATGATCCTAGTAGATAAGATGTTATGGATTTCTCCTTGTTCATGCTCATTGTTGCTTCATCATTTGGGATGCCAATGTGATCCATAGTAGCTTCTTTATCAACATGTTTGATGTGATCCCTGTTATTCATTTGATTTTCAATGTGTCCAAGGGAGGCAAGTGTCTCATCTTGGGAAATGGAGGTGGTTAAAGTATGGATAGGATCAACATCAATTTTGTGATCGTGGATGGTATGATGGTGGATGAGGGGATCATATTTCATTTATCGATCAATGATAGGATCTTAGACAAAGATTGGATTAGATTGGATGTCATTATCATAAATAGGATATTGATCAAAGATTGCATTAGCTTGGACAAGCTTAGGATTTTGGCATGACAATAATGAATTCTGTTTAGGAATCTCTTGAGTGATATTGATAAGTGATAAAGTGTATGATGGTATTTTATCTAAGATTTCTTGATCATAATTAGGATTTTGATTCAGGATAGGGCACATTTGGGCATGACTTTGAGAAATTTCTTGACACATACAAATTTGCTTGGATGAAATGAGTGAGGATTGGCCTTTTTGCTAAAAATTAGTACATGGAGGGAATCTTTGAGTTATGCACATGGATGTGAAATGATTTTTTATGTTTATGGAGATTGGAATTAATAGATTTTAGGTATGCGAGGTTTAAGATTGAGGATTTCATAGTCAACAAGATGTTTGGATAGCATAGGATTAGGAATGTAGGGTATACATTTGTTTCTGCATTGAAGATCTTAAGATCCTTCGCTCTTATTCCTTGGAGAAAATACCTAAATAATTTATTGGATGGATTTTTGGATTGGGATGGATTAGATTCAAAAGGTATGTGGGATGAAGAATAAGAGGTCAAGGCTACCAAAATTTATTGGATTGGTGATAGGGATGGTAGAAAGTGATTTGGGGGATGGATTAACATTGAAGGAGGCATTGGAAGAAAGACAAGTTTCCTTTGTCCAAGGTAGAATAAGGATAACCAATGGATATGCATTAAGGATTAGTGGTATAGATTGCACTAGCTAGTTCTTAGTATTCAAGATTGATGGATGGGTGACTAAAGCTTTTGGAAAATTTTCTTAAGGTAATGACATCTAAGAATTGATGGAATTCATCTTGATCCACAAGAATCTCATTATCATCATAGGGATCATATTCCAATTGATCAACAAGGTTAGTGCCTTCATCATCATCCTCAAGTTGGATTAAAAGTTCTTCTTGCTCATCGATGGGCTCGTGATGTATTTGGTTTATTGATTTTTGACCTTGGCTATAATGGTTATAGCTAGTTGTAAGAATATTCTTATCCTACAGATCATATTTTGGTTAATCAACAAGCCTAACATCATCATCATGAATAGGGATTTTTTAGTGGAAAATATTCGGCAATTGGTGAACAGTTCATATCAGCCAAGTCAAAATTGATGAATATATTACAACCAATGGGGTGGCCAAATCTCTTGAATTTTATGAATGATCAGTCAAATGCATTTTAATTCACCATCAATTTATTTTATGAGGCATATGTAATTAATAGTTTCACCATAAAAAACTATGCACTTCCAATGGTCTAATTAATATTTTCGCCTAGAATCTTAGAAGCATGTATTAAATCACCCACACATTCACCAATACTATTAAAATGGCATTGTGTATTAGGACACATTTCACCAACATCATTAAATTTTCATTGCATGTGAGGGCCCATTTTTCCAATAAAATTTACAAATAATTGCATGAGGACCCATTTCATCAATAACATTAAAAAATAATTATATTTGAGGACACATTTCACTAATTACATTAAAAATAGCTACGTGTGAGGATCCATTTCACCAACATTATGATAGCTCTATGCTAATCATAGGGCCATAATCACCTTGAAAATTACAACATATCTATTTTGTTGAGGTTTGATTCACCCAAAATTTAAATGTATTTTTGTATAATCATGTGGGATTTGCCAAATTTTCACTATGCCATGGGTGATCCCACAATAGTGGTTTACAATTTTTGGCCAAACTGGACACTAAAATATTTTTTTCTAACTAAATATTCACTTTCGGGCACCTATAGTGGCTAAACCATGGGGAATTTGAAGATGATGCAAACTAGTGATTTGTGAAATTTTGTCTATAGCTTCTAAATATATTTTTTTCAAAATTTTTGCAATTAGATTGCACTTCTTTTTCCATCTCCTTTGAAAACTAGTTTTTTTCAGCAAACAACATTTTTAAGGAGTGACGCTCATTGTATACAACATAATTTTTTTTCCATGAAGGATAAAATTCTAATTCTTTCGAATTTAGATTTGTAACTCTGATATCTAGTGCTTCCAATTGGTGTCATAGTTTTTTATTGAATATTTTTTCCTTAATCAAGTTTCAAATTTAAACCATTTACAATTCAAACATAGGCGGACTGTATACAATGTAACTTTTTTGTATGTATCAATTTTTTGTTTTGTTGGATCAAGGACTTCAATATCTGGTGCACTCATATATATATATATTTTGATAATCTGCTATTTTCCACGTGCAAAACATAGAGCTTGATTTTCGGTGAAAAACCTATGTTTAATAAAAACTAAAAAAACAAATACACAATAAAACCAAAATATATTAAAATTATATTTGTTGGATAGCTCGTTTCGAGGAATATCATCATCCAGTTGGATTTGTGAAGTCTCCTCCATTTTCATCCTCAACCCGAGCTTCAAAGCATAAAATTCTAGATTTTTATGGTGCCTAAGGGGGAGGAGGGAAAAGGGGTTCGCTCAAACCAGGGTTCACTCGAACCCCCTTTCAAAACATAATTCAAAAGTTGGAACCTTGATCATAGGCAAGTTACTAACTTACAACTACAAGCATTGTTGCATCAACGAATAACAAGTTAGTGAAAAACTAAAGGTATCATTTCTTCACAGTGTTATAAGATTTTTTATCTCTTTGCCATTATTGCTTCAATCTTAAAGATGATATTGAGTAGGGAAGGAGATCTATATCCTATGTCCTTAAACTAAGAAGGCATTTTTGGCAGCTTTTATTTCGTGAGAGATCAAGATGTTGAGCAAAAATTGAAACAAGAGTAAGAATCCTTAGGGTGGTGAAGGGAGGCCATCAAAATGCACAAAACATAGTTACCATAAATTCTTACTTTGGCAATGTTTCTAGTCCATCGGTTCAATATGGAACTACATCATAAACTCTTGCACCAAATATTAATGAAGGCATCAGAAATACCTCACAAGATCAAAATGAGTTAATTGAGTCAGATGAGGATGAAAATGCCAGAGAAGTTGTTCCAAGGGATACCTAGGGTAGCCAAAATGAGTTAATTGAATTGTATGAAAATGTTGGCACTGTAGATGATATTATTGCAGGGAAGAGGAAAAGAAAATCCAAATAAAAAATGAGATGCGAGTGGGATATGACAAGGAGTTTTTAGATTGATTGGGTGTCAAAGTACCAATTCATTGAACTAGCAGAGAATGCAAACAAAGACGAACCTCCAACATAATTCAATTGTAATATTTGTAGTTAGAAATATAAAATAGACAAGAAGTTGTAGTTAAAGCTTGACACTATAGAAAAACATATCAATAAAGTTTATGTAAAACAAATCATAGATGAAAAGGAAAATTCAATAGTAAGATAGAAATCAAAGGAGGAATGTCTTCATGTTAAGTATGCTCTAGAATATGATGAGCATATGCAAAGAATGGAGAAGCTTGTTGAATGTGGAGGTTTAATTGAAGCTCAATTTGGAAAGATGATGGTAGAAGCACAATTGGAAAATGTTGTTTAGTTTAGTGTTGTTTTTCATATTTTGTCCAGAGGGTGTCCTATGATAGACTACCCATAATATAATAATTTATTATATTTTTTTGGTGATCCAAACTTTCCTAGCACACATTGGTCAATAAACTCTGGATGGGAAAGGGCAATTTTTCTTGATGGGGTAGAAAAACAAGATTTACAAGAAAAAATAAAAGAGACAACCTTCATTGCATTATCTTTAGAATAAGTTATTGTGGTAGATAATAATTATTGGATATGTATGCATGTGTATACTACACACCAACATGTCTACCAGAGTCATCTACTTTGTGTTCATAAAATGAAGGAGATTTTGACATCATAAAATCTATTTGAACTAGTTAAGAAATATTTAAAGGAAATTGGAGCTATGGATGAATTCACAATTGTAAAAAAGTTGGTGTGTGTAGGATTTGATGGAGCTTCAATAATGAAAGGTCGTAGGAATGGTCTTTACATAAAGTTACAAACTAATTTTTCACCATACACGATTGTCATTCATTTCATGACCCATAGAATGAATTTAGCATTTAAAATTGAAAGAAAGTTTCCTTTAGTATCAAATTTTGAAAATCTAGTCTGCAAGCTCTACTCATACTTCTGTCGAAGTCCCAAAAGTTTTGTGAAATTTAAAAATTTCTTGAGGGAACAATAACAAGAAACAAGCTTCTTAAGGATTTTAATACCAGATGGATCTCCTTGCATGGACTAGCATAACAAGTTTTTGATTGGATTAATGTACACACATCACCATACAGTAGACAAATCTCCTAACCTCTTACATAGGTTAAGTGATATAAATGTTGGAAAATGTGCCTCAAATTGCTAGCTTGGAACTTCCCTTAAAGCTTGGCATTTTCCCCTTTATCGGCCTAAATGTCGTGTGATCACGGAAAACCAAAAATTTGGAACAACCGGTTGGGAGTTGTGAAGTTTTATAAACCTTTGACTTATTAACCACAAAGACAAGCAGATCACAAGATCACAGAAATCTAGAACCTTATAACTGCAAGTTGGGAATTATGAATTTCTTGAAACCCGTGACATTTAAACAAAGTTGGGAGATTGGGTGGTTAGATAACTTAATAACTCAGTGAATTGGTTAGGGAATTTGGAGAACCAACGACTTGGTTGTGAAATTCTTGAAACTCACAATATTTAAAGAAAGTCGGGAGATTGAGTGGTTAGATAACTTAAGAACTCAATGACTTGGTTAGGGATTTTGGAGAACCAATGACTTGATTGTGAAACTCTTGAAACCCACAACATTTAAAGGCAGGCGAGGCTATGACTAACTGATAGTTGTGGTGGTTGGCTAGCGGTAGTGATGCGGGGTCGAGTTGGCAGTGGGGACCACTTGGAACTTATATCGAAGGGAGACAATGAGGTTGACTTGGTAACTCATGAATAACATCGAAGTGAGACCTGATTAGTGTTGAGATGGTTGGTTTCTGACTATTGATGTTTGGTTTAGCAGGTTGAAACAAACATCAAATCCAATGCAATTTTTTGACAGTTAAATGTTTGTGACGGTTTGTGTACAATTAAAATGGTTGGTTCTCTAGAACTAAAGCGACAATGGGTGAATGGTATACATTGCAACACTTTGTAACAAATTTGGGGTTCAGTTGATTGATGTTCTACATTGTATGCTATACAAGCATTGCAACAGTGTGAGAGAACAACTGTAATTAGAATTTGTGTACAAGGTTAATCATGGAAATGTATGCTACTGTGAATTAACACCTGAAGTGGAGTTTGTAACTCTGTATGTAATTGACTTAATGTAATACATAGTGAATTTACTTGGTGTGTGGGTTTTTCTCTTGTAAGGGTTTTCCCACGTAAATATGGTGTTCAATTTTGTGTGTTAAATTGTCTATTCTTTTGTTATGTTGTTGTGCATCTTAATGACTGTAACTCAAGTTAAATGAAATTTTCTTCACTTCTTTCTTGAGAATTTTTCCTTTGGAAGGCGTTTCCGCATCGATCTTTCCTTACAAGTGATATCAGAGCCTGGCCAGTTGTGTTATCTTCATGGGTAGAGCTGGTTTTTTGTGCTAATTCTGTTTAGTGGGAATCTTGTAGAGAAAACTGATTGTCTTGATTACAGATTGAGATGACAAGCACAACAAGAAGAGTAGAAATTGAAAAGTTCGATGGTATAAATTTTGACTTGTGGAATCTCAAAATGGAAGACCTGTTGGTGGATAGATATCTTTGGATTTTTGTGTTTGGAACTAAACCATTAGGTATGAATCAAGCAGATTGGGACCTCATAGATAGAAAATCTAGAGGATTGATAAGACTTTGTTTGGAACTCTGTTCTCTTAAACATCCATGAGGAGAAGACTACATCTTCATTATGGAAGAAACTTGGTGATATTTATCAAGGGAAGTCTTTGGTGAATAAGTTATTCCCAAGGAAGAATTTATACTCCTTGAAGATGGAGGAAGGTGAATATGTAACAGACCATTCAAATTATTTTAATATGATTGTTACTTAGTTGGCATTTGTAGGTGTAAATATTGATGACGAGGATCGATGTATGATTTTTTTGTTTTCCTTTCCTGACATGTGGGACCATTCGACGATGGCTATTGGAAGTACAAAAACCACCTTTAAAATGGAAGACTTGGTTGCTTCGTTATTGTCAGAAGAAATACGAATGAAATTTTCTGAGATGGCCAAGGAAGCTCTTTTTGTTCAAGGAAAATCAAAGGATAGAAATAAGAAAGATAAAAAGTTGAGATCCAAATCTGAAGTGAGATCAAAATATCCTAGCAAGAAGTCCAAATTGAAATGTTGGAATTGTAGGAAAACTGGACATGTATGAAAGGATTACAAAGAGAAGAAAATAAGAAGAAGAAAAACTCTCTGGATAATATTTCTTCTTAGAGCGATGCATATGCCCTCATTTCAACCTTGGCAACTCATGCATCATATGATGTTTGGCTAATTGACTCAAGAGAATATTTTCACATGACATCTCACAAAGATTGGTTCATGAAGTATGAAAAGTATGATGGTAGAAAGGTGTACCTAAAAAAAGATTCATCTCTTGAAATTGTTGGCCATGGAAGAGTCAAAATCCAATTTCATAACAAAAGAATCAAAGTAATTGATGGTGTAATTCACATACCAAGTCTAGCTCAAAATTTGATTTCTATTATTAAGCTGAATGATGTTGACATGCAAGTTACATTCTTGAGTGGTGGCTGAAAAATTACTAGAGGCTCAATGGTGTTGGCCAAGGCTACATGTATAGACACTCTGTACAAGTTGGATGCACGTTTTGTTAGATGTAACATCTTTGTAAAGTCAGATAAATCTGCTAGCATAGGGAAGGTGGAAAACGTTCCCCTGGGTGAAAACTCTTTGGAGGTGAAACTCCCAGCAGAGAAAACCTTGCTATGGCATCATAGGCTCAGTCACATAGGAGAAAATGGCTTGAAATCTTAAAAAAATAAAGGTAGAAGGGAGCTGGTTGATTGTAACCTTGAGTTTGATTTTTGTGAACATTGCATTTATGGAAAGCAATACCGTGTTTCATTTTATTCGAGTCCTCATAAGTCTTCTGGAATACTGGATTATGTTCACTATGATATCAAAGTCTAAATATTGTGTTTCTTTTATTGATGATTATTCGAGAAGGGAATTTGTGTATTTTCTTAAAATTAAATTAGAGGTGTTTAGTCGGTTTAAAGAGTTTAAAAACTTAGTAGAAAATCAGTCTAGAAGGACAATTAGATGCTTGAGGATGGATAATGGCGGTGAGTTCTTTTCTGTAGATTTTGAGAGGTATTGCAAAGACCATGGGATTAAAAGGCATAAAAATACACCTTACACTCCACAATAGAATGGAGTTATTGAAAGGTTAAACATGGCGCTAATGGAAAGAGTGAAAAGTATGCTAATTAGAGCTAGTTTGGAGAAGAAGTTCTAGTCTGAGGTTGTGGGTATAACATGTTACTTGATTAATCATTCACCTAGTTCGACTCTTGTTGAAATAACACCTATGAAAGTGTTGTCTGGTAAGAAGCCCTCTTTGAGACATATTCGTGTCTTTGGCTATGAGGCATATGCATATGTGCCGAATGAGAAAAGATCTAAGTTGGAGATTTTTTTTTTAAATGTGTTTTCATTGGTTATGGTATTGGCATGAAAGGATACAAGCTTTGGAATCCTATTACTGAGAAGGTTTTGTACAACAAAAGTGTAATATTTCGTGAGTTGAAACCTTCTACAATTTATCTGTAGTCAAAGATGAAAGATGATAAGAACAAAGAAGTAGTTAAAATTCCTCTAACTCTAGAAAAAGAGGAACTTAAAATTCAAAGTGTACCTGAATCTGAGGAGAGATCTAGTAGTTATGATAGTTATGAATAGGAAGAAGAACCACAACCTCAACCTTAGCTTGTGAGGAGGTCTACACGAGAAAAGTGGCAACCTGATAGGTATGGATTTTCCATGTTGGATTCTAGTTGTGCATATGCTTTGATTACTAGCACTGATGAGCCTAGGACTATAAGGGAGGCTATTAATATGTCTGATTCAATTTTCTAGTTGGAAGCCATGAATGAGGAAATGACATCATTGAAAAATAATGAAACCTGGGATTTGGTACCTTTGCCTAAAGGTCGAAAGCTTGTTGGTTGCGAATGGGTATTTAAGAAGAAAATTGGTCTGGATGGAAGTGTGAAAAAGTATAAAGCTAGGTTGGTCATGAAAGGTTATTCCTAGGTAGAGGGAATTGATTATGGAGAAATATTTTTTCCAGTAGCTAAAATGACATCTATCAGATTTCTATTGTCACTTGCAGCTTCATATGACTTAGAGGTTGAGCAGATGGATGTGAAGACAATATTTATTCATGGAGATCTATAAGAATGAATTTATATGTTCTAGTGTGTTCAAGAGAAATCTACTAGTCTAAAAACACAAAACAAAATAGAATGCAAGAGAAGCAAATAACACATAACACCTCAAGATTGGGATATGTTAACTCACACAAAATAAAGATAAAACAAGCAACAAATTATAACTTGTGTTGAGTTGATCTTTGGTTGGCCCTTTGATAGTTGACAATGTGTGCTCCTTGGAAGATAAGTTTGTAATGATGGTGGTTGAAGGATTAATAGTGGTGGGTGAATGTCATAATGAATGCTAGGATGTAAATGCAAGATCTAAGTTGCTGCAATAAATGGCTAAGATACTTGGCTTGAGAGCATGAATGCATGAAATAACAAGTTCTAAAATCTAGATCTCCAACCCCTATAATGAATGAAGAGGGGAGTATTTATAGAAGAATTTGAATTCTCTAGAGGATTCAATAGTCGAGATTGAGCCACCATGGCCAAGATGGAGGGCTATGGGGAGTTGAGGACTCACAAGCCCTCACATCTTGCCATGTGGCAGGTGAAGTGTCCAAAGGACAAAGTGAGATGGCAAGGGTACAAGTGACATGGAAAAGGCCATGTTGTCCCAAGCTACTTGCAAGTACCTTGGAATGGGAGAGGATTTCCCAAAAAAGGTATTCCTTGGCCCCATATGGGGCTGAAAGTGACAAGTGAGGACTTTTAGAAATTCCACTCTTGTCACCATGGGGATTGGAGATGGCCTTGGAGGAATAAAAGTGAATTTTTAATTAACTTTTTGGAAGAAACCAATGGGTAAGACAAGGTTCCTCCTAAAAGGGGTGCTTGTCTCATGGGTATGATGTGACCTTTGAGAGGTCATGGGGAAGATAAATGCATAGAGGGAATAAGTGTAAATTTTTAATTCACATGGAGAAGAGGTCAACCCAAAAGAGGTAAGTATCAAGAAAGGTTGACTTAAGGACATGTTAGAAAAGGTAATTGATTAGGATTAGGATTGTGAAAATAGGTGATTAGGCTAATTAATGGGGATTAGAGGCAAGTGGATAGATATGGAGGATGTCACATTAATCCTAATTAAGGATATGCACATCTTAATAAAGGATTAATTAAATTAACCCAAATTAGTGAAAGGGTTATGGACGATGGGACAATGAGAAAGAAGAAAAAAATGAAAATTGAAAAGGATAATTGACTAAATTAAATAAATTGATTGATTTATTTAATTTAGAGAGGAAATGGTAAAGGATAAGATATTTAATTAAATACTTTTGGGGACCTTAGGGAAAGGGAATGATATTAATTAAATATATCATTTAATTAATATAGATGGATTGGATGAATAAATGATAGGATTTTGACCATATGGGAGTGGTCAAATTTAGATGTCTACATTTTTCCCCTCTTTGAGATGTTACGAAGTAGCATCATTTAAAAGAAAATTAAAATATAGCACTTAGAAGAATATGGTTAGATTAATGAAGATGCCCCAATCATTCGAGGAGTGACTAGGAGGAAAGATGATGGGAGTGAAGACTTAGATTCAGATTGAGGATGCCCCCTCAAGAGGACATGCGGGTTTAAGAGAACACAGGTGTGCTCTCAAAATGAATGGGATGATGCAAAGTGATGGATGAGAGAGGATGATGATATGAAGAGATAAAAGCAAGCACAAATGGATTCTATGAAAAATATGTTGTTGCCCTAGTCAAGCTACAAGCCAGGATGGACTGATGGTTGATGGAGTGTTTTTGTTGAGGGAAAGATACATCTCAATGAGAGTGTTATTGATGAGGGAAGGATACATCCCATAACAACACAAGGATAGGGAAGGATACATACCATTGCTGATGATGATGATAGTGTTGTTGATGAGGAAATGATACATCCCAAAACAACACAAAAGGATAGGGAAAGATACACCCCGATGATGACGATGATGATGATGATTCAATCAAGGATTGTAGGAAGGCTGGGAACAAGACCAACGATGTGATTAGATAATTTGTGCTAGATTGAATGGAGTAGGATTGGATGGAGATGTGAGATGGTTAAAATGAATGAAGATGATGGATGCAATGCAATGGATGGGAAAATGCAATTTTCCATTTTTGGAGCACTGATTTTTTCTATAGCATAAGACACCAGGTACCATGGTATATAGACCAAGGCAGATTAGTGTCTAATGAATACACAAACACAACAAACAAGAAGGCTATCCCAACACCCCAAATTCATGATGACTTTGGTTGGGCCAGGTATTGGGATAACCACAAGCACAAGACAATGCCCTAGCATAACACAAGACCTCAAGGGTCTTGGTGGGTACTACATGGGACAACCAAGAAGACAACAACAAAGAAAGATTAAGATATGCCCCTATGTTAACTAGTCAAAACACACCATAATATGACAGATCATGGCGGCCTTGACAAATGATGATAGGGAGCTCAAATGATAAACAAAATTCCAAAAGCATCAAAAGAGCACAGTCAAATTTCAAATGTATTTTGCCACAAGATCACAAGGATGGATGGGATTGATGAGGTCTGTTAGGAAGGATACATCCTATTGAGACCAAAGATGGAGGATAAATTGGTTGATCGACATGACGTGGGATAGCTGAAACTGATTGAACCTTATGAGATTGATGACCTTTGTTTTGGAAGCACTAGCTAGGATAGGGATGTACTTGATGACATGGAAAGACGATGAGACATAAGGCAACAAGAAGACAAAATGACAAGGTGATAAAACAAACATACCCTAAAGACTTAGGGGACACAAGACCGACACACCTTAAAGATTGAGGGGCTAAGGGGTTGATCAAAGATCAACCTTGCCTATATGAAAGCATAGAGCCCTCGTAGTTTGACAAAAGACCATGGATAAAAGTGGAAAGAGGATAATGGAGACCTCGATGAATAGTGTAGATTGGACGGACCAATGCCCTAGGGGTGGATCAAATGATCGAACTTGCCCACATAGTTTGACACAAGGCCAAAGATAAACGATGGAAGATGACAAGACAGACAAAAGACAGAACTCTGGGGGCGGATCAAATGATCGGCCTTGCCTAAGTGAAAGTGCAGGGGCAACGTAGTTTGACACATGACCAATGACAAACAACATATAAGGATGATGAGATGACCGTGATAAGGGGATACACTGATATGATGAGCCAGGATAGGTCGTACAAATGGGATGGTCAATACACATAAGATAAAGCTCATGGATGGGATAGTTATCCAAATCATCGAAAGAGGAAGTGGGAGGATGGGATGAAAAAATGATAAAATATTAGGAAGATGTAGAAAATAGATAGGAGTAATGATAGTGATGTGAATGGAATTGGATTGCATGGGGGGTAGCCTATAGCTATATACCAATGAAAAGGGATTAGGATAGGAGAAAAATATAGATAAATGGATGGATTGATAAAGATGGGGAGATATGAAGATTCTAGGATAGGTGGACAGAGGGATAAGGATTGGGAAAGATGGATAGGAAGATGGAGATGAATGAGATTTTTAGATAGATGGATGGGGAGATAAGGATGAAAGGACTAGTGGATGAGAGTATAGGAAGATAAGGATTTGGTATATGGAAGGGATTACTTGGAGGGATGGATGGTTGATGTCTCCCAGGACTCTGTCACAAATAAGGAGATTCCCCCACTCTATATGTGTAATGGGTGACGAGGCAAGAGGGATAGCAGGATGAGTGGATAAGGGAGCGAGATGGACATAGATAGGAGACATGGGTAAGGAAGGGATATGGGCATTGACATGATGGATGGATGATGAAGGTAGATGGATGTAGATAGTATGCATGGATTAGAAAAGTAGATAGGGATGTTAAGGAATATGATGGTGTATGGAGGAGGGGAATATATGCTAAGAGGTGTCCAAATCATGTATATATGTTTTCCCCTATCTAGGTCAAGATCACAAGGAAGATGGAGGGACTAGATACAAATTGGATATGATGGGTAGGATGTGGAAGATAGGTAGATATAGGAGATGGAGGAAAGGAATGTGTAGGTAGAAGCTACCCCTAATTGTGGAAGTAGTCCGGATGGGGGATTTATGCATGGCACCTGTCTTTCAAGTTTTCATCATGGTACTTATCCAAGGCTCTTGTTTTCCAAGTTTTCACCACTGGATGAAGTATTTCTCTTTACTATTTTTTTTATTCTTTACTTTTTCTCTTTTTCCCTTTTTTTGATATTTTAAAGATGGAAAAGACAGGGATATGGGAATTTGGAAGATATGTGATAAAGGGGATGGATGAAGGACTTAAGCATCAAGTTATATGTGTGGTAATAAGAGCCCATGTGAAAATAAACCATTGGATGTTGGTACAACCTTATTAGAATGGATGGATTATGCAACGGGATGGATCAAAGGGATTTGATGGGGGAGATATGTGGGATAATGGATGGGATGTTGGAAAGTGTATGGATGGAATGATGGAGTGGATATGTGATGGGGGAAGGTGTTCAGGACCAACATTGACACATGGGGTGGATGTGAAATGAAAGGAGGGTTGACGAATGGAGAGTGTGGCGATAATGGATGCGTTGGGATAGTGAAGTTTGGGACATAAGGACCCAAAATAGATTTAGGAGATGGAGGATGCAAATGATTAGCTTTGGGATTAGCAACTTTGGATGTCATTAGGGATTTTTCATTTGAAAGCATGGCATCTTTTTTCTTGGGAATCCACATGGTTTTGATTTTTTCTTTGGTGGGCCTTTGTGTCCTTTGGGATTGATTGGGCTTTTGGAGTTGATTTTTCTTTTCATCAACGTGTCTTTCAAAGGGGACATGAGGAGATTTAGATTCATGTGGAAGTTTGGATTTATACACTTTTGTTTTGGCATCCAAAGTGCTTTTAGTAGAAATGGGATGGTTATGGGGAGATGGATGATCTGGAGAGGACATGGATGGAGTGATAGAGGTAGGCTTGTGACGAGGATGTGTGGATGGAGGATGTGAGATAGCGTGCATGGAGGGGTGCCTTTGCTGATCTTGATTAAGAGCTATGAAGTTAGGATTTGTATGTCATGCACTAGGGATAGGAGGTGGATGGATGAAAGGATGAAAAAGATGAGTAATGGGGGATGGAGGGACATAAGGACCCAAAATGGACTTAGAGGATTAAGGAGGAAGATGGATAGTTGTGTTGAGGTAATATGATGGAGGAGGGGGGATGGTGGAAAATGGTTTGGTAGAACGATGGGAAGTGTCTCTCATTCCTTTAGGAGAGGATCATTTAAGATGTATGGAGGTTGTACCAAATTTTTGGATTGTGACTCTTGGGAGATATAACCAAGACCTTGTGTGCTTGGATGTTCTTTGACCTGGATGGGCTCTAAAGTACCTTGCTCATGAAGGCCTAAACCTTTTCCTTGATAGTTCATGTTCTTGAGCATGTGATATATGGTAGGGTGATTATTCTTTTGGAGGCATTATGTGACTCCGTTAGCAGGTGGAGTAGGAAGGGTGGTGCACATACTTTGTTTTTCTTCTACAAGAAGATCACCATGGATGAGCGTAATTTTTCCAAGGTGATATAAAGGTGGCGTTGGGGTGACAGCGCTAGGCAATGATGGAGGATCATGTGATGGAGAGGAGGGATAAAAACATCCTGATCAGGAGGAATGACTGATAAGGGATCAGGAGAGGGATTAGGTGGAATGAAATGATCCAGATTTATGGTTGTGGGTGATGAGGGCTCATGAGATGGGGTGAGTGGATCTTGAGTGCAAAGAGGATCATGGGATAGAGCAGGAGAGCTAGAGTGATCTTGAGATGGAGTGGATGGGATGGTAGGATTTTTATGTGGAGGAGGGGATTTTATTGTATGCTTTGGATTAAGCTCTTGGCATGATCATCTTGTGTGGAGGAGAGTTGGGGGGATTCCTCAAGTGGGGAAGATGAAAGAGTGAAGGATTCATGTAGTTCAGTAATATTAGGACTAGGAGGAGGGGATTGGATGTCTCCAATAGATTAGGTGGATCTAGCAGTAGAAGATGGGGATTCAATGGATTCAATGGGTTTGAAAGGCTCAACCATTTGGACAGTGTTAAGAATGGTAATGGGAGTGATAGGTGCAGGATGGAGGATGGCCTCATCCCTAGTGACTATACATGATAGAGTGGGAGGGAATTGTTTCACAACATCAAGATGTGGATGTGGTGATGTCTCTTCTATCATGAGTCCTTGGATGACATTTGGAAGGGATGTAGGATTATGTGGGGTGATGGGAATGGATGGAGGGTTAAGGGTGGTTGGAGGACTAGGATTAGGGATTCATGGATTAGGATTAGATGAGGGTATGGAAGTGGATGTAGAACTAGGAGGATATGCAGGACTAGGAGGAGATGGAGGATTAGGGTTAGGGATTGGTGGATTAGGATTAGAGGGGGGATTAAGATATAATGCGGTGAAGGGGGGAGTGATGCAAGAGGATGCATATGATGAATTAAGATAGGAGGATGTGGATGTTGGGTTAGGTTGGGAAGATTGAGATGGTGGGTAATAGTAGGAAGATGTGGATGATGGATTAGGACAAGAGGACATTGGTGGCAGATTCACGTAGGAGGACATGGATGGAGGATTAGGATGGAAATATGTGGAATTAATGTAAGGATATTGGGATGGGGGATTGTGATAGGAAGGTGTGGATGCTAGATTAAAACAAGAAGATTGAGGTGGCAAACTACCATAGGAAGACATGTATGGTGGGTTGGCATAGAAGGATATGGATGATGGATTAGGATAAGAGGATTGAGATGGTGGATTATGATAGGAATGTGTGAGTGTTGGATTATGATGGGAAGATTGGGATATGGGATTAAGGTAGAGGTATTGGGATTGTTGTTGTTGATGATGATAAGGATAGGAGGATGTGGATGTTGGGTAGGATAGAGGTTGAGAGGGGGGATATGATGAATATGTCGATGGTGAGGATGTTGGATATCCCTTATCAAGGGTAGCATAAGGACTGTTATTAGATGTGAATGAAGGCATGGGGGGATAGTTCAGAGAAGTAGTTGGATTTTGGGAGGCGATTGGAGAAATATTTCTAGCAATGATAGCATCAAGGGGATCTATATTACACTCTTCATGATCAACAAGACTTTTGTTATCATCATCAACGTAGTTAGGATTCCCTTTGACTACGATTATTGGTCATGTGAGAGGGGGATAAGGATTCATGATGGAGATGGATTAGAAGGAAAGAATAGATGATGGAAAGATAAATAGGATGGATAGGAAGAAGATATAGGTGGACTAAAGCTCAAGTTGGGATTCAAGTTAAGCTCGGATTGGGATTGAATAAAAGCTCAGATTAGGATGATGGGATTAAAGCTCATATTAGAACTGGATCGAAGCTTGGATTAGGACTAGATTAAAGCTTAGATTATGTTCCAGAATAGTTCAGGGGTGATAGGATTGAGAAAAAATAATTTTTTTTTTTTTAATTTTTTAATTTTTTTTTGGTTTTTTTTGTCATAGTAAATCGCATTTTCAGAGGTCTTCGAAGTGGAATTTGGGGTTGAAACTTGTGTTAGTCCCTAAAATTGTGTTGCCAAAGGCACACTATTTTAGGGACTAAATTAGAACTCTAGGAGACCTTTCTGATGGTGTAAACGGTTCTAAGTTCTAAGCACCAAGTAGAAAGTTATGACCCCAACAAGTTGGGGTAAATAAATTCCTAGTTTTTTTTTGAAAATTGGATGATTTGGGGATGGATAGGACGAGGAGGAATGATTGGATGATGATTTTGGGTTGAAGAAGATGTAGGCCAATTTTTATTTGAAGGATTAACTCTTTGGATGCGACGAACAAGGTAGAAAGAAGCTAAACGACCACTGAAAAGAACCCGAATGGGGCCTCAGATGAGGAAGAAAACGGTTGTTTCACCCCTGTTTGAGGGTAGGGTCACCTATTTGGGGAAAGGTCACTTGTCCAAGGTAGGGACACCCGTCTAGGGTAGGGTCGCCTGTCTAGGGTAGTGATGCCTTTCGAAGGGGCAAGGATGCATGTCGAAGGCAAGGACGCTTGTCCAAGGGGCAGTGATGCTTGTCCAAGGGGTAGGGATGCCCAAAACCCCTTCAGACAACCAAACGATGTCAAAAAAATTAACAAACAAACTGTCAAAATGGGTGAATGATCACACGAAACGAGTGAACAGATACTAAGAATGGATAAACGGATGGTCGGGATGGGTAAACGGGTACTCCAGATGAGGGAACGACACTCATAATGGGAAAATGGGTTCCTATAACGGGTGAATGGCTTCTTGGAATGGGTGAAAAACTGGTCAGAAAGGGGGAACGATGCTCAGAGTGGGAAAATGGATACCTAGAATGGACGAATGGATGGACGGAATGGGTAAATGGGTACTCCGGGCAAGGGAGGGACACTTAGAATGGGAAAACGGGTTCCTGGGATAGGGTAACAGCTAGTGAACAGAGGTTGAAAAAGGTTGTTCGGAAGGGAAAGGTCGCCCCTTTAGGGAAAGGTCACCCCTTTTGGGTAAGGTCACCCAAACAGTGGGCAAGGTCACCCAAACAGGGTGCAAAGTCGCCCAAACATGAAGAACTATGAAAAGTTTGACTTAAACAAGATAAACATCAGTTGAGATAGGGGGAAGGGTCACCCCTTTAGGGCAAGGTCACCCCTTGAGGGCAAGGACATCCATTTCCAGATAGAGTTTCCTTTGTGTTTTGGTCTGAACCTAACTTAGTCAAAAACAGTGATGGAAAAGGATGAAAACAACAAGTAAAAGGCCAAAACTAACTTACAAGTACTATTTTTTCACAAGAAAACACTTCAAACAACACAAGCCTAGTTCTAGTTTTAAAGGTATGGTCAACACAATCCTCTATTTGGGCTTAACAAGGTTTCTAGGGGCATCGCCGATATACGCATAGTACATGGGGCCCAAATCACGAACATCAGTTTGTCACAAGCGTGAGTCAGGAGCAGCCAACAAGAAACTAGGAGCTCAAACCAACTCTTCACATCTATCTACATATCACCCTAGCTTTGACGCTCCACCAGACATGACGTGAATGGATTGAGGTATAGCTTTTGCCTCCCCCCTTTATATACCCCGACGGTGTGTGTGGTTGGAATCGTCCCTTAGGGTGATGAAATCTCCAAGCAAGTCCCACTAATAAAATAAAAAAGGGTAAAAGGACTAAGTGGACTATGATTTATCTTCACCCAGGATCGCCAAATGCCGTAGGGGGATTGGATACATCAATAGTCCACTTTCAAACACAACAAGATTATTTGACCCTTTAATTAGTCCTAAGTTCTTAGTTTAAATAAATGAAAGCACAAAACCAACTAAACAAAGTTTTCTCCACTTGCAACACACTTGTCAGTAGTTTTGTTTTTTGTCTTTGACAAGCGAACTCTATTTTGGGTCTAGCCGCCTATTTTGTGAACCTGCAAAATGTTAGAAAGCTAAAAAACAACAGAAAGCATGAAGCAAAATAATCTGGCTATTTGGGCAAGGTCACCCCTCCTGAGCAAGGTCACCCCTCCTGGACAAGGCCACCTATTCTGTGCACCTGCAAACAATCAGAAGGTAGAAAACAACAAAAATAGAAGCAAAACAATCTGGTTGTTTGGGCAAGGTCACCGCTCTTGGGCAAGGTCACCTCTGTGTTTCAGAATATGCAAAACCTCAAAAAATAGAAAACGTGAAAGTAATGGACCCGTGACGTGGGTCCCACCAGGCATGCCATAAATGTGATTAGGAGAAATCTACTAGTCCAAAAATGCAAAATAAAATAGAATGCAAGAGAAGAAAATAACACCTAACACCTCGAGATTGGGCTAAGTTAACTCACACAAAATAAAGATAAAACAAGCAACAAATTATACCTTGTGTTGAGTTGATCTTTGGTTAGCCCTTTGAGAGTGGAAAATGTGTGCTCCTTGGACGATAAGCTTGTAATGATGGTGGTTGAAGGATTAATGGTGGTGTTTGAATGCCATAATGAATGATAGGATGTAAATTCAAGAGCTAAGTTGCTGCAATAAATGGCTAAGATACTTGGCTTGAGAGCAGGAATGCATGAAATAACAAGTTCTAAAATCTAGATCTCCAACCCCTTTAATGAATGAAGAGGGGGGTATTTAAGAAGAATATGAATTATCTAAATGATTAAATGTTCAATATTTAGCCACCATGGCCAAGATGGAGGGCTATGGTGAGTTGAGGACTCAAAAGCCCTCACATATCTCCATGTGGTGGGTGAAGTGTCCAAAGGACAAGGTGAGATGGTAAGGGTACAAGTGACATGGAAAAGGCCATGTGGTCTCAAGGTACTTGCAAGTACCTTGGGATTGAAGAGGATTTCCCAAAAAAGGTATTCCTTGGCCCCATATGGGGCTGAAAGTGACAAGTGAGGACTTTTAGAAATTCCACTCTTGTCACCATGGAGATTGGAGATGGCCTTGGAGGAATAAAAGTAAATTTTTAATTCACTTTTTGGAAGAAACCAATGGGTAAGATAAGATTCCCCCTAAAAGAGGTCCTTGTCCCATGGGTATGATGTGACCTTTGAGAGGTCATGGGGAAGACAAATGTATAGGGAGAATAAGTGTGAATTTTTAATTCACATGGGGAAGAGGTCAACCCAAAAGAGGTAAGTACCAAATTTTTTTGACTTAAGGACATGTTATAAAAGGTAAGTGATTAGGATTATGATTGTTCAAATAGGTGATTATGCTAATTAATGGAGATTAGAGGCAAGTGGATAGATATGGAGGATGTGACATCAATCCTAATTAATGATATGCACATATTAATGAAGGATTAATTAAATTAACCCAAATTAGTGAAAGGGTTATGGAGGATGGGACAATGAGAGAGAAGAAAATAATTAAAAATTGAAAAGGATAATTGACTAAATTAAATAAATTTATTGATTTATTTAATCTAGAGAGGAAATGGTAAAGGATAAAGTATTTAATTAAATACTTTTGGAAACCTTAGGAAAAGAGAATGATATTAATTAAATATGTCATTTAATTAATATAGATGGCTTGGATGAATGAATGATAGGATTTTGACTATATGGGAGTGGTCAAATTTAGATGTCTACATCTAGCCTAAGCACTTAATTGAAAAATGTAAATAAATCTTGGTTTGCAAGTTAGAGAAATCTTTGTTTGGTTTAAAACAATCACCTAGAATATGGTACCAAAATTTTGACATGTTTGTGTTGTCATTGGGATTTGTAAGATCAAAATCAGATCATTGTGTGTAATGCAATATTGAAAATTATCGTTTACTTATTATTGCCCTGTATGTGGATGATATGTTATTCTTTGGGAATAGTAAGGGTATGATTTCTGATCTAAAATCTCAATTGTCAGCACAATTTGAAATGAAATATTTAGGTGCAACAAGGTATATTATGGGTATGGAAATAAAAAGGGATAGGGGAAGTAGAAAGATTTGGCTCAACCAGAGTGAGTATATTAATTTTTTCCTTGAGAGATTTAATATGATAGATTGCAAGCAGTTAGTTGTTCCAATGTTGTAGGGAATAAAGCTATCCATTGAAGATTGTTGGAAGTCTCCTACTGAGATGGAGGACATGACCAGGGTGACTTATGCAAGTGCAATTAGTATTTTAATGTATGCAATGGTTTGTACCAGGCCAGACATTGCCCAAGAAGTGGGAGTACTTAGTCGGTTTATGGATAATCCAAGAAGGACACATTGGGATGTTGTAAAGAGAGGTTTTTAGATATTTGAAGGGTACTTCAAAGTATGATTTGTGTTATCATGGAAAATCGGTTGGATTACAAGGATCTCTTAACATTCATGGGTATGCGGATTATGATTGGACAAGGGAAATTGAAAACAAAAGATCCACCAGTGGATACATCTTCATATTATTCGGTGGTGCAATTAGTTGGATGAGCAAGAAGGATGTTGTAGTCGCTTTATCTACTATTGAGGTAGAGTACATGATAGCAACACATGCTTATAAAAAATACATTTGGCTTAAATGTTTGTGTTCTGATGTTGGGTTTAATGTAGGGAAAATTATGATTTGCTGTGACAATCAGAGTGCTATTTGTTTGGAAAAAAATCCCACTTTCCATGCCAGGATGAAGCATATCGATGTTTAGTATCATTTCGTTTGTGATATGGTAGAAGATGAAAAGGTTAATCTAAAAAAAGTGGATACTTTGGAGAATGTCGCTGATGCATTGATAAAACCAGTGAGCACAAATAAGTACATGTGGTGTGCTAGTTCGATGGGCCTTGGGGCCTATGAATTTTAATAACTTCAAGTTTGGAAGAAGCCAGTAAGTCTTCGTCAAGTTAGAGCATGTTGGAAAATGTGCCTCAACTTGTTGGCTTGGAACTTCCCTTAAATCTTGACACTTTTCCCTTTATCGACCTGAATGTCACGTGATCATGAAAAACTAGAACTTTGGAACCACTGATTAGGAGTTGTGAATTTTTGCAAACCTCTGACTTATCAATCGCAAAGACAAGCGGATCATAAAAATATAGAACCTTATAACCGCAAGTTGGGAGTTCTGAAGTTCTTGAAACCCACAACATTTAAAGAAAGTCGGGAGATAGGGTGGTTAGATAACTTAAGAAATCAACGACTTAGTTAGGGAATTAGGAGAACCAACAACTTGGTTGTGAAATTATTGAAACCTACGATATTTAAAGAAAGTTGGGAGGTCAGGTGGTTAGATAACTTAAGAGCTCAACAACTTGGTTAGGGAATTTGGAAAACCAGTGACTTGGTTGTGAAATTCTTGAAACCTATGACATTTAAAGGCTGCCAAGGATTTGTCTAACCTATAGTTGTGGTGGTTGGTTGGCGATGGTGACATGGAGTCGAGTTGGCAGTGGGGACCACTTGGAACTTATATCAAAGGGAGACAATGAGGTTGACTTAGTAATGCATGAATAATGTCGAAGTGGGACCCGATTGGTGTTGAGATGGAAAGCAATGGTTGGTTGTTGACTGTTGACATTTGGTTTAGCAGGTTGAAATGAACATCGAAGCTGATGCATTTTTTTGAAAGTTATGTGTTTTTGATGGTTTATGTATAGTTGAAATAATTGGTTCTTTGGAAATGAAGCGATGATGTGTGAATGGTATGTATTGCAACACTCTATAACGAAGTTGGGGTTCAATTGATTGATGTTCTACATTGTATGCTATATGAGCATTGTAACGGTTTGAGAGAACAACTATAATCAAAATCTATGTATGAGGTTATTCAGGGAAATGTATGCTACTATGAATTAACACCTGAAGTGGAGTCTGTAACTTTGTATGTAATTGATTTATTGTAATACAAAGTGACTTTACTTGGTGTGTGGATTTTTTTCTCATAAGGGTTTTCCAACATAAATCTGGTGTTCAATTTTGTGTGTGTTAAATTGTTTATTCTCTTGTTCTATTTTTGTGCATCTTAATGGCTATAAATTGAGTTAAATGAATTTTTTTTCACTTCTTTCTTGGGAATTTTTCATTTGGAAGGCATTTCTGCACTGAGATTTCCTTAGAATAAAGACACTCTTAAATTTATCTAGTATTCTCCCCATGTTGAATGTAATGAACAACCTTGTGAAAAAAGACCAAGACATAACTATATATATTAATGAATATAGTAAACTATGAAGAATTACATGCATGGCCCTTGATAATCTATATCTATTAGATTGTCCATTTTGAATTCCAAAATTTATAAGCTAGGAGTTAATTATAGGTTTGGACAGTCCTAATTTTTTTATAGTTTAATGTAAGTAGGGAGTTATGTGTCTTTGTATGTGGATTTGAGATACCAATGCACTATTGTACGACAGTCAAACACTCTACTAGAGAACTACCTATTACAAAGGAAGCTTTTAATGATATTGTTAAATTTGTAAGTGGTATTTTAAAATCTATTACAATTTCTTTTTCCTCAAAGATTATTGAACGATTCCCTCAAGATGAAATAATTGAAGCCATGTCTATTGTGTATCCTCAATTTTTGGTCCCAGTCCACCAGTGATAACTTTAAGAAACCCCCCTCAAAAAAAGATATAAAATCTTGGTGAATCTTTCATTTTTTAGAAAAAAATATTAATTTTTATTGACGAATCTTTCATTAAAAAAAATAAAATTTATTGATGATTTTTTTTACATCACTAAAATTTTGTAGAAAATTTAGGCGAATCTTGAAAATAATAGGAAAATGTATTAATTATGATGGCGAATCTATCCAATCTAAACATAATTATCATGGAAAAGTAGGGGTGGAAATTATCGATGCGTTTAAGGGGTAGACTATAATATTTAGTTGTCACTGTTATTTTAAATATAATATAATGGTCCTCATTATATTCTACAAGGTAAAATGTACCCATAATATATAATTCTCATGGGGCTCAATTTTTATTTTAGATAATTGATCTAACGACCCTTGTTGTACCCTACGAGGTAAAATGTACCCACAACCTATAATGCTCATGAGACCTAAAAATATGGGCCCCATGAGCATTACAAATTGTGGGTACATTTTACCTTGTGGAATACTAGAGGACCATTAGGTTATATTATAAATCAATGATGGAAACTAAAGATTAGAAATATGGTCCTAAAGTACCTAATAATTATGATATACTATTGGCGAATTAATATAAATTTCTATTATAATTTATATAATTTAGGCAAATCTGATCTAATCATATATCAAATATTGTGGCAAACTTTTTACTTAATTTTTTTAATAAAATGAATTCTTTGGTAATTTAAATAAGACTATAATAAACTTTTGTAAAAATGTTGCGATTCAAGTCATGTTATAGCTCGAACTATTAGCCAATTTTGGAATCCAAAATTTCAACTATTAGCCACTAAAAAATCATTGCAGACCATTATCAAATACCATAATAATTTCATATAAAAGTAATTACCTTGGTTGAACACTTTTCAAAAAGTTCAAAATACACTGGACAAAGAATAAAAGGAATTAAAAATGAAACTAAGCTTAGAGAACAAGCTTCCCATTTTGCAACAAGCATGATTGAATAATTTGACTCCATAGAGAATCTCATGCAAGCAGGATCAATAATAAGGGTTTGGGCAACCTTTGGTCAGAGTAAAATATTATGTGATTCATTCTCGAAACATTTCAAACTTGTTGATTTATATCAAACAACAATATTGGGGTTAGTAGAGGATGAGAGAGTTTTCATTGTATTGGGGTTTTTGAAATAAAAGATAAGAAAAAAACTAGACAAGAATTTAGAAAATTGCTTGAGGATGTATACAATTAGGTATGATATTCGAAGTTTTCCTTTTGAAAGGGCACTCACGATTTGGAAGTCCATATGAGAAAGAAGAGGGTTGTGCAACACTTCAAACGTTAGTGGTAGTGGCACAAATAACAATGACACAATGAATGTTGAACTTGAGATGTAGTTGGGTGATCCCACAATGCTATGTCTCACTTTTTTCCTAAGATGGACATTTACATAAATATTTTTAACTGAATCTTCATCTTTCGAGACCTATAGCAACTAAACCGTTAAGAATTTCAAGATGATGCGAACTAGTGATTTGTCATAATTTTTGTGTAGATTATAAACATATGTATATATCAAAATAAATTATGAATATTTCAACATCTCCTTTAATAACTAGTTTTAAACAAAAAACAACATTTTCAAAAGTAATGTTTGTGTCGTAAAACATAATTTTTTTTCTATAAATGATAAATTCTAATTTTTGAAATATAGATTGTCAACATCAATACAAAGGGAATGAATATTTTTTCATAATTTTTGGTTACATATTTTTTTAATTAATTTTTGAAGTCACTGTAACTATAATTTGGACATACGTGTGTGTTGTATAACATAACTTGTTATGTATGTGTCAAAATCCAATTTTTTTGGTGAAACAAAAACATCAACACAAAGGGAATGGATATTTTTTGAATTTATTTTACAATGTTTTACTATTTTTAAACCTACGCAGAATGAAGAGTTCGATGTTCAGAGAAAAACCTATGTTCAGTAAAAATTGAAAATTAAATACATGATAAAATGAGAACATATTGAAATTATACTTGTTAAAAAGCTCATTTTGAGGGCTACGATCTTGCAAAATACCTTATCAATTTAAGCTCCTTTACAAGTCCAAACCAGGGTTTGAAATTGAAATTTCAAAGGAGATTTTGATTTAGATACAATTTTTTTCATTTTTAGCACCTTCACTACAAGGTACCTTCGATTGAAGGTCTTACCTTTGATAAAAGGTCCCCATGCAAAAAAGCCATTTTATAGCATTTTTTTTTTATGAAAACTACCTTCTAGTGAAGGTCCACCTTCTATCGAAGTTGTGTAGTTGCATACCTTCGCTCGAAGGTACCTTCGATCGAAGTTTAATTCATTCGAAGGTGAGCAAGTGAATTTAGCTCGACTACTCCAAAAATTTCCTCTCTCACAAAAGTGAGACACAACTTTGTGATTTCACCCAATTAAGAAAACGTATGTAGGGTGAAGAAAATGAAGACTAGACTTAGAGTCAAGCTAGCTCTCAATCTCATCGTCAAAGTGATGACCAAGAGGTAAATTGCTAAATGCAAGGAATTTAGTAGTTTTTAGGTATTTATACTACATTTCATGAACCATATTCGGAACTGTCGTTGACGATATTTTATATTGTATTCCATGAAATTATGAATTAGATTGAATAAATTAATATACTACTATTTTCCATTGTTCCAAATTTCTAATATAGAATGTAGATTCTAAATTTTAATTGTTGTCTAGGGATTTAGTAGTTTCTAGGTATTTAAATTTTATACTACATTTTATGAATATAGATTTATATTTCAAACTATAGTTGATGATATTATATATTATATTCTATAAAATTATGAATCAAATTAAATAATTTTATATTTTAATTGTGTCATACTGATAAGTTTTACATGTACTCAATGATTCATCATTCAACTCAATGCTTAATAACATATAAAAAACAATAGAATATACAAAATTAGCAATAATTTAATGAGTATCTAGTAGTAGAAACTAAAGTTTTTCTTAAATTGAGCAAATAAATAATACAAATAATTGGAAACATTAATGAATTTGAGTTTTGTATTGATTTTCAAATGAAGGAATACATAGAGCCAATACAAACTCTTTCTCAAAGACAAATCTACACATATCTGAGTTGGAAAATCATATTATCAAATCATTCTATTAGCTTTTGTAGCATGCTCCACTATTCATCTGATGGAAGTGCCATTTGTTGTAACTGATAGTTTTTGATGAAAGGAAATATGCATCCACCTGAGATAATTTCCACATAACCCAAATAGAGAAATCTATGCAAATAAGTATTCAAAATTCATATTCAAAAGAATAGACAACATACCATCAAAGATGACACAATATATACCCTTAGAAAACCCTCAATTGGGAAAGCCCAGACTCCAAAAGCATCCATCGCTCATGTATTATTCAATGATAAACATTACAATACATCTTCAGACTCCTTCATGAACACATTTGAAACATCAAGTTCCCTACAAGTACTATATGTGAACAAGCATGTAACCAAACATCCCATTCCACGCTTCAAATCTCACAAATGGTAACAAGATATGCTCTCAACCCCTTAGCCAAATAGCCAAGAAAACTATGCAATAAGACAACCTTAAACAACTACCCATGTGTTTGCTTTTATAGAAACAAGCTCACACAAACCACCAAGTGGTATTACATAAAACCATGTGACTAATACCGTGATCTTACAAAACCATTAACCCCTCATTTAATATTGGTAGTAATTTTTCTCAATATTAAATATTTTTTCCATGTGCAACCCCACATTAAATATTTAACCCAATGTTACATACAACACATAAAGTGGCCCCAAGAATTCAAGAACCATGAGATGCATTTATCCCTATATCTCCTAGGTGCACTACATAATAAATAAATAATTACATTATAACATTATGCAACAGGGGCAACACACCTTTTCCTAACATTCTCCCACTTGTTGTATACATTTCATAAGGGGTAAACAAGTAAACTCAAACATGAATAAGGGAACAATCCCCATAGCCACATATACCGTCAAGTAATCAAAGTGCTTCATGTGCTCCATCAAGATACTTGCAACAAGAATCAAGGTGACCATCACCTCAAGCATGAATTCTCTCATCCTCCATCATGCCAATGCACAAAGATAAGAATCCATCCAAAGAGATACCACACTATCTATCACAAAGAAGCATAAGTCTTGCCTCCAACTGATATCCCAATACACAAATAGTCAATCAAAAGGTAACAAGTATGTATCAATAGCTATCAAGATATAATCGCCATAGTTTAAAATAACACCCACATCAAATGCTAACACATCCAACTATCCATACCTCAAAGGTATACAAATCATAACAAGTGAACCTCATACCACCAACATATACAACCCATAACATGCAATCACAAGCTCCAAGTGCCAAACCTATCATAAAATAAACATACACATACAAGAATTCCCCCTGCATAGGTAATGTCAAATCCGAAAAAATGGTCAAGGCATCCAAGATCCACGAATATAAATACATAGAAATGTAACCAACATCATGCAGTACCAAGGAACATTCACAAAGATATGCAAATCCTGCAAACCAATATGCTGCAATACATCTCTCACCACAAGTCTCCATAGCTCTCCCAAGTTCTCCACAACTAATAAAGGAAAGAGATAAATTAATATCAATATCGTCATCAAAGAACAATGAAAAACACATGAACACAAACATAGTGATCACCATAGCTCCACACAAGATCAAATCCAATGTCATGTGAATACAAACATCCAAGAAGAAGAACAAGGCCAAAGAGAGAACGTACAAATCATAACCTATAACATGTCCTTCTACACACACCTCTATATGGTAATTTATGATAAATATGATCTCCATAAAACCAAAAGAGATTAGCACTATCCACATCTAACCATAACCAAGATGTATGCATCTCAAACCAAAGGAAGATCAAACCATAACCATTCCCAATCAAGGAAATACGCCCAATAACATCTCCTAAACTCAACATCAATGAATAATATCATAATGCATAAGGAGATAAAAATTCAAACATACCTCAAAAGAACCCTCAAGAACTAACTATCCATAGCTCATGAGCCATATGCATGAGAAGATAAAACATAAAACATAATGCGCCTGGAAGTAATAATGGGTAATACCTCTCAAATGATAAAATGTTGAGTAGACCAAGAGTGGGGAATGAGAATGCTCCCCCAAGATGTCCAAGTCATCATGATTCATCTAAGAACAATATCTTCATAGGTCCATGTTGAAATCACATCCAACCAAGGTGTAGGCTCCTCAAACTTCTAGCTAAAAAATCATCAATGAGTGACCATCTCAACACATGTCTCTAATCACAAGAGATCTCCTAGCCTCACCTATGTATCAAAGTATTCATGAGTATCTATAACTGATCAATCCATACCAAAATCCAAATACAACATAGCATCATCATGAATATCTCAAGAAAATGATCAATATACTCAATACCAAGAGAACCAACCAAGATCAATGCCAAAGTCCCAATCATGAATCAAGAACTCAATCATGACATCAAGATCTCACATATCCTTAAAAGAAGATCATATGATCCAATGAACATATCATGCACAAGTATCATGCAAAATCTCTGTACAATCAAGAGTCCATCATGAAATAATACATAACCATCCTATCAAACAAGGATCACATGTAAAATGCCAAATCATGACACCTCAACTAAAGACTAAGGAGTCCTCCATGGCTAACCAATATTTCAACATCTACAAACCACATGAAGATATCCATCTCCTATCAATGAAAGCCAAGATGTCAAAGAACCCTCACTACATAGAAACATGATCTGAGAGTCCATCCACGACACCAAAAAACATTGCAAAAGATTTTCCACCATTAAATGGTGAATCCACATCATCACCATAAGATCTCACTGAACCGTGATATTGAGCTCTCTATGGAAACATGATAACCATCCTCTAAATGAAGTTCCTCCATGGCCCCAACACAATAAAATAACTCAACATAGAGCTTCTAAAGGGAAGAGTACAAACCATGATCTCCAAATCCAAGAAGATACAACATCGCCCAACCATCACTATCACAAGCTCCCACTTAATTGTGTAATCAAGCTATCCATGAAATGATGATAAAAATATCCTCAATGAAGATCAACTATAACCATGATCCTCAAGCCAAGAAGATACACCGCCACAAACCAAAACAAGAATCAATCCAACACCACCAATAATGTACCTGCATAAACAATCATGTCATGCCAAAGTCCCTAAAGCATAAGGAACATCCATGTCACCGTGATCACCACCAAATGCACTAGCAACAAAATCCAATTGTGTCACACATGTTTGCATCACATAGTCAACTACTTAAGTCTCACATCATGATTGTACTTGGTAATAACATATCTCCTCCTCAACATGACAACAAAAACAATAAAACAAGTAACTAATCCAAGCCACCAAACTGAATCTATAACAACACTGAAGCATCTATGGGCATATCAAACCCATATCCAATTCATAAATGCAATTTGTAAGCATAAACAACCTACAACACTGCACAAATCATAAATGCAACAATGCAACACACAAATCCAACAATTTAGGGATAACCATGTCAAGTGAGAGTAATTATAGATGTACATGTGAGTATACAATGGCTCTAACATAAAATCACCAAGATATGAATAACCATAAGCTCACAAAGACACCATAGTCAAAATAACCCATAAACAACTTAAATGGAAACAAAAACAAATAAATCATACCAAAATATCTCCAAACTTGATCCACTATGTAATTCTTTGAACAAGCTTTCCGTTGACTATAAGATGTCCAAAATATGACTCCATATGCACAAGTTATGACCTCTCTAAGCTCAAAGGAAACATCTAACTTATAGTATGAAAATCATTGTCAAAATAAAAAAAATATGGGAAAACCACTAATACCACAGTGAAGTACACAGAATCACCTTTCCAGTGAATATAAAAAACGTCAAAAAATAGACACGTTGGGTGAAAGTTATGTCCCCTGGATTTTTTTTCCCAATTTTGCTATATAATGGTAGGCTGGTGGCCCCCAGGCTTATCCATCGACAGTGCCCTAGTGATGCTTTGGCCATGGACCTAATTGGCATATACAATCTAGTTTAATTTTTAATATTTTAAATTTCATCGATGAACTTTTAAATTTTAATGCTGGTAGAATAAATTAAATTTTATTTACCCCATGTGATGGGTTGGTTAGGCTTTCCCAATAGGAATTTTCGGTCGGAACCAGTAGCCACTGTTTGGTAGTGCATGGATTAACAATCTATGCGACTGTCAGCCATAGGCGCAAGGGTCTACATAACCCCCCCTATATATAAACATTTTATTTTTCAAATGTGTGGGAATTTTTTTATTTAACCACAAAATTAAATTAATTTTGTTTATTTAGCTCTACAAATGATTTGACAACCGTACAACAAGGGCAAGAAGACTAAATATTTTTAGTGGCCAAAATAAATTGAATTTTATGCCAATCTTCATCTGCTAGGCCTCCCGGATCCAATGGTGAATTTTGTTTTGTCTCAAGGGGTCATCTGCAACATTTCCCCTACAAAACCCTCATGATGAACATCCATAAAAAAACCCTTTTTTCCAACAAAGATTCATAAACCTAGATATGCAAAAAATAACCACAAATATGCAACCCTAAAATCCCAAATATGCAAAAAACACCTATACAAAACCCTCATGTATTACAATGTATTCATTCTTTCCATGCAAGCCCTAGATTAAACTATACACCATATCTACTCCAACAAGGGTTATACAAACCACAAACATGGCTCTAATACCAAATAAAGGGAAATATTCATCCACCCAAGATAATTTCAACATAACCTAAATAGAGAAATCTATGCAAACAAGTATTTAGAATCCATATGCAAAAGAATAAACAACATTCCATCAAAGATGAAACAAGATATACCTTGGAAAAACCCTCAAAATGAAAAAAACACAACCTCCAAAAGTATTCATCACTCATGTATTATTCAACAATAAACATTACAATACATCTTCAGAGTCCTCCATGAACACCTTTGAAACATCAAGCCCTCTACAAGCACTCCATGTGAATAAGAATGTAACCACACATCCCATGTCATGCTTCAACCCTCACAAATGCTAACAAGAGATGTTGTCAATCCCTTAGCCAAATATCCAAGTGAACTATCCATTAAACCAACCTTAGACAACTACCTATGTGTTTTATTTTATCGAAAAAAACTCACACAAAACCACTGAGTGGTATTGCATAAAACCATGTGACTAATACCATGGGATTATAAAACCATTAACTCCTCATTTAATATTGGTAGTAAGTATTCTCAATATTAAATATTTTTCCCATGTGCAACCCCACATTAGATATTTAACCCAATGTTACATAAAACACATAAAGTAGCACCAAGAATGCTAGACCCATGTGATGCATGTATCCCTAAATCTCATAGGTGCACCACATAACAAATAAAAAATTACATTATAACATTATGCAAGGTGGAAAACACTCCTTTTCCTAACAACTGACTTGAAAATTTGTTAACAATTCATGATTGGAATTGGAATTTGATTTGAATGTTTCAATCAAAGTTGCATTCAAGGTTATCAGTGGTTTGATGGAATCCAAATAGTTCACCTCATCTAGGTCACAAGGAAACTGGTCCAAATAAATATTCCTTGTATCCTCCATCTTCAACCTGAAATCATCCTTTCCAATTAATCACTTTGTTGTGTCAAAAGCCTTTGGAAAACAAAACTCTGCCAAGTTCCTTACCTTTTTATCTAGCTTCATCTTTTTTGCAGCTTGATCTAGAAATTCCTCTATTTCATGTATTCTCAAACTCTTTTGAATGATAGATGATACCATCATTGAGGCATCAATCTGGTCATTAATTCCTTTTAATTTCAATTCATTGTCATTGGATTTTTAGACTATTTGCAAAATTTAATTTACAATTTTCACTTTTCAAATCATTTTTTTGTTGTCCATTATATATTTATTGAGATTCCTATTATCTACCATTAGATCATCAATCAATTGAAACAATTCACACAAATGATCCATCCTTTACATTATTTCTTCCTAGATCTTTTGTTTTATATTCCTCATTGTTTCTCTACAAAATGTAGTTAACTTATTTTGACAAGGCTTTATTTCATTTTTTTCTTCTCTGAGTTCTACTACCAATCTTTCACTAGTTTTTCTCTCTTCCTCCAATTTTTGTTCCCAATTTTTTGCTTTCACTAGGTTTTGTTTTAATTTTTCTAAAGTGGATTTTTCATCATAATATTTTATTTTTTCTCATCTAACCTTTTCTTTATTTCATTCAACTCCACCTCTGTTTTTTTTATCCTCTTTGCTTGTAGATGTAGAGGCATTTTTTAAATTATTTTTTTCTAATTCATTCTTTTTTTAACTATTGCTTTCCTCTTTGCTTTCTCATTTGCAAGGTCTGCCTGTAACTTTTATATTTGAATTTGCAAGATTTTTTTCTGTCTCTTGTTTTAGCAGTATGTGTACATCATTCATTGTTATTTTTTGATACATTAATTTTGGCAGAATTTTTGTATATAAAAAAAATCCAATTGGAAATTGCTCACCTAAAATTCAGAGCAATCCATCTAACTCTTTGGTTTATTTTGAATTGTGGGAACAACAAACATATAATCCATGATTTTTGTATTTGGGTAAAATGTGGGTAACACCTGGTTGTTGCAGAATCTAAAGTTACAATAGATGTACTCTCTATCAATTGCTTCCTTTATTTTTTATACATTTTTTTATTTCTTTTTAAACTCATAATTGTAATAAAACCTAGAGTTGAAAACATAATGGAATACTTGAATGGTGAAGGACTACTTGTAGTGATGGGGACATCTCCAATTATCTGAGACCGAGTCTAAGGTTGAGGACTAGCCATTGTTGCTGAAGTCACGCTAACTAGAGGATTTCCCAAAAATAACTCCTTGGACTTGTAGTGGTACTGATAATTGGACTTGGACTTGCCATAATCATTTGCTTCTTCAAAATTCCTTGATCATTGGACATATGTGTAGTATCTTGTATTTTTGGCCTCTTATGTGTGATTTTTTGTTGTAGCACATGTTGACCACTACTAGTACTACTACCCATACCATCACCACTTGAGGCAGTTCCAATTGCACTATATTCTCCACCATGTCTTGGTTGTGATTGTATCTAACCATGAGGAATTAAAGCTATAAAAATGAATTATTTCACCTATCCTTGTATGCCCTTGGGATCTATGTTTTCTATGGCCTACCTCTATTGGCACCCGAATTCCCTGTCCTTTGAACCCCAAACTACCACCTTTATAACCCATTTTTTTGGCTATGGCTACTCCTGAAGTATATGTTTGTTTTGTGATCGCACTTAAACCACGTTTGACTTTGTTGTCATATTGTACACTTTGTTCTTCCATAAGAATTTCATCATTAGATTCATGATCATCAACAGTTTGTTGAACTTTAGAGGGATGCTCTTTATCCCACAAATCGGTAAAGTCATAATCTTCTAGGATCTTTTCAAACATTGCACTAGTTTTTGGTTCACCTAGATCCTTCCTCATAGACCAAAAGGTAGTAATTTTTTATTGTGTCCAATTTTATTATGTACAAGCTGGTATTTTTACTGAAGTATATGCCCAATCACCTTTTTTCATAAAAATTTTGTACCTCTTAATTTGCTTCTTTTCTTCCATCTGTTGGTGCAATGCCATAATTTTTGCTGACAATTGTTAAAAAAAAAAAACCTTTTCTCAACAATAGTTTCCTCCATTTCTATTTTGACCTCATCCTAGGAATTCTTGTTTTTCAAGTTTTCAAGAAAGGGTTTACTTTGATGTTGAATTCTACTTGCAACATTTTTATTCACTATAATCCTTGATTTGATGGTATCACATGGATCATAATTCTAGTGAGAGACAACATCAAATTAATTTTTTTTCAAAATTTCATGTACCACACTCAATGTTTTTCTCTCGAATGTGAACCCTCCACATGAAAAAGGTAAATAAGGAAATACGCTCTTCTTTTGTTGACTGAAAATGTATAGTTGATTAGTACTCTCCACCTACCATACATATTCCAATGAAAAAACACTTTCTATCACATGTATTACAAGTTTGTATGGCTCTACTCTCGATCCATAGATTATTAAAATAGTATATTCTTCCATTAAGTACCAATCAACCAATTGTTTCTTTTCCTAGTTGAAAGTAATCTCTACAAGACATAGGCAATCTAGGTATTGGAGTATTTGTAATTGCTTGATACAATGGAGCCAAAAATTAGTCTACAAAATTATTCTAGTTCCTTCAAGTATCATGCATCCTTATCTTAGTGGTCCAATCATATAATGGAGCCATTTTTTCCTCAACATTTGTATAGGGTTGAAGTTGAAGCTTATTGGTAGTAATCATTCCACTGAATTTGAATAGATAAAATAACACAAGATGGTTGTGAACCTAAATGTCTTAGTGGAACCTCCTTTAATCATTAAAAATTGTTTATGCATGGATTTTAAAATGTGCTCAAGAAATTTATATTTGGTAAGTCAATTAACACAATAGATATTAAATACCATTTCAAGCAGGCTTGCACCCACTTCCTAATTATTATCCAGTCTGAGACAAAATGCTAGCATGGAAAAAGTACCCTGAACTCATTTTTTTAAAAATTCAAAATCATGAGGAGGCTTATGATTATTTTTGAATAAGTTACTATGACAATCCTCAACTATTTTAATTAGAAAATTGTTTTTTTTTCCTTCATCGACTACTTCATAATCACTAACAAGATTTTCTAGGTCAATGTCGACGTTTCCAAAATATTCGGCTATAAACCCCATCACATTTCCAAATTCTTCAAGAGTAATGGATAAAATTTCTTCTTTGATATATTTATTAACAATTACTTTTTTGTTATCATCATAATTATGGGCGCAAACCATGATAAATTTTGTGCAAGGGAAAACCTCATGTAACATCATGTGTCCCAATCTAACTACCCACAGTGCAATGATACTATTAATTGAAATTGTTTTCCTATTGACAATTGTCATTTTCTTTGCAACCTTATTCTCACATGAAAAAATAAGTTATAAGGTAATCCTACCATATATTTTCAAGATCATAAATATCATGGTATTCATCCATGAAACTTGGGGTTTTAAGTACTCCAACATAATCTCTTTTTCTATTTGATTTTTCTTTGCCTTTCCCAACAGCTGGTCTGGTATGTTAGAACATATTGATATACTGAGAGGGGGGTGAATCAGTATATACCACAATTAATCTAATTCAAATTTATCAACCAAATATTCCTACTGCTTTAAATAGATAAAGTGTCAAACTATGTAATTCAAAATCACAAGCACACAACCATAACACTAGATTTATATGGAAAACCCTAGAAGGGAAAAACCATGGTGAACAAGTTGCTTTGAACTATTGTCCAAATCTAGCCTCATAAATAAGAATAATATTTACAATTTTTATGGGTGACAACCTAAAGGAAGATACAACCTCTTGAAACATAGTTTTATGACTTCAACCAAAGGAAACTATAACTCCTTGAAACACAAAATACAAAACTTACAAAAAGAGGCTACAACCTCAATACAAAATACTTGATGAATTTCCTTCATAGCATCAACATCCTTCCCACCAATATAATACTTCAACACATCTACCCAATAATATCTATTATCTTCAACACACTTCCACACAATCATATACTCACATACACATTCACACATATATATTTTCACACACACACACACACACCTTCACACTTGTTTTGCAACAAATTGATCTTTTATTTATATCCTCTGCAAGCTTTAAAATATTTCTCCTTAGTCGGCCAAAATGAAACATGTAACATAAAACATGCAATGACCATAACTAGTTGGCTCCAAGACATTCATGGTAAGAGAAAATAAATGTGGTTCAAACCATGAGATAATAAAAACCTATTTTATCTTAGCATACAAATCCACACTGGTGCACACTTCTAAACACTTGGTGCAATCATCTTAACATACTAGGTCAAACCAACAAACACTTATCCTTCCATACATTATCTCCATGCAAAAAGTGGTACCAGAGAGACCAAATAGCATCATGTGGATCACTTTAAAAAAATAATGACATGTCAAAACCTTCTCATACACTTCTTCCACAACTTCATGCTACTTCATGTTGATGCAAACAAAAATATATTGAATACATAATCACTTACAAACTCTAAATACATAGTCTTGAGATAGAACATTGAAAACTAGGCTTTTGGTACTCCTCAATACTTGAAACTTGGAATGGAAATCACATCTTCAAATGTGGAGAAATGTTGAGAATTTATCTAACCCTTTCTACCTGCAACAACATGGTATTGCAGTCTTCACTTTCCTAGCTTTGGAAACTTCTACAATAACTTATATGCTCTAAAATGAGGAACATACATTCTTCACACCTATCTTTGTATAAATTCCAAGCTGCAAGGCCATATCTTAAATGCAAAGGAATGCAAAATATTATCCTAAGCATCTTTTCTACAACTTCTTGTGCCCATGGTTGTTTGAAACCTTACATACTTTATTTTATTTCTTATGTAATGCTTTACATCAAGGGACCAAGAATACAACATTCACACCACCAAAGACAACACTTGCAACACTTTTCATCAAAATCAAGAACCTACAACTTCTTCATATCAACACACACTTCAACCTGTCAACTTTCATTTGTTCATGAACACTATAAAATATGGTCTTCCTTTTGACATCTTTGATCACCACTCTATTGGCACCATTCTTTGTTGAAATTGTTGGTGTAATAAAATGTGTTGTACCTTGTCTTAGGTCATGATTACACCTTAGTTAAGTTTAATTAGGGACCGCATAGGAGGTAGTTGGAGTTTTTCACCTTTGGTGGACTTATCATGTTATTACTTTATCACTTCCACCTTTTGTGAATATATCATATGATTATCTCTCCACCTTTCGTGGGTGATCCACCATTTGTGGTGATTAGCACATTATCACTTTTTCACTTTAGGTGGAGTGATAGATTTTCTCAATTTTCTCATGTCATAAGATTATGACACTTGTCATAATCTTATGCCCTTCTATGTACTCACCTTGGCTATATAACCAAGGGGTCTCTCATTGTAAATCAATCACAATCATATTGATGAGAATACAGTTTATTCTTGTCACATCATATTCTCTCTTCTTGTGTTTTTCATTTGGTCTCAAAATCTTGACAGTCATATCCAATTCTAACATGGTATCGGAGCGGGTTGGGTGCCATTGGAGAGTTTTTTTTTCTGAAGAGAGATATCGGATTTGGGGAGGTTCCATTTTTGGCTCTTTATTGTGGGTTCATATCGGAGCTTGCCGGTGCAAATGTGAGCTCACCATTGCGTCGAGGAGGCTCGAGAAAGTCATATTTGGCTTTTGTTTCACTCAATTTGATCACCATTTGCATTTTTGGCAAACAAGGGTTTGTTGCAAGCCATTTTTTATTGGAGCCATCATCATTTTTGCTTCAAAAATCCAACTTTCTCTCATTTGCAGGAAAAATGATTTCTGGGTTTTGTAGCAAGGCTCGAAATTTGAACTGAGTATTTTTTAGATTTTGTATATCTTACACAGATCTGGAGAAAATCGCTGTCCAAAAAATGTCGTGTGTCATTTTTTTCTTGGCTAAAGGTTAATTTTTTTTCAATTTTTCATCTTCTGCTTGGATCAAAAAACGATTTTTGGGTTTTACTTTTAGCATCAATTTATTTATGGATTTCTATTTTTGTTTACAAATAGTGAGTAGATTTTTCAAAAATCAAATCAGAAGTAAAATTTCTTGCTAGAAAACCCATTTTCCTACAGACTAAATTCAATTTTTTTGAAAAATTCATATTTTTTGGCCACGGTGTCCGGTTTTGGCAAACAAGATATCGACGAAAAGATTTTTTTGTGCTCTTTACAGTGGTGAAATCAATTTTTGGTTTTAGTGTCTAGTGTTTCCAGAATTTGTAGATTCTCACAGGTGTTGTCGTTTTGTCCTCATTTTGGGAACTTCGGGAGCTCATATCTTGCTCCTATGGTAACATTTTTGGGTGCCATTTTTTTTGAAAGTGTATAATTTTTTGTGTACTTCTTAGTGGTATGATCAAATTGATCTAATTTTGTACCAAAAACTGTACTTGATTATGTGGCCTATTTTGGCATCTGCATGTACCAAAATCAAAGTCCACTTCATTGTTTTGGCAAGTGGCAATTGTAAATGCACTAAATATAAAATGTCAAAGCAAATATTGCTTGGGGGGTTTCTTGATTGAGTGATTTGGGGGGTCTCCTGGTGCATTACTTTGATTTTTTTGCTTGTGCTCTCTCATTTTCATGGATCATTCTAAGTTTTCTTTGCTCACATCATATAATTATTCAACATGGCATCAAAATGCATGGAGCATTCTAATGACTGAAGGTCACTCTCTATATGTTGAAAATTAGGTACTTGAACCTATAGATGCAGATAAAAATATTAAATAGATGATTGAACATACCAAATCTCTTGGGTGTCTTCGTAGAATAGTTTCTCAAGATTTGTTGTTCCAAATTGAATCATGTAAAAATTCTTATGAAGCTTGGGAAAAATTGAAAACATTGTATGGTACTATAAATGAAGTAAGAGGCTATCAAATTGATAATGAATTGATGAGCCTTGATCCTAAGGACTTTGACAATATCTAAGACTACATCACTAAGGTTAATGATCTAAGAGAGAAATGTAAAGCATGTGGAATTGAAAAGGACATTCAATTGGTATACAATAGAATGAACAAACTTGGTCCTGATTATGCTTCTTTTGTTTCTAGCTTTCATACTCATAGATTGACTATGGGGTCTACATATACTACACCTTCATTTGCATCATTTTATGAGATGTTGATACATGAGCAACAAAATCTTATCTCAATGGGTCTCACCAAGACTTCCAAATCTCAAGAATTGTTGATGAAAGAATCATAATCAAATAAGAAATAGAAGAAAGCAAAGAATAATCCACATTCAGATCAAAACAAAGAAAAAATCCTCTTCTAAAGGGGAATCATCTAAGAAGGAGAGGCCTTTCTGTGCATATTGCAAGAAGGATGGACATGAAGAACACTATTTTTATAAGAAGGATATTGATGAATTGAAAAATCTTCTCAAAGAACCACATTGATTTACCTTCTAGAATGTCTGAATCACCTTATTCTTCTTCAAAACAATCTAAAAAGGACAAAATTCAAGCATCTACATCAAGAAATAAAGGTCAAGCTCTTTGTGCTTTTTCAGGTCCAGGATCAGGGAGATGGCTTCTAGATTCAGGAGCATCTCATCATATGGCATATTCATAGTATATATTCTCTTCATTTCAGCCTTGTACTATGTCTCCTATCTTGATGGGAAATAATACATACATGAGTGTAATTGGGAAGGGCTATATTGTTTTTTGGGGATAACACCTTCCAATATGTTTTGTGTGTTCCTCATTTGACGAACAATCTTCTTTCCATATATTAGATTACACATGGTGGCGATGGAAGAACTATGGATTTCACACCTGATTCATTCATCATTCGAGACTTGGAGAGTAGAGAGATCATTGCTGCTGGGGTGGTTGATCATTCATCTCGGTTGTATACCTTTGCAGATTTTTCTTTTGATGGTGACATTGTTCCTTCAACTATTGATCACACTTATAGCATGATCCATGATCCAGAGGAGACTTTTGGCTTCTTGAACTTGGGAGTTCTCACATCAGATCCGGTTCTTGATCCATGCATTTCATCTCCTCCACTTACTGTTGCAGTTGATGATTCCATAGTTTGGGTTCCTTGTGATTCACTGCAGCAGGATATATATTGTCTTCCAGATATAGCTACTTTGGATGACTTCTTGACAGGTATTTTAGACCTTTTTTTGGAGTCTCATCTTGCATATTTTGGGGACATCATAGATAGCATTTATCTTCTCTTTTATGAAGATGATACTTCTTCACTTGTTTTGAGGGGACACTCTAACCCTCTTGTTCATTCTCTACACGATCATTCTTTGCAGTTTGACATACGTGTGGATACTTTTGGAAAACATTTGGAGGAGACTTCTTTTTCTTCAGAGGGGATATCCTTGTCTTTGGATCATGTTCTAAATTCATCTCTACTAGATTTTGGATTGTCCTCTTCAGCAGTGTGGCCTAGAATTCCTATTTGGAGTGTGTCAGCTATTAACATCAACATGGAGACACTTGAGCATGCTTTAGAGACATTATCATCCATCATCCATAGTCATGACATCCTGCATACATTCTTGGTTTTATTTCTTCCTAAGGGGAGGAATTTTGTTTGATGAGATTGGATCATCTTCAACATTCAATGTCGAGCTTCTACCATCATTGTAGGAGACTCAACAATGATGGGGGACTGCCTTGTCTTGAATGGGGGGTCTTTTTTCCTCACATGGGGTTTTCGCCTTCTCATGCATCATTAAGAGCATTTCTTTTTTGTATTTCATCTCTCTTTTGGGGAGGATTTTTGTCCCACTTGGTTTTCTCCTTTTCTTCATTCATAAGAGATTGCATTTCATTTGTACATGGGTACCTAACATGGCCTAGTTTCTGAGACCCATCTTGCATTTTTTTTCTTTTGTGTACATTCTCACTAAGTTGCACTTAAGGGGGGTGTTGGTGTAATTAAATGTGTTTTACCTTGTCCTAGGTCATGATTACACCTTAGTTAAATTTACTTAGGGACCACATAGGAGGTAGTTGGAGCTTTTCCACCTTTTGTGGACTTATCATGTTATTACTTTATCACTTCCACCTTTCATGGACATATCATGTGATTATCTCTCCACCTTTTGTGGGTGATCCACCATTTGTGGTGATTATCACATTATCAATTTTACACTTTAAGTGGAATGATAAATTTTCCAAGTTGTCTCATGTCATAAGATTATGACACTTGTAATAATCTTATGCCATTATATGTACTCACCTTGGCTATATAACTAAGGGGTCTCTCATTGTAAATCAATCACAATCATATTGATGAGAATACAATTTATTCTTGTCACATCATATTTTCTCTTCTTGTGCTTTTCATTTGGTCTCAAGATCTTGGAAGCCATAGCCAATTCTAACAGAAAACAATGAAAAAAAATGCAACATGGTAGTGGTGGTGGACATGCTTGTATAGTTTGAAATATCAAGTTCTCAACCCTAAAACCCAAAATTGATAAATTAAGAAATGATAAAACATCGGATTTATATCTTTCACTTATCCAAAATCTGATTCTTGAAAATATGAATACAAAGACACTGACAGGCACGAACTGGTTGTGTTGGAATCCAAAATCTCCCTAGTGCATTATAATGAGAAATATCCCTATGTCTTGACCCTCTTTCTTAAAAATTAAATCACATAGTAATAGAAAGTGTTAGGATAGGTGACATTATAATTGCTATCCTAAGTTGATTTATGTGTCTCTATGTTCTTTGGAAAGTGTCTTAGAGGACATGAGAGGAAACATATTTTTGTTTATTTTCCTATGACAAATTGTAATTACATTCATAGAGGTGGACCCACTATGGTGAGGGTTATAGAGCATCCCGAGAGAATATTCATTTTGGGAATCCACTTTCTGGGTGGGCACCACCCAAAAATGCATGTTCTTGCATGTTATTTACATGTTATCTTGGGTTGGGTGCCCAAGCTTGCAAGTTTCCAGTTTGATCCATTAGAGATGTCATAGAGTAATGGATCACTCGAGATTGACCAATTATCATTCGCTATGGGTTAGGTTCCCATGTGAAGGCCATGTGATAATTTAATATTTTTCACCATGTTTCTGGGTTGTCCACTAGGGGCATGGGTTTTTCTAGGTGGTTGTACTTGTTTCGAGATACCACAAGTGGTATTCTCTTTCACAAACTTCTATTATTGGAGCATTGAGATGGTGATTTCATAATTTTGTTTGTAGGTTGTCAAAGTAATGAATTGCTACCGAGATTCATAGAGGATTGTTGTATTTTTTTACTTCATTCAATATTAATACAAATATTACATCTCTTTAGGTGTGGAGTTGTTTTCGAAAATAGTTTCTCCACATATATCTTGTGTCACTTGTGATTCTTAACTTGTGGTATTGTTTATTTGCTTTCATTGTTGGAATTTTTAATCATGTATATTAATATTGGTAATATTGAATACATAATTTTATATTTGCAACCACATATTTAAGTTCATATTACTACAAGTTTCACCTTGATTTTCCAAAATTTGGTATTAGAGCTAACACTTTTTTTGAGAGAGGGATGCCTTTAATATCTTAAGTGTTGAAGTATTTTTGGTTGTAGTGGGAGATTTCTCTTTGTGGGTTTTGTAGATTTATTAAGATTGAAAACCATGGCTTTTACCTTTCATTTAGATATCGAGAAATTCAATGGCACTAGATACAAGATGCGGGAGTTGAAGATAGAGGATCTCCTTAAAGAGAGAGATCAATGGTTGGCAATTTCAAATGAAAAGAAACCATCTTGTGTCTCTAATGAAGATTGGAAAAAAATGGACAAGAAGGAACGAGGAACCATTCAATTGTGCCTTGAAAATTATATTCTCTTGAATGTTTTAGAAGCATCTACTACATACAAGTTGTGGAAGAGGATAGGTGATATTTACCAAACTAAAATTATAACTAATAAATTGTATCTCAAAAGATGTTCATATTCTTTGAAAATTAAGTAAGGTGATTCTATTGTAGATCATTTAAATTATTTTAATATGGTTATAAATAAGCTTGCATCTATATATGTTAAGATAGAAGAAGATAAATGTATGTTTTTTATTTGTTCTTTACCCGAATCTTGGGAAATCTAATTATTGCTATAAGTGGTGGTGGTGAAGAATCAAAGATGGATATTCTCATTGCTACACTTCTTTTAGAATAAATGAGAAGAATGTACATGAATGTGGGCTCCCAAGATGCCTTGCATGTGTGAGGAAGGTCTAAAGAAAAAGGTGGGGGCCTAAAGGGGACAAAAAGAGAGACAAGTCTAAAGGATGTCCTAAAACCCCTAGGAAGAGTAGAGTAAAGTGTTGGAATTGTGGTAAGAGAGGGAATGTGAAGGAGTGCACAATCAAGAAAAAGAGTTTGGATACCTCCATATAAAAGTACTTAAAATATGGTGATTATGATGCTTTATTTATTTCAACTAACACTATTAGTAATGATGCTTGACTTATTGATTCGGGTTGCTCCTACCATATGAATCCTCACAAAAAGTGGTTTTCATATTCAAATTATAATGGAGGAGAATTTTTCCTTGGTGATAACAACATGAAGAATATTATTAGTGAGGGAAAGGTAAATTTGTGTTTCAGTGATGGAAGGGTTAAAAAATTTGATGATGTTTTACATATTCCAGAACTTGCGAGAAATTTACTTTCAGTATCCAAGTTGAATGATTTAGGAATGCATGTGACATTTGAAAACTCTAGTTGCAGGTTGGTAAGAGGGAGTTCGGTGGTTACTAAAAGATCTTGGATAGGGACTTTGTTTAGGCTTAATGCCTCCACATTTTGTAACTTTGGCAATGTAATTGACACTGAAAATGCATGTATGAGCTGTGGCACCATAGATTGGGTCACTAAAGTGAAAAGGGTCTTAAGAACATTTTGAATAAAAAGTTGGTTGATGGTATTTTTGAAAAAAATGATTTTTGTGAGCATTGTGTGTTTGGTAAATCAAATAGATCATCATTTCCTAACGAAACTAATAAATCTAAGAGATTATTAGATATCATTCATTTGGATGTGTTTGGACCTGTGGATGTTGACTCTTTTGGAAAATATCGTTATTATGTTACTTTGATTGACGATGTCTCAAGATACACCTAGAATTATTTTATGTATGAAAGATCTGAGGCTTTCACTAAGTTTAAGGAATTTAAAGTCTTAGTTGATAAGAAAAAAGATTATAAGATAAGGGTTTTGAGATCTGACAATGGGGTGAATATTGTTCTAGGGAATTTGATGAGTTTTGTAAGCATGTAGGTATTATTTGGAAAAATACTACTTATACACCCCAACAAAATAGGGTAGTAGAAAGAATGAGTCAAACCTTGATGGAAAGAGCTAGGAGAATGTTGAGTGGTGCTAAGCTTGATATATGCTTTTGGGTAGAAGCTATAAGTACTACATGTTATTTGATTAATATATCTCCTTGTTCAAGTCTTGTTGATAAAAATACTTATGAAGTATGGATAGGTAGACATCCTTCTATTTCACATTTAAGGGTCTTTGATTATGAGGTTTAAGTTCATGTTCCTCAAGAGAAGTGATATAAATTGGATCCAAAATCACAAAAATGCATCTTTGTTGGTTACAGTGAAAATGCAAAAGGTTATAAGCTTTGAAATATACTAACCCGTAATTTTTGTTTTCTCTAGAGATGTTATTTCTAAGGAGTTTAGAGATTAATCAGGTGAAGAACAACCAAAGGAGAAAGATAATAAAAAATAGTGCACTTTGAGACAAAGATAGAAAAGTAGAAAGATGCACATGTGAAAGAAAAAATAGATGGATTAGAGGATGGAGAAGAAGAGGGTTCAAAGAGTTAAAATGATGTGCAAGATGAACATACAAAATAAGAAGAGTAGCAAAAAACCCAATCCAGTTAAAAATTATAGCTCATCAAGTTACCATTGCGTATTTACTTTTTTGAGTATTGATAATGAACCTAGATCCTATAGGGAGGCTCTCTCTTTAGAGGAAAGTGAGTCTTGGATGTAGGCCATGTAGGAGGAGATGATGGATTTGGATAGTTGTGGTTCTTGGGATCTTTTCAGTTATCCCAATGGAAGGAAGCCCATTGGTTGCAAGTGGGTATTTAAAAAAAATTGGTGTAGATGATTGGTTAGAGCGGTACAAGGCCAGATTGGTGACCAAGGGTTACTCCTAGAGAGAGGAAGTTGATTTCGGTAATATTTTCTCTTTTGTTGCTAAGTTAACTTCTATTAGATTCCTATTATCTATTTCTACTACTTATGATTTTGAAATAGATAAAATGGATGTTAAAAATACTTTCTCACATGAGAATCGTGAGGAGGAAATTTATATGTGATAGCCTAATGGTTTTGTTGCAAAAGGAATAGAACACTTGGTTTGTAGGTTAAAGAGATATTTATATGGTTTGAAATAGTCACCCAAGATGTGGTACCAAAAGTTTGATGCCTTAGCATTAAATTTGGATTTTTTTAGGAGTGGGGAGGATCATTGTGTTTACATTAAGGTTATTGATGATCATATACTAATCATTTTCTTGTATGTCAAGATGACATGTTTATGGGTAGCAACATGGTGACGATTAGGGATCTTAAGACTCATATTTCGAGAATATTTGATATGAATTATTTGAGGGCTGTAAAATATATACTTGAGATGGAGATCAATATGGATTGGGCTCACATAAAGCTTTGGTTAAGTTAGAGTAAGTATGTTGATACCATTTTGCAGAGGTTTAGTATGCATGATTGAAAACCAGTAAATATTACATTCCTGGTTGGTACTAAGTTGAGTTTAGACGCGTGTCCTAATTAATATGATGATTTTGAAGAGATTTATAAAGTTCCTTATGATAGTTTCATTGGTATATTGATGTATGCAATGGTTTTCACTAGGCTAGATATAGCCCAAGCAATGGGAGTTTTGAGCAGGTTTTTGTATAACCCTGGTAGAGAGCATTGGAATTTTGTTAAGAGGGTGTTTAGATATTTGCATGGTACTTCTAATTAATATCGGGTTTATCATGGTACTAATGATGTGATTAATTCATTGGACGTACAAGGTTTTTTTTATGTAGATTGGGTAGGTGACTTGGATAGTCGAAGGTCGAATAGTGTCTATGTTTTTACTTTGTTTGGAGGTTTAGTGAGTCGGACGAGTAAAATGAAACCTACAAATGTATTTTCCGCCATCAAAGAAAAGTATATGGATGCTACACATGCCTATGAGGAGGTGGTTTTGTTATATAGACTTGGTAAAGGTATAATTTTTTATTGCAAGATAGTGAAGATTGGATGTGATAGTTAGAGTGTCGTATGTTTAGCTGACAATCCTATGTATCATGCTCATACTAAGAATGTTGATGTTCAGTATTGATTTATGTGATAGATGGTTGAAAATGGTAATGTATTGATTGAGAAGGTTGAAACTTTAGATAATGTTAAAAATTCTCTCATGAAGCCAATGACCATGGATAAGTTCTCTTGGAGCAAGAAGGCCATGAGCCTTGATCACTGTACTTAATTATATTTTTTATTTGTATCTCATTGATGTAATTGCAATGTATAATCTCAAGTGGGAGAATGTTAGGATAGGTGAAATTATAATTCCTATCCTAAGTTGATTTATGTGTCTCCACATTCTTTGGAAAGCGTCCTAGAGGACATGAGAAATAAAATATTTATTATTTATTTTTCTATGATAAATTGTAATTAAATTCATAGAGGTGGAACCACTACAGTGATGATTACAGAGCATCCTGAGAGAATATTCCTTTTGGGCATCCACTTTCTAGGTGGGGACCACCTAGAAATGCATGTTCTTGCATGTTATCTTGGGTTCGGCGCCCAAGCTTGCATTTTTTGGGTTTGATCCATCAAAGAGTAATGGAGCACTTAGGATTGACCAATTCTCATTGGCTATGGGTTAGGTGCCCATGTGAAGGCCATGTGATAATTTAATATGTTTTACCATGTTTCTAGGCTATCCAATAGATGGCATGGGTTTTTCTAGGTGGTTTTACTTGTTGTTTTGGGATACCACAAGTGGTATTCTCTCCCACAAACTTATATATATTGAAGCATTGAGATGGTGGTTTCATAATTTGTTTGCAAGTTGTCAAAGTAACAAAGTTCTGTTGAGATTCAGAGAGGATTATTGTATTGTTGTACATCATTGAAGACTAATACAAACATTGCATATCTTTGGGTTTGGATTTTTTTCCTACAAGTGTTTCTCCACGTTTATCTTGTGTCACTTGTGATTGTCAACTTGTTGTATTGCTGATTTGATTTCATTGTTGGAATTGTCAATCACATATCTTAATATTGGTAATCTTGAATACATAATTTTAGATTTGCAACCACATATTTGCATTCATATTTCTGCAAGCTTCACCTTGATTCCATAAAAAAAATCACTTATTTTTATTATTTTTTTCAAATATTAAAGTGAATAAAACGTGTTACCTCCAAACTACACAATTAGTACATTACAATTTTGTACTAACACTACAAATTAAATTCAAAAATTGTCTTGCATTTCTACACCTTTTCTTAATTGATCACTTTCAACAATAAGCAACATCATTCAAATGCTTCATCTCAAATAAATTATCAATCATTGATCTTTGTAAATATAATCGCTATATGGTGATTTTAAAGTTTTAAGTTTGCAAGCCTAACACTTTGTGCATTTCATTCTGGAACTCAACTATAGCCATCCATCAAACATTCATCAAATGATCAAGTGACTTATGATATAAACACGTGTTTTAAAGTTGTTTTAAACTTTAAAGTGCGCTAGGATACCTCATGATATTGTGCCACGTTTCATTATTTTGTTGTTTACAATCCTAGCCTTTGATAGAAAACCCATTGGAGACATTGAGATGATTCTACATGTCCTTGCTCTGTGATTTCATGAGTCGCATATAGATCTTCTTGAATCATCCTGCAAACCCATGGAGTCCCTTTAAAAATCATGACATTGATACTTGTACCCTTTCTATGGTTCCACAAAAATTAACTTATTTTTTTATAAAACTATCCACAGACTCATAAAATCATGTCGAAAGCAAACCACTAAAAAGGATTCAAGTTTCAACCCTTCCATAGTTCCACGGGTGTTCCATTCCTTAATAAAATACTTCAAATATATTAGGGTTTTTGAAGCTATATTCACATTTAAAGCAACATTCTAGCAAACCCTAGCAAGAGTGACAACATTTTGAATTTTTGTAGCTTAGGACTAGATCAAATATCGAGAGCCCTAAAAATGTGAAAATGTACTACTACCAAATTTTTTACAAGTACTACCAAATTGTGGATATTCAGAGACAATATCATTTATTGCGATTCTAATAAGTAATAACATTAATTCTAATTACTTTTAATTTCAATAGACACTAAACACACAAAATAATTATTTATTGTAAATGAATAACATATAATAACACAACCATTTATTTTATTACAATTGAATTATAATGTTACATAAATTTTTAAAGATGAGTAAAGCATGCAAGCTCTTGCATGAATGACACATGTCACTTTATATTAGACACAATTGATTTAGAGTTGGTACTGGTAGTTTGGTAGGGGTGTTATGGGATGCAAATCATATTCTCAAAGCATGGGGCTTACCGACCATGCTTGGGATCTTGGGATTTCAAATGATAGCTCCAAGCCACCGGGATAGCCCAGAATGAATTTGAAAATCCATAAGGCTTTCCTACCATGCTAGGGAAATGGGAGCTATGAATATAGAAAATGTACCTATCCTAGTTACCTATTGAAATTATGTTGAAGATGAGCAGTAAATCTGCTACCACCCTCTTTGGGCAGCTCCAAGGCACCAGGATACACAAAATGAATTTAAAATTCCACAATTCCTCTTTGAGGGCCTTTGCCAAAATAGAGTATAAAAAATTGATGGCTTTCAATGCGAACACGATTAAAATAATTATGTGGTGAGAATATCTATGAAAGAACTTATCTGCATCATAGCTCCTCATCTTGGTTCAAAACTTGTCTCAAGGGCTAGGTAAACCAGATCAGTTTCTTTTTAATTCCACCCATTTTGAAATTGAAGGAAATTGGTCTCTCTTTTACTATGTAACTACATAACTGTAGGTAGGAGAATTTAGAGTATCCCCAATAATACCACAACATCATCTTATTCCTTATTAACCTTACAAAATGAAAATGCTTATCAAAATTCAAAACATTAAACTCAAAATTAGAACCATTTTATGGAATTTTAAGAATGATTTCAGTTGAACTCACCATCCCTATTTATGGTCTATAAAATTTTCTCATGAGTCATGCAAGGTATAATTTCTTTTTTTGCACTAATCAAGTAACCAAATTTACTCCTGTGAGAGCCACTTAGAATGTTATTTTGATTGACATATGGATACATGCAGATTATACTTGTCACTTGAGAGTACCTCAATTAATAAGAAATCAAACAATATGAAATCTATTACAAATCTTATTTCAATTGATAACTAGATTCATGACATCATTTAGAGTACGTCATGAAGTTTTCAATATCAATTTATCAAATCAATACATTTCGCTCAATTCGGATCAAAAGAGGAAATTATTTCTTATCTTTTAAAGATTTTCCACTGACACATTAAATTAGAACATCATGAAAGTGCATATGGCGTTAATCCATAGTTTTGCATCTATATTTTCTTTAATGAACAATAATCTCGTGGAATTGTAGAAATCAATAAAAAGAAAACATGTGTCATACTTTCTATCATTTTGCAGCTTCCCTCTTCCTTAGTGAATTTTACCTTGCAAATTAGTGAAAATTTTTTGCTAAGCGAGGGGAACTATATTAAGCATGGGTTCACTTCAGTGATTTCTTTTCAGCACATGTGAAAAATATTTTTTAACTAAGAATATGAAATCTATTACAAATATTATTTTGATTGATAATTGGATTCATGACATCATACATATAGTACTTTGTGTAGTTTTCAATATCAATTTATCAAATCAATACATTTCACTCGCTTTAGATCAGAAGAGGAAATTATTTCTTATTTTTTAAAGATTTCCCATAAACACATTAAATTAATAACATCATGAAAGTTCTTATGACATTAGTCTATAGCTCCACAACCATATTTTCTTCAATGAATAATAATCTTGCAGAATTGCATAAATCAATAAAAATAAAACACGTGACATACTTTCTATCATTTCACGGCTTCCCTCTTAGTGAATTTTACCTTGCAAATTAGCATAAAAGGTTTGCTAAGAAGGGGGAACTATATAAAGTGTGGGTTCACTTAAGTGATTAATTTTTAGCACAAGTAAAAAAGTATTTTTAAGTGAGTGCTAGGAAATAAACGGGGTTGGGGGAATCTCACTACGCAAGGGGGACATAAGGTTATGACTTAGGGCACCCAAAAACGTTAATGAAGGATTATAATGTGGAGCTAAAAAGTTAATATTTTTTAGGGTTTTAATAACGCAAGGTCAAACGTCGATCTTTGTAAATCTAACGGATCTAGGGTGATTCCATATGTTTGAGTTCACAAGTCTAGCACTTCACACATTTTATTCTGGAATGCAATTGTAGCCATCCATTGAAAGATGAAAAATTTGTGTACATTAATTTTAATTTTTTAATATAACTTAAGAAAATGGGAACAAATCAAAGAATTCCATCGAGTGTTCATTAACAATGAATTATTTTTGTACATTAATTTGATTTTTTTAAGTATTTATTTTTTGATTCATAAGAGCAGCCATGGTTGCATGTATTATATAATCTCAAAAAAAAAAAGTTTACAAAAGCTAGATACATCATACAATTAGGTCCTAACTAGGCCCACACACAAAAATATTGACCATAACCTCCACACCATGACAAATTCTTTTACATATGATTAATAATTTAATACAGGGTAAGTACAAAAAGATTGGGGGCCAAAAAGGGGTCTTAAGTGGTCATTTTTTTTTCTGAACTAAGAAAATACTGACCGTGAACATGAAATTGAGGATAGTTACACCCAAAATATTTAGATGGAACAAAAACAAGGATTGTAGTGTTCTGAGTCTACTTTCTAAACTTTTTTTTTTTTAAATGATAGAAATTAAGGGGTTCAAAAGAGGGAGCCACAAAAATTATTTTTTTTGTCAAAAAAACATCGCATAGCGACTTTTGTGGCTCCCTCAAAAGTTTAAATTTTTTGTGTTATTTTTGAAATCTCTTCAATGAGAAATTAGATAACAATATGTAGTTTATCCTCAATTTTTCTAATAATTTTTTAATGAATATTTATTTTTTTACTAATTTTCAAAGTGGACACTTCTTGAAAAATAAAATTTTGGTCATGCTACTCCTATAAATTTTGAAAACTAATTGAAAATCATTTTTTTAATATGTGTATAATGAAGTCTAGTTTCTATAAATGTAATGTATTTGAAATTTTGATGAACAGTTAATTTATAAAGAAAAAAATACCAAACACTAGTTTTTACCAAAAAACAAACACAAACAAAAGAAATTATAGATCAAAGGCTTGTCATTGTCAAAATGTGAAAAAAATTACATCATTAGATAGCTAAGAGAGAGCCTAACATTACCCATGTGTTTGATTTTTTTGACCTTGAAACACGCGCAAACTTGATGCTTAACATGAATGCGATTATGTGAAATATTGTAGAATTTGCAAAAACATGTCTTTGGATGTTGGGAAGGCACTCCAAGCCTTTGGGTTGGTATTCCAAATCAAATACAAAGCTTAAGGCTTGGGGATTACCAAAGCAAGAAATAACGCAAGCACATTATAATGTGCTCACGTTATTTCATAATTTTGACATGTTTTTCATTTGTGCCCAAGACTTGCCTAAGAAAGACATAGTGTGAGGGCATTATAACGTGCTCGTGTTATGTCTTACTTTGTGTTAAATTCTAGTCTATTGAATTTATTTTTATATATTTGTATGTTTGTATGTATGTATGCTTGAATGACATGTATGTATGTATGTATGCATGCTTGTATGTATGTATGTATGTATGTATTCGTGTAAGTATATGTATGTATGTATGTATGCATCAGTGTATGTATATGTATATATATGTATGTATGTATGGTTCAATGTATTTATGTATGTGAGATTTTATGTACATATGTATGTAAGTATGTCTGCATGCCTATATGTATGTATATATTTATTTAGAGGGAGGGAGAGACCTAAGAGAGAGAGAGGTAGAGAGGTTGTGAGAGAGAGACCAAAGAGAGGGAGAGGGGTGGAAGGGAGAGACCTAAGAGAGAGGGAGTGTGAGAGAAGGGGTTGGAGTGAAGGACTTAGCTAGGTAGGGTGTGAGGGATAGAGGGAGATAGAGAGAGAGGGGGGGTTGGATAGAGAGACCTGAGAGAGAGGGAGAGAGAGAAGGGGGGAGAGAGAGAGAGAGGGAAAGAACGAGAGAGTTATGTACGTAGGGTTCCATAGGGAGAGACTTGAGAGTGTGAGGGGTTGAGAGGGAGAGAAAGGGAGTGTGAGAGAGGGAGTGAGAGAGAGAGAGAGACTTGAGAGAGGGAGAGGGTGTGGGAGGGAGATATTTGAGAGAGGGGGAGAGAGAGAGGGAGTGGGAGAGAGAGAGAGTTGGAGTGAGAGGGACTTATCTAGGTAGGGTGAGAGAGAGAGAGAATTACCTAGGTAGGGTACTAGAGGGAGAAACCTGAGAGAGAGAGGGGTGGGAGGGAGAGACTTGAGAGATAGGGAGAGAGAGGCAGTGCAAGAGATGGAGTGGGAAAGAGAGAGAGAGAGAGGGGGGGGATTGATTGAGTGAGAGGTATATAGAAAGAGGGAGAGGGTAGATAGAGACAATTAGAGAGGGTAGGAGAGAGGGAGGGAGAGAGAGTTGAGATATATAGATAGATAGAGAGAGTGATAGGGGTTGAGGGTATAGGATTGAGGGTCAAATGTATAAGGTAGAGGGTTTAAGTGTTTAAGGTTTGAGGGGTTAAGGGTTGAGGGTTTAAGGGTTTAATATATGAGGGATTAGGTTGATGGTTTAAGGGTTTAGGGTCGAGGGATTAGGGTTTAGGGTATAGGGTTGAGTATATATATTTTAAGGTATAGGGTTAAGGGATTATGGTTGAGGATCCAATGTATAGGGTAGAGGGTTGAGAATTAAGGGTTCAAGGTTTAATGTATAGGATAGAGGGTACATGGTTGAGTTTTTAAGGGTTTAAGGGTTCAAATATTAGGGTTCAAGTGTTGAGGGTTGAGGGATTATGGTTTAAGTGTTGAGGGATTAAGGGTTGAGGGTTTAGGGATTGAGGGTTGATGGATTAAGGGTTGAGGGTTTAGGGTTTAAGGGTTGAGGGATTAGGGTTGAGGGATTAAGGGTTGGGGGATTAGGGTTGAGGGATTAAGGTTTGAGAGATTAGGATTGAGGGATTAATGGTTGAGTGTTTAGGGTTTAGGGTAGAGAGTTTAAGGTTTGAGAGTATAGGGTTGAGGGTATAGGGTATAGGGTATAGGTTAAAGGGTAAAGGGTAGAGGTTTAAGGGTTGAGGGTTTAAGGGTTTAAGGGTTGATGGTATAGAGTTGAGGGATTAGAGTAGAGAGGGATGGATGGATGGATGGAGATATGGAGGGAGAAGTGAAATAGAGAGGAGAGAAGATGAGGGAAGGAGAAAGATAGATGAGGGTTGAGGATCCAATGTATAGGGTAGAGGGTTGAGAATTGAGGGTATAGGATTGAGGGTATAGGGTATTGGTTTGAGAGTAGAGGATTGAGGGTATAGGGTTGAGGGATTAGGGTTGAGGTTCCAATGTATAGGGTAGAGGGTATAAGGGTTGAGGGTTTAGGGTTTATGGTTAAGGGTTTAAGGGTTGAGGGTTGAGGGATTAAGGGTTAAGGGTTAAGGGTTCAGGGTTTAAGGGTCAAGGGTCAAGGGTTGATGGATTAAGGGTTGAGGGTTGATGGTTTAGAGTAGATGTTTTAAGGGTTTAATGGTTGAGGGATTAGGTTTGAGGGATTAGGGTTGAGGTTTTATGGTTGAGGGTTGAAGGTAGAGGGTTGAGGGTTTATGGTAGAGGGTAGAGGGTAGAGGGTAGAGAGTTTAGGGTTTAGGGTTTAGGGTTGAGGATTTAAGGGTATAAGAGTTGAGGGTATAAGGTTGAGGGATTAGGGTAGAGAGGGAGGGAGAGATGGAGGGAGAAGTGAGACAGAGTGAACAATGCATTCCACTTGTAATTTTTTTTGGAAAAACAACCTAGACTCGGTCCACAACGTGTTGGACGGCCAGTCGAAGCTTGATCTGTTGCATTTTTATTTTTCCTTTTTTTTCTATCTTTGATGGTTTATGTTTGTGATATGGTTATGGCTTAATATTTATCCCCAAGTGTGTTCCTTTGTTCCTATTTTGGTTTGTTCTAGGATCTTGATCTTGGGGGCTTGACCACCTTCTTGGTTATTGCCATCCTATCTTACTAGCATTCATACATTTGAACCCCTCTTAATTGCATGCTTGGCTTCTTTAGTGTGATTTTGAAGCAGGTTCATCATCTCACTAAAGTGGGGGCTAAATGTAGTGTAGGAAAATGTATACCCTTCCATTTTCACACTTGTTTGGGCCCGCTTTTCTTTATTTATCCCTATTTATGTCTTAATTGGTCCTATTTTGCATCCACAAGCCTAATGAATTATATCTTTTTATGACTAATCCTAAAAAAAATCAAAAGATAAATGATAATTTAATGATTCTGGTTGTGTGTCCTTGATTTTCGGGTCGAGACTAAGATGCCACCTAGGGTGTCTTTGTCCCCCAAAGGTCTTGGGACCCTCTTTTCAAATGTGCCTTAAATGGGCCCCTTTTTGGAGTTTGTGCCCCAAGCTTCAAGCCTTGGGACTAAGATGCCACCTAGGGAATCTTTGTTTCTGTTAAGTTATTTTTGGGATTTAATTTTAAATCTTGGTGGGATTTAGCCTCCTTTAATCAATGAACTCATATGTCAGCTTGTTGTGGTGTAACTTCAGGATATTAAGCATGGATAATTATAAATGCAAGGTATTTTCACTCATTTTCACCTAAGAATTTTGTGAGAGCATTCCTAATAGAAAACTTAAGTTCATAAGAGCATTCAAGAGTTATTCTTCAAGCATTTGGAGCCATCATCAAGATTCAGGCATCATGTGTATTTTTGAGCTAACATTTGTGATGTAGGGTTTTGATTCAAGAAAGCTATTCAAGTTAAGATCTGTCAAGCATTCAAGCATTTCAAGATCTACATTCAAGCTAGCCATCTCACACAATTTTTCAAATTTCATAACAAGGGTTTGGTGAGTTGCAACATAACACTTTTTTCATTCATCATTTCCCTCTACTTTATTTCATTTTAAGGTTTAATTACCAATAAGGGATTTGACCAAGGAAAACCCCCATTTACTAACAATCAACAAGATTTTACTCTCTTGCATGTTTGTGTTTTCAGATTTAGGTTGAATACTTGAAGATCATTTGAAGTACAAATTTGCAAATTTGCATTGAAAAGTTGTCATCTTCACAAAAACTCACCTATAGGCTAGATCTGGAAGTTTTAGGACCTAAGATCTGAGAAGAAGGGAGTGCAGACATTGAGCCTCAGGATCACATTCAGAGATTTCATAAATTCAAAATGGGACTAAGACAATAGTAAGGGATTCTTAGTCCTCCCAAGGGTATTTTGTAGAGATTCTTTCAGATTATGTTTCAAAATCCGAAGATTCTGAATTTTCCTCAAAAAATAGCAGTGGGACTAAGACAACAGTAAGGATTTCTTAGTCCTACCTAACATATTTTGACAAAATTTTTGCATTTCCAGAACCTCATCACATTTCTAGACTTCCCAGGTACACATACCCTAACTTTTTCTTTCTTAATTTCATCATTTGCATGCATGATTTGACTTGCATTATTAGGTTTTGTAAGTTAAATGTTAATTTTTCTTTTCCAAGATTTTGCTTGGTGGTGAACCCTTTAAAGTTTAAAATAACCCCTCCTAGGTCCTCCTTATTGAGAATTGACTCACCTATGGGTTGATATTCAATCCAATTTGGGCTCCCAGGACATTCTTGAATGGAAATTGGAGAAGAATGGTGTTCTATGACCTAGGGCATAAAACATTCCCCCACTTTTCCCTATTGTTGAATAGTAAAAGTTAGAAAATTGGATCTTATAAATTCCTTACAAATTCAAGTGATGTTTACCATAGGATGGATTAAGGGGACCTAAGAGGATATAACTTAAGGGGTCCTAAGAGAATGCCTTAAGGGGAGTTAAGAGAATGACTTAAGGGGATGAAAGAGGGTGGATTAAGGGGAGTTGATAGAATGACTTAAAGGGATGCAAGAGGGTGGATTAAGGTGAGTTACGAGAATGACTTGAAGATATGCAAGAGGGTGAATTAAGGGGATGCATATAATGAACCCTAGGATATGGCTTAACGGGTCCTAATAGGATGGCTTAAGGGGAATTATGAGAGTGACTTAAGAGATGCAAGAGGGTGGATTAAGGGGATGCAAGATTATATGACTTAAGGGTCCTTTAAGAGGATGGATTAAGTGGATGCAATAGGGTGGATTAAGGGGAGTTGATAGAATGACTTAAAGGGATGCAAGAGGGTTGATTAAGGGGAGTTGAGAGAATGACTTAAAGGGATTAAGCATCTCATGAACCCTAGAAACCCTAAAACCTAAAGCATAGGACCTAAGTCCTAGGAGATGAACCCTAAACCATTAAACCACATAGATTTTTTATTCTAAGCATCTCGTGAAGATCCTTAACCTTTAATCCTGGAACCTAAATCCTATGAGATAAACCTTAAAACCTTAACCCATATATAGATTTGTTATTATAAACATCTCATGAAGTTCCCTAAGATATGAATCTTAAACCCTTAACCCTAGGACCTAAAGCCTAAGAGATGAACCCTAAATCATTAACCCATATTGATCTTTTATTCTAAGCATCTCGTAAACCATATAAATTCTAAAACCTAAACCATAGGACATAAACCCTCAACCCATGTTAGGTTTTTTATTATAAGGTTCTAAGCATCTTGTGAACCCTATAAACCCTAAACCCTAAACCATAGGATCTAAAACCTAGGAGATGAACCCTTAACCCTTAACCCATACAGGTTTGTTATTCTAAGCATATCATGAACCTTAGAAACCGTAAAACCTAAACCATAGGACTGAAAGCCTAGCAGATGAACCCTAAACCATTAGTATATATATTTTTTCTTCTAATCCTCTCATGAACCCTAGGATATGAAGATCATAAACCCTTAATCCTGGGAACTAAAGCCTAGGAGATGAATCATAAAACCTTAACCCATATATATATTTGTTATTCTAATAATCTCATGAAGTTCCCTAAGATATAAATCTTAAAACCTTAACCCTAAGACCTAAATCATAGGAGATGAACCCTAAAACCTAACCCATATAGATTTTTTATTCTAAGCATCTCATGAACCCTAGAAACCCTAAAACCTAAACCATAGGACCTAAAGCCTAGTAGATGAACCCTAAACCCTTAACCCATATATATTTTTTATTTTAAGCATCTCATGAAGTTCCCTAAGATATGAATCCTAAACCCTTAACCCTAAGACCTAAATCCTAGGAGATGAACCCTAAACCCTTAACCAATATATATTTTTTATTCTAAGTATCTCATGAACCATAGAAATCCTAAACCCTAAACCATAGGACCTAAGGCTTAGAAAATAAGCCCTAAACCCTTAAACCATATAGATTTGTTATTTTAAGCATCTTGTGAACCCTATAAATCCTAAATCCTAAATCCTAAACCCTAAAACCTAAACCCTTAACCCATATAGATTTGTTATTCTAAGCATCTCATGAACCCTAGAAACCCTAAAACTTGAACCATAGGACCTAAGGCCTAAGAGATGAGCCCTAAACCCTTAACCTATATATATTTGTTATTATAAGCATCTCATGAACCCTAGAAACCCTAAACCATTGGACCCAAAGCCTAGGAGATGATCCCTAAACCCTTAACACATATAGATTTGTTATTCTAAGCATCTCATGAACGCTAGGATATGAAGATTCTAAATCCTTAACCCTGGGACCTAAAGCCCAGGAGATGAACCCTAAATCCTTAACCCTAAAGTTAGAGAGTGACTTAAGTGGGTGAAATATAATGGATTAAGGGTAGATAAGAGGATATGGATTAAGGTGTCCTAAGAGGATGGCTTAAGCGGAGTTGAGAGAGTGACTTAAGTGGATGCAAGATGATGGATTAAGGGTAGATAAGTTGATATGGATTAAGGGATCCTAAGAGGATTGCTTAAGGGGAGTTGAGAAAGTGACTTAAGGGGATGCAAGATGATGGATTAATGGTAGATAAGAGGATATGGTTTAAGGGTTCCTAAGAGAATGGCTTAACAGAAGTTGAGAGAGTGACTTAAGGGGATGCAAGAGGATGTATTAAGGGTAGATATATGAGGATATGGATTAAGGGGTTCTAAGAGGATAGATTAAGGGGAATTAATAGACTTATGGGGATGCAAGAGGTTGCATTAAGGGTAGATATACAAGGATATGGATTAAGAGATACTAAGAGGATGACTTAAGGGGAGTTAAGAGAGTGACTTAAGGGGATGCAAGATAATGGATTAAGGGTAGATAAAAGGATATGGATTAAGGGGTCCTAAAAGGATGGCTTAAGGGGAATTAAGAGAGTGACTTAAGGGGAAGCAAGAGGATGTATTAAGGGTAGATAAGAGGATGGAATAAGGGGTCCTAAGAGAATGTCTTAAAGGGATATGAAATCAATTATAAACTTTTTATAAAATGACGATGAATTATTTAGTTTTATATTTATACTATTAACTAAATGTATCTAAAACTACATATACTTACCTGACTCTAGATTTGAATTCCATTGTAATATATATGAATGTCCTCTCTTTTTTGTAATGCATCTAGTTTTTGGAGACCTAAAACAAGAAAATGATATAAAACTTTAATTAGGAAATGACTAAAGACAAATATATATATATATATAGACATGTATGTGTGATAAATTTTTAACTATATATCGACTATCAATTAAAAATATATACAACAATATACAAGTACCTATATTTATTTACTTCATTGTACCATCTACATCCTCTCTTTTTTGCAATTCATATATGATTATCTCATGATCATCCATTGAAAGTGTCCATAAAAATTTATTAGCAAGCCTCCCTTGATATATAACTAGTTTTATATTGGTTTCCAAAATCAAATGTGAATAATGTATAATCTTCTTGTGTCTTTCATAATCTTCAAATGTAGGCAAGCCACTCTTTCTTATCAAATATTTTTGAATCCAGGTGCCAACAACAACCACAAAACTAGTTGGATACTCAAATATTTCATCATCCACTCTAGTATGTACCAACTTATGTTTTCTCTCAACACATCTAGATTGTTGTCAGCAATACCTTTATTGAATCCAAGCTTCAACAAGTATTTGTCCATTCTAGCATACCAAGCTCTACGAGCTTGTTTGAGTCCATATGGTGCTTTCTTCAACTGACGCACCATGTCCTTTTCATCAGTCAATTGAAATCCATTTGGTTGCTCAACATATACTTCTTCTTTTAATTCACCATTCAGAAATGCTGACTTCACATCCATTTGATAGAATCTGTAATTCTTGAAAGTAGTATAATCAAGAAACAACCTTACAACTTCAATTCTAGCAATAGGGGCAAAGTTTTCTTCAAAATCAATACCTTCCATCTGGGTAAAAGCACAAAGTTGTGTCACACTTTCAACCAACATATCAGCACAACTGAATTTAAGTATTTCTAACTAAAAATCAATTTTGGTCAAACATATGACCTAGTAAGATTCATTCTAGCTAAGTTAGATACTTCCACAACTTATTCAACTAAAATTGTTGGCTAAAAATATATGGAGCACCACTTTGAGTCCAATTTACCAAAAAAAAAAATTATTTGAAAAACTTGAAGTTCTAATAACTTCTCCTCGTGTAAAAAACATTTTTTTTAAAATGTAAAAATACCCTTTTGTAGATCCATAAGTGCAGTTTTCAAAAATATATTTATTTTAATAGTTTAATTATTATTATTATTTTTATTTTTATTTATACTAAAAGTAGGTTATCAGCAAAAAATATTAGGTTGATTGCCATGCTAAGGAAAAATACTAAAACTTATTAAACAAAATTGAAAAAAATATGATGCACTAGATAAAAGAATCTATTTCAAGATGGTATAATCTTTTTTCCATTTTAGATAAATATTTAATATGAATGTTGACGTCCGATGGAAACAGTTGTTTTTTATTCACACACATTTTAATACTTATATACAAATATATATTTATAAAAATTGGAAAAAAATATATCCATGCACTAAAGTTTCAAGTTATAAATACACACACAAAAATTGAAAGAAAAAAAATAAAATTTACTATAAAAAGTTTGACGTCCCTTGCAACTTCATTTTTTAGCATTTTATCAGCAACTAAATTATAGTGTTAATTTATGAAAAACTAGTTTCAAATAATTTTTAATTTCTTATAAAAAATACAAACATAAAATATACTAAAAAAATACATATTTTACTAGTTTACATCATTTAAAAATTCAAAACATATATGCTACTTTTTAGTGATTCAAGTTTAAAAGTTGGATCAACATTGGTTGTTTCCTTTATAAAGTGTGACACAACTTTGTGCTTTTACCCATCTATGAGTATCCTTTACATACCAATCTTTCTTTATTTTTGATCACTTCACCTTGTTCATTTAATTTATTTTGAGAGACCCATTTGGTTCCAATCACATTTTTGTCTTGAGGTCTAGGAACAAGAATCCATGTATCATTTTTCTCTATCTGTATAAGTTCTTCCTTCATTTCTTCCATCCAAAATTCATCTTTACATGCTTCATTGACATTTCTAGGCTCAAACTTGGATATCAAACAATATTCTTCTACAATCCTTCTTCTATTTTGTACACCTTTGTTCTTGTCTCATGTGATCTAACTTTCAAAATAACTTCGCTTTACATATCTTGGATTTTTGAGTTCTATTTTTCTTTTTGCATTTCCATTGCCTTCTTCTTCTTCATGATTTTCTTGATTCACCGGAACAATTTGAACTTGATTTTGTGTTTGCGCATTATTTTCATTCTCATTATTATCTTGTTGGTCATCTAAATCATATCCACAATACTTGGATGATCTATCAATATCCTCATCAAATCTCACATTTTCACTTTCAACCATCTTCTTCAATCTTTTATTATAGCACTAGTAGGCTTTTCTCTTAGTAGAGTAACCCAGAAAGATTCCTTCATCACTTCTAGCTTCAAACTTGCCAATATATTCATCTCTTTTAAAATAACATCTACTTCCAAAGCTTTTGAAATACTTAGTAGTAGGCTTATAACCAAACCATAGCTCAAAAGGAGTCTTACCAAAATTATCATTGACATTCACCCAGTCGATATTATAGAAAACAATGCTTACAAATTCTCTCCAGTAGGAATGAGGAACGTTTCCTTCCAACATCATAGTTTTGGCAGCATCTAAAATTGTTATTTTCTTTCTCTCAACAACTTCATTCTATTGTGGGGTCCAGGGAGCAGATAACTATCTTTTTATTCGATGCTCTTCACAAAATGAATTGAAATATCAGGAAGTGAATTCACCACCTCTATTTGATATTCAAACTTGTCTCATTTTCTTTCATAGCCTTGAAAATTTTGAATTTCTCTAATGCGTCATTTTTTCTCTTAAGAAGGCAACCCAAACCATTCTAGAATAATCATCAATAAGCAACATAAAATACCTTTCTCCTTGTAGACTTATGATTCTAGATGGACCACATAGATCAGTATGTACCAAATCCAGTACTCCATTTGAATGATGTTGTTTGCTCCGAAATGAAATTCTTGTTTGTTTTCCCATCTCACATTCCTTGCATATAATGTTAGTAGGCTTCACTAACTTCTGTAGATCTTTGATTTCTTGTGTGGAGCTTATTTTTACAATGTTATCAAAGTTCGCATGACACAACCTTCTATTCCATAACCAACTTACATCAACTTGAATAATCAAACAACTTTCACTAGCAACATTCAAGTGAAAAATATTACCTCTTGTCTTTGTAGCTGAAGCAACCACATTTCCTGAGCTTCCCAAAATTCTGCATTTACCATCTTTGAACTGAAGATTGTAACCTTTGTCAACCATCTATCCAACACTCAATTTTTTTTGCTTCAAACCTTCAACATATAGAACTTCATTAGTATTGCATTTACCTCCAAGATAAATAGTGTCTCTGCCACAAATCACACCAGCAAACTTAGAAACTTTATTTTGTCACCATTCATATGATGTGAACATCCACTATTAATCACCCACTCATCCTTCTCATCAATATTGGATGCAATACCTTTCTCAATATTTTTATTACTAGTTGATTCAGTAGACACCAGACTATTTTCCTTGATATCAATGAATACCCATTCATCTTCATTTCTAGTTTCTTTATCATATTCGTCATCAGTAACACCTTCTTCAGCATAATAACATTTCTTTTTAAATCTAGTCTTGTCAGGTCTATACTTAGAGACTCTTTGATGACACATTGATGCAAAATTACCTATCTTACTGTAAGAAAAACATTTAATAGGAAACTTTCCTTTGTACTTACCTTTTCATCTAGCTTCTCTTTTCAAAATTACTGTTTCCAGTTCTTCTAGCTCTCTTTCTTCATCTTCAATCAATTTCATATCTTCTTCATACTTGAATGTCTTCTTGGAACTCTCTCCTAGATCATATCTATTTTGAATTTTTCTGGATACAGTAGCTTTAAATGAAGACTTTGTCTTAGGAGAAGATTCACCAAATTCACTCAACTCAAAGGCAACAAGTTTTCCAATCAACATGTCTCTTATCACATTTGTTATTGTCCCGAGCTCTTCAATAGCATGAGATTTTATTTTGTAAGTAGGCACAAATCCAAGTATTTTAGCCACAATATCATCTTCTTCCAAGGTTCCACTGACACATCTAATTTCCATCACTAATTCATTTAAATTTTGTGAGAAAGAAAAGATGTTTCATTTTCACTCATCTTCATATTCTCCCACTTGTCTTTCAGACTTTGTAGCTTAGCAACTTTCACTAATGCATCTCCTTCATACAATGTTTCCAACTTTATCCAGGTCTCATGTGTAGTCTTCAAACCTATCACATTTGTCATCTTTGAATCTATCAAAGCACTTAGCAATGCTTCTATAGCCCTAGTATTAGTTTCTACTTCTTTGATCTCATCAGTAGTAGAGGGACCATTCTGAGGAATAGTGTATGCATTCTTTGTAATCTTCCAGAAGGGCTCACCAATACACTTCAAATAACACTCCATTATGACTTTCCACATAGAGTAGTTTGTACCATCAAATCTAGGACTATAATTCTTGTATGATGCCATCTCAGATCACCTCAAGCTATTAAAATTTTTTAGAGGAACTAGATCTAATACCAATTTTTGGAAAAACAAGGATAGACAATTGAGAGGGGGGTGAATCCGTTGTTACAAAAATTAAACTTATTCAATATTAATCAACCTTTAATCTTATATTTGATAATTAACAGTGCAAGCATAAACCAACAACACATCAAAAACACATGAACACCAAGATTTTATACGTGGAAACCTTGTTAGGGGAAAAACCACGGTGGATGTTAGTCCACAAGATTATACCCTATTAAAAGTATAATGAAAAATGAATAAGGAATTCACTTGCATTCAGACACACTGCCTAGAGCTCACTTCTCAAAGGGAAGGCTCACTGCCTTACATAAGACAATGAGATTAAATCCATTTGATGAGGTTGAACTGAGAAATTAGCTTCTTCAAAAGTTTGATGAAATTTCAAGTTAAGAACAAATACACTTCTTCACACTTTTCTCTGCATTCAAATGATCTGATCTTTATTCACACATATCTTCACATACACACACGAACATACACCGAGCATACATCAAAATGAAGAAACAATCATTCTTATATATCTACTACATGGATTTACATCAACAACTCTATCAGCCACAAAATAAATGAATTACAACTTGTCAACCTCAATAAATGAACAAATCTTAATGCGCACCAACCTAAGTCAGCCACAACATAGTGAGGACCTAAATCAACATCCTTGAACACACCAAACACTACAAGATTAATCCATAAGGATCCACAACATTCTATCGCCATCATGTCGACCAAGAACATGAAAAACTTGATCACACAAAGAAAAATCTTCAATCACGAACATGTTGATCAATGCGGACATACCAAAGTGATAAAGAACAATCTAGAAACTTCACTGAACATCTTAGAAACATACGTAACAACCCAATTCATCAAAATTCCAATCTCATCTTTCATAAACACTTGCTACAGTAACTAAATAACTGTAGGAACACATAACTTCATAAATTTCTCAATTCTTGATGCATACCACTGAAACTTTCAAAAAACATAATAGATAAGCTCAAAAACAAACCCTTTAATGTGTGCCTCCTGAATATCAAGGAACACAACTTTCTATCACTCTAACCTTCTCAGCTTCATTGTCTGCCTGCAATATATTTGTTACAATTTTATCAATATCTTCAACATATACAACCTTCAGAATAAAAAAATTCTAATAGTTTTGACATCAATGACAACTACATATCAGCAACACAACAATAAGGTTCAATGGACCATTTTTAACAATTTGTAATAGGTGTCAAAGTCCAACTGTAAACTTGGTGCGCCTAGGTACTGAAAAAAGCCAAAAGTTTCCATGGTGTAACCAAGTGGTGAAATTGATGTAATTTGGAGTTATATTTCTAAATAGGAGTTTCTAGAGTCTTTTGGAGTCAAATGGATTCTTTCAGAGTCCTCAAACCAAATACTTTCAAAGTTGTTAAGAAAGGTGTAAAAATTTGTTTAGCAACTTGGAAAACTTTTCAAATTTTTTTTTAAAATGATGTAACCAACAGTCACCCATTTTAAAATCAGTTGGGGACCATTGGTAAATGAGGAATCATGTTTAAAAATCCTCCCATGTGTTTGAGGCAAGGTTGGTTGTTGTATTTTTGAAGGATTGAATGCAAACAAAATTTGTTTACTATGATTTTCTAATGTTTTTCTCTATTCTTTTGCTTGGTACGGAGTGTGGCATCACTGTATGGATACAAAACAACCATGGGTAGATAGAGGAGAGAGTTACCTTTCTTTTGGTGGTGGTTTGAGGAAATTTCATCAAGGAATAAGGAAGATACACTTGTTTTTCTAGAAGTGGGTTTGAAACCCTACCAAACCAAGGTTTGAACACAAAAATGCTTGTATCTTCCCATTCCACTGTGGGAAAAATATAATTCTTGGTTGAATGGTTTGGTTAGGATTAATCTTTATGTTGCAAGTGGTTTCAAGAAGAGACATGGATTTTGGTGTGAGATCCTTGATGCCCTAGGCTTGGCATCTCTATGTGACGGGCCTGGAATTGATCTTTGAAGTGTGTCATGCAGATTGTCGAGTGTTCGTTCAAGGATAATGTGTGAAATGTGTAAAATGGGTCTTGGGGATTCCTAAGGAACTTTTTGGTGGCAATAGGGGTGTTGGGGTGTTCCTAGATAGGTTGGTTCCTTCATTGTACATGCCTAATTAGGCCTCCTCATGGCATTGAAATGCAATCATTTGGAGTATCTCATTTTGGTTTCTTGTCTTGTGATTTTGGGAACTTATTAGGGTCCTTAAGGGATGTCTAAATCCAATTTCCTTTCCTTGGTTTGAGCCCATAACAAAATTTTATTTTGATTGTCCTAGTTGGACATCGCTACAAGGATGCATAAGCTTATATGGGAGAAATTGGTAGATGAGAGTTTCTAATCCCAAAGTAAGGTGGAATGGATATAACCTATCATGTTGAGTGTGTCCCTTCCCCAAGCCCATTGGTCACTTCTAGATGTGAGAGCCCAAGTTATGTGATTGTACTATTTGGTGAAGGAATGGTGGGCTTGGTCTGTTCACATAGAGTATTTGAGATAATCTTTCCATAAAATTTCTTGCCTTACATGCATGATCTGCATCAGAGTGGTATCAGAGCCATGTTCTAATTGTGAAGGTTGAGAAAATATTGTGAGTCATTGAGGCATGAAGGAACAATGCCTCTAAAAGGTGGGTTTGTGGTTGCAAAGGAGTTGAAAGCCTTGAGAGAGAAGGTAGAAGCATTAGAAGCCGAAGAAAGAATGAGAGTGGCTACTGATGTAGAGGGTACCTTAGAGGAAAAGGTATTGGGTGAAGATGGAGACCATCCACAAGAAGAGGAGATAGATCTAGAGGAAAGGAGACTCCTTGGTGTTCTATAATCCATAAGAGGAGAGACCTTTGAAGCGAATATGGATCTACCAACATATGGGGGAAGGTTGAATGCTGAAGAAGTGATGGTATGGATGGATGCTTTGAATAGCTACATTGAGTATAATGAAGTGGTAGAAAACAAGAAGGTAAATTTTTCCAAGACCAAGTTGAAAGGGTATGCACTAATGTGGTGGAACTACATCCAAGGAGAAAGGGTGAAAATGGGCAAGTCCATGATTAACTCATGGGATAGGATGGTGAGAAAATTGAAGGCACAATTCCTTCCTTTAGACTATGAAGTGCAAGTGTTTAGGAAACTGTAGAACCTAAAACAAAAAGACATGGATGTGGTTGCCTATACTAATGAATTTCACAAACTTAGTATGAGGTGTGGCCATGTGGAAAATGAAAAGAAGAAAGTGGCCAAGTACATAAATGGCCTAAGGTTTGAAATTCAAGATGAGATCAGTGTAGTGACCCCCAACATAGTGGAAGAGTGTTTCCAAGTGGCATGTAGGGCTCAAGAGAAGTTGAGGAGGAAGAAAGAGAAAAAAGGAAGGGGTAGAGGCATAAATTTTAGAGGAAGAGGCAATTTTGGTGGAAGAAATCAGTCACAAATATCACAAGGGGAATCAACTGGAAGCCAGTAACCGTCATGAATCAAGAGGTGGATTTAGGGGCAAGGGGCCTAATGGAAGAGGAAGATCCAATGGAGTAGGAAGGGGTTCCAATGCCTTCTTTGATAGGTGCTTTAACTGTAATCAGTTTGGACACCCAACCTTCAAATGTCCAAAGAAACAAGCTTCAAACTTCCAAGGTGGGGATAGGAGGAACCGACCAGTGCAAGAAGAAGATTCTCAAAGTGTGAACTCACCTTCCAGACCCGCTAATCCTAAGTTTGGAGAAATTTTGATGATGAGAGGGACACTTCTTAAGGTTCCAAGCACTAAGGAACCACCCCAAAGGAAGTCTTTGTTCAAGACCTCATGCAAATCCCATGGAAAGGTATGCAAGGTGATTGTAGATTCGGGCTTCACATATAACTTAGTGTCCCTAGAAATGGTTGAGAAAATAAATCTAAAAATAACTCCTCATCCCACACCATATAGGGTGTCTTGGTTGAACAAAGGTCAACAAGTGATTTTCAATGAGTAATCTTGGGTAGAATTCCCGTGGATTCTTGCCACATACTTATAGACCACCCTTGGCAATATGATAGGAAAACACATCATGATGGTCAGAAAAAACACTTACAAGATAAACAAAGATGGAGAATCATTCACCTTGAACCCTTTGTCAGATGAGGGCACAAACAAACAACTTGGATCTAGTGTCATGGTGGTAGGAGAGAAATATTTTTTGAAGACCTTAAAGGAAGGGGGAGGTCAAGGGTTTGCCTTGATTTTCAAGCCAAAATGTAGGTTATTTTTGTTCACAAATAAAGGAGAAACCATTCATAGTGAAGTCCAAGCCTTGTTGGAGAAGTACAATGACATTGTGGTAGATGAATTGCCTAGTTCCCTGCCTCCAATAAGAGATACCAGTCACCATGTAGACCTAATTCCAGGTGTCGTGTTGCCTAATAAGGCTACCTACAAGATGACCCCTAATCAAAATGAACAAATAGAAAAACAAGTTCAAGAACTATTTGATAAAGGCCTAATTAGGGAGAGTCTGAGCCATTGTGCAGTCCCTATCATGTCGGCTCCCAAGAAGGATGGAAAATGGAGGTTGTGTATTTATTCAAGAGCCATAAATAGGATAACCATTAGATATAGGTTTCCTATTCCAAGAATGGAGGATCTCATGGACTACCTAGGAGGGGCTTGCTATTTTTCAAAGATTGACTTGAAGAGTGGGTGCCATCAAATCAGAATTAGAGAATGGGATGAGTGGAAGATGACATTTAAGACTAGTGAAGGTCTGTATGAGTGAATGGTGATGCCTTTTGGTTTATCCAATGAACCTAGTACCTTCATGAAATTAATTAATGAGGTATGGAAACCCTTTATTGTCAAATTTGTTGTGGTTTATTTGGATGACATTCTTGTGTTTAGCAAATCCAAAAAGTAGCATTTGGAGCATCTTAACAAGGTCTTAAGAAGGTTGCATGAAGAGAAGTTGTTGATCAACTTGAAAAGTGTGAGTTCATGAAGGAGGAGTTGGTTTACCTTGGGTTTGTCATATCAAAGGGTAGTTTGAAGATGGATCCATCAAAGGTTGAGACCATTCTCAATTGGCCACCACCTAAGTCAGTTGGTGATATGAGAAGCTTTCGTGATCTTGCAAGCTTCTACAAAAAATTCATAAGAAAATTTAGCCACATATGTGCACCCATCATAGACACAATCAAGGGAGACAAGAAGAGTAAGTTCCTATGGACCAAAGAAGCAAATGAAGGGTTTGAATGCTTGAAAACAAAGGTATCTCAGCAACTTGTCCTTACTTTACCTAATTTTAACGAAGTATTTACCATTGAATGTGATGCAAGTGGTCAAGATATAGGTGTTTTCCTAAGCCAAGAAGGGAGGTTGGTTGCATTCTTTAGTGAAAAACTAAATGAGGCGAAGAGAAAATACTTTTGCTATGACCTAGAACTTTATGCTATGGTTCAAGCCCTAAAGAAATGGATACATTACTTATTGCGAAAGCAACTTATTGTGTTTACTAATAACCATGCACTTAGCTTCTTGAATGGACAAGACAAGTTGAACCAAAGGCACATGAAGTGGGTTGAATACCTACAAGCATACACTTTCTCCATCAAACACAAGAAAGCAAAAGCAAACAAAGTTGTTGATACCCTTAGTAGAAGGGTCATGATGGTCCAATAAGTAAAATTGAAAAGTGTGAGTATAGAATCCCTCAAAGGTATGTACAAGGAAGATGAGGATTTCAAGGATGCTTTTGATACTTTCTCTCAATTTTTAGATTCTTTTCACAATGAATATGTTGATTATGTTTTGCAATATGGTATATTGTTCAAAGGGGCTCAATTGTGCATACCCAAATATTCTATGAGGGAGAACTTGATAAAGGAGAAGCATAGTGGGAGTCTTGGAGGGAAATTTGGACTTGATAAAACCTTAGAGCAGGTTAGAAGGTTCTAATTTTGGCCTAGAATGCAAGTGGATGTGAGGAAGTTATTGGAGAATTGTACCATATGCCAAAGAGAAAAAGGAACCACTTCAAATGCAGGCCTCTACCAACCTCTACCCATACCCAATAGACCTTGGGAAAGCATAAGTATGGAATTTTTCCTAGTAGTGCCTAAGACACAAAGAGGGTTTGATAGTATTTTTATAGTGGTAGATAGATTTAGAAAAATGACACACTTTATCCCTTGTAAATGCACTAGTGATGCCTCTAACATTGCAGGACTATTTTTCAAAGAAGTTGTGAGAATCCATGGTCTTCCATTGAACATTGTATCAGACATGGAACCCAAATTCATAGGTCACTTTTGGAGGACCTTGTGGAAAACGTTAGGCACAAATTGGGCATTTAGTTATGCCTACTATCCTCAAACAAATGGGAAAAAAATGTGGTAAATGTCACTTGGTAATTCGCTGAGGTGTTTGACAAAAGAACATGGTCTACAATGGGATCTAATGCTACCCCAAGTAGAATATGCATACAATGACTCCATAAATAGAAGCATAGGCAAAAGTACTTGTGAGGTGGTGTATGGAATGAGCACAAGGGGTGTATTTGAATTGAGAGACTTGAAAGGAATGGAGAGGAAGAGTGAAAATGGAGAAGAGTTTGCAATAGAAATGAAGGACATCTATGAACAAGTGAAGGAAAATTTCAAGAAAAGTGTGGAGGAATACAAGGAGAAATAAAATTTGAAGAGGAGAAATTTCCAATACAAGGTGGGAGATCTGGTTCTTACAAATTTGAAAAAGGAGAGGTTACCCAAGGGTAGATATACCAAGCTCCAAATGAAGAAGATAGACCCTTGCAGGATAATCCACAAATATGGGGGAAATGTCTATGAGATATCACTCCCTCCTGGAGTGTCTATCTCACCTATATTTAATGTATCTGACTTGTACCCCTTTAAGGGATATTTGGATGCAGGTGCGGGTATATAAGCTGATGAAGATTGGGTGTAGGACTTACCACCTTTAGAACCCTTGAAGCTTGAAGCAATCCTAGACACCAAGGAGGTCAAGAGGACAAGAAACATGGTGTTTAATAAATATCTGGTTAAATGGCATGGTCTACCACCAGATGATGCAACTTGGATGAGTGAAGAAGACATCAAATACCATGGTACTTCTCTGCAACAATTGATCTCAGGTGGAACTTGAGATCTTTTCAACCCCGGGTGTATGGTGTAGGGGCACCTACGGGTTATCATGCCTCCATGAGGCCATTAGCTTCTTGAATTTGTTTTTCAATATTTCCTTGATGTAATAAGGTCCAATGGACCAATTTTTAATAGGTTGTAATAGGTGTCAAAGTCCAACTGTAAACTTGGTGCACCTAGGTCCCAAAAAAGGAAAAAGTTGCCATGGTGTAACCAAGTGGTGAAATTGATGTAATTTGGAGTTTATGTCTAAATAGGAGTGTCTAGAGTCAAATGGAGTCAAATGGAGTCTTTTGGAGTCCTCAAACCAAATACTTGCAAAGTTGTTAAGAAAGGTGTACAAATTTGCTTACCAACTTGGACAACTTTTCAAAAAAGTTGTAAAATAATGTAACCAACGGTCACCCATTTGAAAATAATTTGGGGACCGTTGGGAAATGAGGAAGCATGTTTAAAAATCCTCCCATGTGGTTGAGGTAGGGTTGGCTATTGGATTTTTGAAGGATTGAATGTAAACAAACTCTGTTTACTATGATTTTCCAATGTTTTTATTTGTTCTTCTACTTGGTACATATTGTGACATCACTATATGAATAAAAAAACACCCATGGTAAGATAGAGGAGAGAGTTACCTTTCTTTTGGTGGTGGTTTGAGGTAGTTTCACCAAGGAATAAGGAAGATACACTTGTTTTTATAGAAGTGGGTTTGAAACCCTACCAAACCAAGGTTTGAACACAAAAATGTTTGTATCTTCCCATTCCACAGTGGGAAAAATCTAATTCTTGGTGGAATGGTAGGGTTAGGAGTAATATTTATGTTGCAAGTGGTTTTAGGGAGAGACATGGAGTTTTGAGTGAGATCCTTGATGCCCTAGGCTTGGAATCTCTATGTGACAGGCTTGGAATTGATCTTTGAAGTGTGTTTCTTGCATATTATTAAGTGTTTGTGCAAGGATAATCAATGAAATGTGTAAAAGGGGTCTTGGAGAGTCCTAAGGAGCCTGTTGGTGGCAATAGGGGTGTTGGGGTCTACCTATATAGGTTGGTTCCTTCATTGTACATGCCTAATTAGGCCTCCTTGTGGCATTGAAATGCAGTCATTTGGAGTATCTCCTTTTGGTGTCTTGTCTTGTGAGTTTGGGGACTTATTGGGGTCCTTAAGGGATGTCTAAATCCATTTTCCTTTCCCTAGTTTGAGCCCATACCAAAATTTTATTTTGACTGTCTTAGTTGGACATGGCTACAACCTAATGTATAGGCTTATATGGGAGCGATTGGTAGATGAGAGTTTCTAAGCCCAAAGTAAGATGGAATGGCTATAACCTGTCATTTTGAGTGTTTCTAAACCTTCCCCATTGGTCACTTCTGGATGTGAGAGCCCAAGTTAGGTGATTGAATTATTTGGTGAAGGAATACTGGGTTTGGTGTGTCCACAAAGAGTATTTGAGAGAATCTTTCCATAAAATTTCTTGCCTTCCCTACATGCTCTGCATAAAAATCTTAAATGAATGCCATTTTTCATATCCATTAATTGTTTCAAAATATTGTAAAGTAAGAATATCATTTTCTTCAACTAACCAAAAGAAGCATTGAATTATTGAGCTCTCACTTGTTCTTGTAGCTAATTTGGTATTGCACCAATCTACAATTACATGTGCATCTATAAATTTTGTAGCATCCTCAAATTTTAGTTTCTCTCTAGCAAGAGCTCTTTTCACACATGCACCTGCTCCATCATGTTCTCCTTTACCATGTCCAACTTCAAAAAATCTCCACTGTGTTGGATATTATTTTCCTTATGAAATCTACATAACCAACAAATCATTCTAGCATTCTTGAATTGACCCATGCAATTATCCGACCATATGAAATGTTCTCTCATTTGAATTCCTCTCACTTTTAGTTTTTTATAAAATATATCAAAATAATATTGAACAAACTCAGATGAATGTAATCGATTATCTGTTACATAAAAATGGTACACTCTTAAAAAAATTCTATTATCTTCTCTACTATATTTTGCATGTCTATATACAATATGAACAAATATAGCTACTTGCAAAGAATTATAATATTGTGATTGAATTTATTCTTGTAGGTTGAGTATAATTTTCAGCTAAATCAACAACTAACAATATAATTCTAATTGGGAATGTGTTTTTATATAAATGAAATTAATTATCAAGACAATGAGAATATTGAGAGTGTTTAAAATATTTAGGTACAATATTATCTTTAAATTCTTTAATAAATGCATGCACACTAAATTTTTCCATGATTAGCTCACAACATTTTCTAAATTTTCCATCTTTTAAAGAATAAAATTTTTAATTTTTTTTTAAATCCTCTAATTTATGTCCAAATTCATCTAAACTAATTTCATGCATACATTCTCCTAACCACATCTATCACATTTTCCAAAAATACATTCTTTTAAATAAAATAAGTTTCCATTAGAGGGTTCACAAAACAAACTTGCTATAAAATCTTTGATTGTTTCAGGTGGCATATTAATACCACAAATGTCCTACATAATTTGGTTAGCATGCAAAGTAAAACGTATATATCAAAAATATCATAATAATAACAAAATTATGCATGGGTCTTACAACAAGAGATTCATTGTTTATTAATTCTAATATACCAGGGTTTACATTTTTCAATGCTCTTTCACTTATGCTAATATTAAATGGTAAGATTGAATCATCTGAAAAATATATATATAATTCAATTTGAGTCATATCTAAGAGATGCTTTGGATGAGGTTCATGAATTTTGGAACCCACCCTTAATTTTAAAACATCTCTAATGTTAGGTGACACTCTTGTATTATCATGCCAATATTTTTTAATTAAAGATTTGATTTCATTAGTTAATTTCATGTCTGGCCTTGGAGTCTACCACTAAAACTCCAATATTGATTAGTTGGATCTTTTTCAATACTTTATCTTCTTCAGTAGCTCTCATCAAAGTTTTAGGATTTAATTTTATACATTTACTAATCTTACTTAACATTCTTTTAATTGAAGTTGCTTTATTGACTAGAGCAGTTGTTATTGCACGACGAGCTGCATTCTTATCTTTAGAATGAATTTTCTTACCTATAAAATCAATAGCATTAGACACACTGGATATGACTTATTCTACCGAATCATCTTTCTTTTTTGGATTTACAAAAATGCCTAGTTTTTTCGTCACTTTTCTCATTTTTGGCATTCTCATCAATTGCATCATGAGTTGACATTGAAATCCTAATTTCTTTCTATAAAAAAACATTCTATATATTATATTTCCATAAGTTCTCATTTGTCTCCAAGAACTTTACCAAGAAGGTTATCTAGCACATCTTTTTCAATTGTAAAAAAAACATTTTCATTTTCATTCATACAAGGGGTTTCATTTTCATTAATGCAAGGGGTTTCATTTTCATTTTCAGACATAAAAGGGGTTTCATTCTCATTTTCATCAATATGAGGGATTTCATTCTCATTTTCATTCATATAAGATATTTCATCATTATTTTATTTTTGCATTGTTTCAAAACTAGAATTATTGATACCATCATGGTGTATCCAACTTCATCTAAATAACTAAGATCAATATTATCAAGACTTGGGTTTGAAGACATACCTAGATAAATTGTTTGAATAGGTGAATTTTCCAGATCGTTGGGAGGTGGATTTGAAGACTTACCAGAAATTATTTGCATAGGTGTCGTATCATTCAAAGTTGAAGTTGAAGGCATAGTTGGGTTTGTCTTCATAATTGCATTTTCTTCCATATTCACTGTCTCCACATTTGCATCATCTACATTCATCTCACCCTTCATGGTTTCCTCTTCAACATTCATGGAACTAGATGCTTCCAAATTTTTCATTTGACGAATACTTTCTCTTCTATCCCTTTGTCTTTTTGCCTACATTTCTCTATTTGCTTGAATTTCTTCGGGTGTCATAAAATCTCTACATTTTTTTATTTTCCATTGCTTTGATCCCATGGTTACCAAACCCTCTTTGATAAAAAAAAAATGATTCTTAACCTACTTTCCAATTTCTACCTCATTCAAATATTCAAATAAAACTATATAGTATGAAGATCCTTTCTTCTATGAACTTTGAAGTACAAAAAGATCATGAATACATCCAAAAGGTCTCTTTTTCCAAATCTTCTTGTACTTGATTTCACTTCAGAAAATTCAACTTGCACTCATCTCTTCCAAAAATTTGAATAGAAAATGCCACGTTAAGACATTGCACAAGACAACATTGTAATAAAAAACGCAGACAATGGTGCTGTCGAACCGTACTACAAAAAATGAATGTTGCAGAAAAATGTGCTCTATTAACTTTTTCCAAATTGGGAAAAAATAGTTAAATAACAAATGTGTACATTTTATAAAATTCATGTGTGTTCTATTTTAGGAACTCATACGTGTTATATTTAAATAGTGCGTACACGTTATTAAAATTTTGAATCCCCAACCACATGAAACCTCATTTTGGGCTCAAGAAAGGCTTGGCAACCCGACCCTTAGCCTTTGACTTGCAACTAAAAAATTAAGGAAGATTCAAGAGGAATGTCCAACTTTGGCAATATGGATGATGGACTTTTTTTCTGAATCAACATATGAAATTAAAACCCATTAGAGAACACAATTTCTTATTTTCAAATATATAGTTTTTATTAAGATTAGATTATATTTGTTATTTTTTAACTAATTTCTAAGCAAACTAGTCCATAAACTTGAAATATCAAGCTTTTTTTGTTTTTTAATAACTTTATTTTGGTTAAGTTTCTTGTAAAAAAATGATATGGCATCAATCTTCAGAAAATTCTACACAATGAAAAAAAGATTCAAAAAATGTTTAGTTTAGGTCCAATTATGTTGTTTATACACATTGATTTTTTAAAACAACAATTAAGGCCAATCAAAATTCAATAAAAAAAATATTAAAATTTTTTTATAAAAAAATATCCTCATCAATCATCATGTTGTTAGCTCTCTTTCCCCAAAAAGAATTAGCAAAATACTTTTATTTGGGTCAAAAAGTGGTGTATGTATACATGCATGGCATGGTTAAAATAAAATAAAAAAGTGGCTTTTATACATCCCTATCAAAATTTAATTTCTATCATTTGGGTATTTGAATAAATTATATATTTGGAAACTAGATTCAAAATTCAAAATTTAATTTTACTAAATTTTCTTAAGATTCATTGTGTAAGTGCCTCAAATTTTCAGTCCAAGTGATAAATTCTGAAAAACAACAAAAACACTTCCACTTTTTGAGCTTTTTGTGGACCCAATTTCTTGCATCATCCCAAGGACAATAGAGGTGATTCAAAATTTTATGTGAGAAATGTATATCATTTGATTTATCTTTCATGTTTATTGCATTTATTTGCTCTTCATTGATAGATTGGAATTAGTTTGCTTGAATCATATGGTTTTTGTGGTTATTGTTTATGATTCTAGCCTATTTTCTTGATTTATGGTCGTAGAGAAACCATTAGATTAAAAAGTGGTGCAAATAATCCAACCTACTTATATAGATGATCCTTATCACTAATATCTACCCAAAGAATGCCACTAGCCCTAAAATTTATAGTGTGGTAAATAAGAGCCTTCCAATATTTGATACTATAAAATAAAATAATCACATAGCCAACATAAAAAATCCCACCATAATATCATTTATTAGATACATTCATGAATATCTAAAACTTAAAAGAATACCTAGATCTCTCGCTTTTCAAGAAGGATTTTTAGGTCAATGCAAAGGTTCAATCAACCAAGAAGCATAGGAGAATTCAATTGAGAATGATATAATCCCCTTAAAATGTGCATATCCTCAAATATATCGTAGGTTGCACTCCTATCTAGGATCATCCCAACCATCATCTCATCACACACTAATCCACCATTGTCGCTACTCCTTTTTACACCCTAAATCATCCTTATCTATTGACACACAAGTATCCTCCTCACACTCATTATTACAAACCATGTCATATGAGGGCCTCAACATGTCATTTTCTTACACTTTAGACATGATCATCCTCCTCCCTAAAATATTGAAAGGTAGTATAGTATAATAAATATTAAACTACCATAGAACTAATGCATAATGAAATGGATCTAGTGCTTATCTATATTAATCATGAATCCACCATGAGTGAAACATGCCCTATAAATACACTACATCCTTGATCTATATCTCCATCCTCCTACACAATTTTCATGTGATTTGTGCCTCAACCATATACTCCAAGTGTATGTGTCACTCACCCAATTGACCCACTCTCCATGACTATCTACCAACACCATGTCATCATATCACAAATGTGTCTTATAGTTCCCATGGCTATAGACATATTATGGGTCGATTCACTACTAAATTCTCAAATGAACCTATAAATGGTACATGGCATAGTATAAATAGGCTAGCATTCATTAAATCCATGAAAACATCTCCCCTCCTTCATAGCTTGAATGATCCACACCATCCCCAAATCCTTCACCCCACCCCTCCCATCTCCTACCACCACAATCAATAAAATAAAATAAAAAACTTCTACACATATAAAATATCACCTCGCATAACCTCTACAAAAGATAATTCTCATAAAAAATGTATCTATGAAGGGCCTTGTGCCCCATGCAAAACTTAAAATAATTGTGCATATGATCATGTTGTATCAACCATTGAAAACCTACATCAAACTCATGCATAGGTAAACATTGGATGTACCACACTTCCTCCAAATTGGTATTGATCTCCCCCGTTACAACCATAAAAATATTGTTAAAGTAATCATTTATTAGCTAATAATTAATTGATCTTTAATTTATTATTAATCTAAATTCACTTTATGCACTTAAGCTAAACTTAGGAGTGATTTTATATTTTATTAGTTTGAGATATTATTAGATTATTTTATCTCATCACATGCGATGCTGACACTTGTCATGATCTAATCCCTTTCTCATTTATGGTTTTCTCTTATGAGCACTCTCTTTCATTGTATTGTCACTCTTTAGGTTCATCATGTAAGTTCTTTCTTGTTAAGGAAATAGTAAATCATTGTTTGCAGCTTTCATGTGTGGAAGGTGTTCTCATTTGTTATTTGATCATGTGTATTATGTGTTTTTCATAAACCTAACATGGTATCAGAGTATGGACTTAACAAACCCCTTTTCCATTTTTTAGGGTTTTTTCTCAACTAGGGTTATAGAAGAAAATTTTGGAATCTTTATGATTTTTTATAGGTTTTGGGCTTTGACATTTTTTTGGTACACTTTGGAGCAAAATAGAGCTCACCATTGTGTTCAAGAGATCAAATAGACAAATTTTGACTATAAATTTGCTCTATTTCATCAATGAGATCTTTTGAGGAAAAATAAATACGCAACAATTGTATAGGGCCACACCATACAAGGTCATATTGTACAGGGCCATATAGGTCGAATTATGATGACAAAAAAATAAAAAAGGTCAGCGGTTTTTTTATTTTTATTCTAGAATTTAAAAATAAATAAATAAAAGTAGGTTTTAATTTTTAATTTGGGGGGCGTCTTTTGAAAGGTACCCGCAGGTTCCTACTCCAATAGACCTATGGAACCTACCCCTTTTGCTAGCAAGGTTTTCCAAAGCCTCATAGTGGCTTCTAAAGCTACTGACAACAATTCTTAGGTTGTCGCCTAACAATAATACAAACCACTTCTGATAGGTTCGGTTACCCGACGACACATTTCAATCGACGGTAAGTCCAAAATTTTTCTCTAGAAACCATTTTTATATTTTGACAACCGTCTTTATATTTTGACAATTTCGTCACTTATCGACCTGTGCTTGAACTTTTTCTAGAAGGAATATTATTCAAATATTCTAGGTAGGAATGGTTATACCAGTAGATTTTTTTATTATCAAGCCGCTGATTTTTTTCCCAATGTAGAGGAATATTCCTAAAATATTTCGTTGGCGTCACCAATATGGACACTAATAGTGTCCCCCTCCAAGCCCCTTTTATGCCCTAAAAGATAATTTTTCTTTTGGCCATAACTTGGGCATATAGTATCAAAATTGGGCAAACAAGATATAGTCGAAAAGCTAGTTCCATGTACTTTCCAATGGTGTGGGTCTCATTACCAATTTTGTTGTTGTTGGTGCATTCTAAAACCTATCAAAGTCAGATGTGTTGTTTTCACTCTTGAGCTCACAACTTTTGAGGATTTTCTCTATTTTTTATGATTCTTACGACATTGGAAATTTCTTTCAAGGCTCTTCACAACTATCCATGCACTTCTCATAGATTTTTCTCTAGGTACATTTTATTCATTTTTTGTGCTTTCACATTCTAGAAAATTTATTGGACGTTTAAGGTCTTGGAATCTTTATGTTTGTGCGGGATGACTTATTTTAGGCTGTTCTACATGTATTTATAGTATTTTGTCATATTTGAGCATCATAGATATGTTTTGTAATAACTTTATCTTTTGTAGATGCACTAACATAAAGTGCCACTGTTGTACATGTTTTTTCAAGATTTCACAAATCTTGTTGTGCCTTTTGTACTTGTACTATGTTATAAAGTGTCATGGGGGGTTCTATAGGGCTTTTTCTTTTCAATCACACTTTTTTCGAGTGTCCCTTCCATGACAACATCAAATCCTGCTGATTATTATCGCATATGTGTGTTCCTTGTTTGAACACCCTCTTTCAGTAGCAGGTACTTTCATGTGCATGTTAAAATGTTCTTTGCTCTCGTACATGCACTTCTTGGTGACACATAGTTTTAGTGGACCTCTCATGGCTCTCCTTGTTAGCATTATGGGGGGTTTCTACTATTGATGCTAATGATTCCTTGGTTTTGTTTTGGAGTGATCTACGTATTCAAGTTTTGTTTCTATGTACTAGGCAAATGCAATGGTTGGTTACCCATGCATTTTGATGAGATGTATTATTTACCATATGGACACTCTTGGATTCTTGTTTCTAGAGGTGACCCCTTTTCACTTGATTAGTGTTCTTCATACTATTGGTACCTATATTTTCAACTTACATCTTGCTTGGTTTAGTGTCATTGGACGAGCACTTGTGCAGATTCACGTGCCATTTGTATCTTCAATGATAAAATGTTTTCTTTTTTTTCCATCTGATTTGAGTAGTGTCATTGGGAGCACTCATATAAATTCTTGTCTTCTTGATTCTTATCATCATATTTTTAAGAGGATCTTCTTCATTTCAACACTATAGTAGTCACCATTCAACAATTTATATAGTTTATTCATGCTTCAAAAAGTGTTCTTCATGTTCCTATTCTTTTTGGGATACTATTTTGGAGGCTTCTTAGTCCTTCATTCACCTTTATCTCTTTTGGATAGGAGTTTTTTCCATGAGGTTTCATCCTTTTCTCCAGTTATGAGAGAATATATTGTTTATACATGGGCACCTCATCAAGCCTTGTTTGTCACGACCCATTCATACATTATTTGATTTTTATACACTAGATTTTTAGGGTTTTTAGCTACTCCCTAAGTTTTCACTTAAGGGGGTATTAGAGTAATCATTCATTAGCTAATAATTATTTAAACTTTAATTGATTATTAGGATAATTTCACTTTATGTACTTAAGCTAAACTTAGGAGTTTTTTTTTCTTTTATTAGTTTGATCCATTATTAGATCATTTTGTGATGTTGAACTTTTCATAATCTATTCCCTTTATCATTTATGGTTTACTATTATAATCACTCTCCCTCATTGTATATCACTCTCGAGGTTCATTCTATAAGTTCTCTCTTGTTGAGGAAATATCAAATCATTGTTTGCAACTCTTGTGCATGGGAGGTGTTCTTGTTTGTTTTTTATAAAGTAAGTAGCATTTACAGGGTGTTGTACCCTTTACATGTCGAGCCTCATGGGCCAAAAAAGATCAAGTCCAAGTTTTTTTTAAGAAGCTAGCCAAAAAGAACATAAACAGCAAAAAAATAGTACACCAACCATAGACTAATAGCAAAAACACCAAAAAATAGACCAAAACAGTAGCTAACTGGCATTGTCCCAATTTTTAGATAGAAGGTCCACGACATCGTCCGTGACCCAATCTTGAATCTCCTCAGCATTCTTACCCTCCAGCTCATCTTTAATCACCGTGGATAGAGTGTTGGTGACAAAATGGACTAGCTTCACAATGAAGTGGTTCAGGCCTTTGAATCTCTTGTCTAGCTTGTCCATTTTTCCTTTTAGCACACGGAGCTCCTCTCCCTCGTTAGCAATCTTTAGGTCCTCAACATGCTCATCATCCAGTGGGTGCGAAGATTGAGAGGCTGAGTTCTCTTTCAACTCATTGTTGTTGTTAGGGATGGTGTGGGGACCTTTCACATATTCCTCCTCTTCCTCCTCGGACGTCTCCTCCTCCTTATACTCTTTACTGTCTATCTACTCATCCTCTGAGTCCACAACAACCTATTTTTTTTGTTATTTTTTGCTAATCTCCCAGGCCTCCGAATAGTGTTCTCTTTGCCAGACATAATCATTGCCTCCACAACCATATCACCTTTGGAATCCTTCCCCACCACATTTTTTCCTTTGCCCTCTTTTTCCATAGGCTCCATTAAGCCTTTCTTGTCATCTTTGCCCTTTTTGTTTGGAATGGATTTGTAAGAAATTTTGGCCAGAGTGGCCTTGAGCTCACATAGAATGGTCACGGTGCTCATCTACGCATTTCCTATGCTACCTTTGATTTTTTAGCAATATGTTTGGGTTTGGGATTATTGATAGTACCCAAATGGGGTTTTTGAGTAGGGCTTTTAGATTCAGTAGGGGAGATGTTAGAAACAACAAGGGATTTAATTTCCTCCACACGAACAACAAAAATAGGCTTAGGAGGACATAAAGAAAGTTTGAAATGATAGAGCCTCATGATAAGCCCTTGGTGGAGAGGTAGAGGAGGGATGTTTTTAGGGTTAAGGCTAGCAGTTTCTTTACATTTTTCCACTGAATTTTCCAAATCCATAAGCAAAAAAAATGGAAGGCTTAACATAACTTTGTGCCTAAGATGATTCAATAGAGGGAAGTGGTAGAAAAATTAGGTTTTAAATCTACCTTTGAGTGTCACATATTTCATGAGGGCCAAATAGACTTGGTTACAAGGCTATGATAGGGCCTCCCGGTCGAAGCCTGACTAGTCACAGACTGAATCCTCACTCCCCACAAAGAAAGCGCTCATGTTGTCATTATCCTGAGTCTAAGTGTGCTTCGAGTAATTTTTCCCCGTGCACTGCATCCCAATAGCATGTACAATCACCTCTTCACTAAATTCGAAAGATATACCGCCCAACGTCACTCTTCGGTCCTTCCAGGAATTAGAAAATTGACCAGACAGGTTAGGGTCATGCCCCACGAGATTCTCCATTAGGGGAGCTAAGCCACCCTTGACACAAATGTGTCACACCAATGGATTTTTGTGAAATTCACCGCAGTTATCAGGCTTAGTCTGCACATGATCGCCACCCATGATATTAACTTGCACGGGAAAAAACCAGAGAAATTATAAAAGAAAAATGTTAGAAATACTGGCTAAGTAATAGGATTTCTTCACATAATTGATATTTGGGCTAATAAAGCTTCGTTGGTTAATCAAGGCAGTGTGCAGATCACAAGCGTGAAAAGGAAAATCACCTATCATAAGTTTAGAAATATAATAAATGTGGATCTTAAGGCGATTACAGCTTAGTAAGCAAGATATGATGGAAGAGAAAGGTTCATTAGCCATGTTGTCTTTGCACAAAAAACTAGGTAGAATGGCCACTTGGCCAAATTTAGTAATAACAAGGTAAGCGGGTTTAGGACACAAAGTTAAAATAGCAGGAACGGAAGAGCCAAAAGGGAGCTTTCCCTCATAATGAGCCGACACATCAAGTTTTAAATCCACGGGCTTAAGAATGAGATGATAATTTAACACAATCCCCATGAGGAGATATCGCAAGGTACAACCCTTCAGATTCATAATTACAGAGTATGTGTCAAATTCCTTTGTAAAGCCACCTTCATTTAGCATAGGACTATCCCAAAAATTTGAATTTTTCCACTTGTAGAACACCTCAACTTTAGTACCCATCCACCAAGCCCAAAGTACAACCATGTGGACCCCCCAAACGACCTCCATAAATCAAAAATTTGAAGTCATCATAATAAATGAGGTTTTTGTTCTTTCAAGATTAGATCTTGAATTCTTGGTGGTAAGTTCCCTAGATTTCTCCAACATTTAGAGCAACTCCAAAAGGTTCCACAGTTAGCTAAGGCATTTTCCACTTGGTTACCCTCCCTATAAATGTGTGTTACCTTCTTTAACCTTAGCTTAGATAAAAAGAGCCTTATATCTAGAAGAATATCCTTTGTACTCCATCTAAGAAGTCTGCCAAAGTTCACTGAATCGGTAATGGACTTAGAGTCACATTCAATGTGAAGGTTCTCTATCCCTAGAGAAACAACAATTTGAAGGCCCTTGAGCAACGCACGAGCTTCCACAATCATAGAATATTGGAATCCAATTCCTCCTGCATAACCTGCAACAAGTTTCCCTTTGGAGTCTCTGATCACACCTCCAATACTAGCTCTACTTGGGTTGCCTTTTGCAGACCCATCAAAATTAAGTTTAAACCAACCTCTATCTGGAGGGTCCCAATTGGTGTTTCACCTAGCCAGGGATTTGGAGTTGTCAAAAGAGTTTGCATCCAAATTTTCATGCCAAGCCTTTGCCATTTTAATTTCACATTCAATAGGTCCCTTCTCCAAAATTTTCCCATTGAAGAGGGAGATTTTTTCCTCAATAAGGCGGGCACTAATACCAAAGACCTCCCTAGGACTCATCTTAGTATTCTTGAATATCATGATGTTCCTTTCCTTCCATAGACACCAACCAATAATAGGGGGACCGGGTTCCAAATTTATCCAGGCAATGGGTGAACATAAGGACCATGCCAACCCACAATAAAAGATTCGATATCCTTACACAAGGTCCAAGGAATACCCAATCTTTCAAAATCCATACCCCAAACTTTAGCAGTAAACGGGTAGTGTAACAGTAAATGATCAACATTTTCCTCACAAAATTTACATAACAAACATCTATTGGGGCTATAAAATCCTCTTTTCCTCAAATTGTCCTAAGTAAGGATCCTATTGTGACAGGAAGTCCACCAAAAGAAATTGACTTTAGGTATCATATGTCGGTTCCATATCTTCTTCCAAGGATTAATGACAACACCCTAGTTTGTCAGCAGATTACACACCAATTTAATAGATAGATCACCCTATTTGTCATAGGTCCAAAAAAATTCATCTCCCAAGCCAGATGAGGGAAGCCTAGTAAGAGAAATTGATTCCTGAAGAAACCTAGCCAAGAAACAAAGGTCCTGGGAGAAAGGGCAGCAAAGAGCTAAATCCTTCCACACCCTAGCCCTAGGAGGCCCAAAAATATAGTCCCTAAAGTGGATACCAAAAAACCTCTGGGACAACCTCTTAAGATTCCTAAAATCAAAACTTTCCAAAGGGGTATCAATTATCCAAGGATCTTCCCATAACTTGATCTTATTACCATTTCCAATCTTCCATTTTATCCCACTCCTAAGAAGACTCTATGTGTTTCAAATGCTCCTCTAGGCTAAAGAGCCCTAAGGATGAACCTCAGAGAGGTAGCTGGCCAAAGGCATGTTCTGAAGATATTTAGAATTAATGATTTTGCACCAATCCTTAGTGTTCCTTATTTGATCCCAGCCCACCTTGGCCATCAAGGCCTTGTTTGTGTTGACTATATCCCTGATCCCAAGACCACCACAATGTTTGGGCTGACAAACCTTTTCCCATTTTACCAAAGAAAAATTATTTTTGTCCTCAGTCATAGACCAGAGGAAATTCCTTTGTCTTATGTTTTTTTCATAAATATAACAAATACCAACATCAAATTTCAACTACTATACTAAGGTGGTGAGCATACTTGCATAAAATTGTATATTGTGTAACTTCAATATTGATCATATGCCAAATCAAACCCATAACTCTCGGTATTTTCTAAAAATCAATTTTATTCTTGAAATATAAAGTGGATCATTCTATCACATCTCCTAAAATTAAATAAAATCCTACAAAACACATAAATTAATTTTTCACCAGTCACCAAAATTATAGCACAAAAAACAAGAAACTAACTATGAAAATATATATAAAAAAATCATAAGTGTTCAAGGGTTCAAACCATACTAGAGCAAAAATCCACCATTCAAGCAAGAAATTTTTTATTTTGACTCTATACACTCCCTTGTCCCATATAAAATCAAATAAGTAGTCACAAACCTAAAACCCAACCCAAAGTAGCCCTTGTTGTCCCAATTAGCCTTATAAGCTAGCCTTTTCTACCAACTTGGCCATCTTGGTTAAAATTGGTCAAGGACATGGCCATAAAATTAGGGTTAGGCCACAAATTAGGACACAAGACTAGTCACTTAAGTAACATTATTTTGGGACGTTGATAGCCTAAGTTGATTGACCTTGGTTTGCATGGCCATGGTGGCTATGTCTAGGGACCACAACCCCCATACTAGCCTTGTTTATGGCCCCTATAAGCAAATATGACTTGGTTGGGGTGTCCACATGCCCCCCAAATTTGTATTTTTTAAAGTATTATTGAATTCAATGATAAATGAATTAATTTTTTCCAAAAACCTAAAAAATAAATTCTAATAATTCAAAGGAAAAACTCTAAAGAATCCCAAAAAGCAACACACTGAACACCTTTTTCTCAAAAAAGAAAAAAATAATGATAAAATACAAAATTCAAAAAAATGTTTGTACCTCGAGAAGAAAATTCTTAGCCAATAGACTATCTCAAACCCAATCCAGGTAATGAGGCTCATACTCATTACAATTAGGCCTCTTATGTATAAATTAACAATATCTAAATGATAATTTTTTTATCCACAATGCCCAATTTTCATTATCTCAAGGGAATATTCTTATCCTATATGGATGTTTAAAAAAAAAAAAAAATTACCTTCATTAAAATGTATTTATAGGAGCTCTACCCATTCATTTTTTATGAGATTACATTTCACATCCTATTTCCTTTGTACACATAAACACCCTCATCTTTAAATTTAAATTGTTTTATAGTTTTTGGACTTTTGTGATCGTACCTTTTCATCCAAGTAAATATGTTTCAAGAAAACTAGGTCTATCCATCCCATGTGAACACGATCATTTGAGTCCAAACTATATTGATAAACCAATACAAATTCCAATAGTCCACCATTTTTCTTCCATGTCATTTTTATTATCTTTCACTCACATTTTTTCACTAGTTTCACCTCTTTCAAATCACATATAATACCTAGGGCTACAAGAAATGGATTACAATACTGAACCCCTACATTTATTCACTAAGTGACCAAGAATTTTTCCAAATCCACTCCACATATTTTTCCTTTCCCCTTGCTTCATCATTTTCTATCCACTATCTAGATATTCATGCCTAATATTTGCCCAAGTTGTATGTATATCCATAACCATATGAATTTTGGAATTTTGAGTCCTCCATAATATCACCATACAATAGACATACACTTTTGGACTTCTACTCATGTGTTAAGACATAATGTGCATAATTAGGATCTTGAGCATTGTTTCATGAGCGATTTGTCTCAATATTTTGATAAATCAAAACTAAGATATATTATAAGATAAATTTAATGTTTAAATAATAAAATTTTAGTTCAATCTATTTATTAATTTGAGGGCGTAAACTTGTGAAAGGAATTATAGCTACATGTATAGGGGCTATAGGTATCTAGGTGAGTATAAATGAAATGTAACTATTTTAGAAAATAAAATCACTATTTTACAACTACTTCAAAAATTATTAATTACAAATAATAATACTATAGATATTGTAAAGGATTTTGAAATTTTATGTTATAAGAATTGATTTTCCACAATAATAAATAATTAGATAAATCTAAAATATACTATATTAAAAATATTTTTTGTACAAATTACTATTATCACACTTCACGTATAAAAAAAAGCCTACAATTTATAATTTAATCACATAATAATAAAATGAAACATTGGAAGAAATATTCAAAATAAAATAAATAATATCACTATCATTTCTTGAGAGTGGACCATTCTTCTAGTACACGAGGTGACTAAAACACTACTAAATCCTTCTCAAATTGTGAGCTACTACATTATGAAGTATTTTTGTAAAAGTATTTTTTTCTCTTTTTCATTGTTACTACGCTATTTTCCAGTATACTATTACATCTACACTATTATCTATCTATTCATTTTTTCACACCATAAATAACAACTTTTACATGGCTTGCAACTCAAAATATAATTAACACAAATGTAGGAGTTGGTTTTTCCTATGGCTAGGAAATCTAGTTAAAATGGATAGGTTTGTTTGCTATGACCAAACCTCACACAAAGTACAACATTGAAATCACATATGTTATAAAGTGTATAATGAGTTTTTTTAGCTTGTAGATATAAGATTATATTAATTATATTTTAAAAAGTTATTATTTAAGAAAGCATAATTGGAGAAAATTAATTAGTAGCTGAAATTAATTTGTTGGCAAGTGCATCCATGAGTTAAAGTAAGTTTTTGTCTCAATTTTCCATCTTCTTTAACATGTTGTAGGATTTATATTCTCAAGCTAAAATGATGACATTCTCTACTAGAAATACAATTTAAAATTTATTTTACCTAAAAATTAAATTAGATATCTCTTATTTTAATTTAATTATATGCAAAAAAAGGTGATAAAAAAAAGGTATGATATAATATATAAATAGAGCACAAATTTGGGTATTAGAGTATAGGAAAAATGAATACAATATGGGATAGATAGAACATAAATGCCTCTCATCAATTTGAAACTTAACTATGACTCTTAGAACCTCATAAGTGGACAATACATTTCCTTATTCCTTCCTCACTTGAATAGATAGAAATGAAAAGCATAAAATTATTCAAAAATCCAAAAGCAATGTCCACAATTGCTTGATCCAATCTTGGATGAGCCCTTGCATCTTCTAGTTGCACGGTTTTAGGTCAGAGGGTGTGGAATCCAAAAATTGAAACCAATATACATAATCACCTATCCTAATCTTTGGTGATAATACCTTGCACCTTATTGATTGCATGGGGTTAGATCATGGGGGTGACATCCAAAGTCATACAAAAAAAGACAATAAGTCTAAGATATGTACTCAAAAATCTATATCAAAGCAACTTAAAGGCCCTATAAATTCAAAGCACGTTGCTCTACCAATATTGAGTTCTCCCATTTATACACTTCCCAAACCATTCCCTATCCCATTGTTTGTCCACAATGATTCAGTATATGATTATCCATTGAGCTAGGATGCATTTGCCTATTTTATTACTATCCATGATATGAGAAGTGTATATTAGCTTAAGCATATCCCCTCCACAATTCAATCTCCTAATATTTGTGTGATTGGTCATTTCCACATTTCTCTCAAATTTTAAAAACCCTTATTCAATTAAAACTTGAAACCCTTCATGGAAAGTTATCACTTTGTCCCATGCTCCCATACCACTTTGCACATGTATCACATGCATTCTTTTATACTAGACATAAATTAAATATAAAATGAAAATTAAAGCAAATATATATATATATATATATTTAACCTAATACATAGACATACCGAGTCACTTTTAAATCCATTGATCCCCATTGTGTTAGAAGAAAATTTTCACTATTTTCACACTTTATCTTTGGTTGAGATTGTATCACTGTTACCTTTACCCTTTTTCCATTATGATTATTGCTTACGACATGTATCGCCTTATTATTTTCTTGTCCATTTGATTTAATTGCATCCCAAATTCTATTAGTTGTAGAATGATTATTTTAATCACTATTAAAAATATACTATTATTAGGACTAACCCCAATCAAGTAAGGAGTTGAGGTTTTGTTTCTATAATTTTTATCACTTAACCATGTGATTACCTAGCTTAATTTTGACAACTTGACATGATTAGCTAATTTAATTTTGACACCTTGGCATGATTTTTCTCTTGTACCTCTTTGATTCTCATTTTATCAATATTCTCCAATATCCTATGGAATCTACTATGCATCTTATCTCATCTATCATTCATGATTAGACACAATGTTGTTGGTTTACTTTACATTCTTCGTCTCATTTCCTATTACCTATGTGAGAGCCCCCTTAACCATTTTCTAACTTGCTTTTACCTATTTATCTTTTGATATCCTCATGTTTCACCTCTTGGACCATCCTTGGGGGCCTGACCACAAAGCCCCCCTTTTTGTACATCATTGATTTATCCATTGATTTCATAATAGTTTTTAAAATCATATGATCCAAGCCTCATCATTATTGGAATCCATAATATGATCCATCATATTTTCAAGCCTCTTAATTTCAATATCCTTTAAATGATCCATCATGTTTTTGTGATTCATCATTGCCATTTCCACATGATCCAACACTAGTTTCCTAGTGGTCTATCACATCCTTTGACCACTCTTGGGGGAATAACCATGATATTCACATTTCCCATTGATATGTCACATCATCATTTATGGGCATGTGACATCTACACCCCTTTTAATCTTATTGAAGGCATGACCTTGGCCTACATCATCATCCAACATCATTCACCTTTAATAACTTTATTTTAATCATTTTATCTTTTTTCGACTAGTTATTCACTAAGTTCTTTGCCAACCAAATTAAAGGTGGTGTCTATCCTACATTGCTCACTTTCACTCCATTCATTTGAACATTTCCCTCAAACCATGGTCCAATGACAATTATCCATTTGAGCAAATTACCCTTTGTTATTAAAAATGAATAGCTTTTTGATTACATGTAGCTTATCTAATCATGTTATCCACTCAATCATTAATAACCAATATCCGATTTTCACAAGGTCAACTACTATCTTTAACCATAAGGTGGCTCTTACTAAATCACTAGATCAATTTCCAATTTCTAGTTTTTAGTTTCCATAGGGTCAACTATCATCTTTAGCCATGGGTTGCTCCTACCAAAGCACTAGATTAGTTTTGATTTTCTAATTTCCATAGGTATGGCTATTGTCTTTAGCCATGGGACATGACTCCTATAAAATCACCAAACTAAATTATTTTCTAGTCTCCAAAATTCTATTGGGCCATCTACCATTTTTAGCCATCAAGTGGCTCCCACCAAATTGCCAAATTTTTAGTTCCAAATTATCATCATTTACACCTCAACATTGGCATAGGATGGCCCTTTTTCCATAGGTATCCATTCAAATTTATGATGTGGATCACTACCACACTCTCATCCTTAGATTTTCTTAGGGATCATATCTCCATAGTCTCTTTTGTCTAAGATACAAGGTTAAATTAAAAAGAAGGCATTAACTTAAAAATTAAAATTTAATAGAAAACATCAACATGGAGTGTTATACCCCATGTACTCCTCACCTTATAATGCATAGTCGAAAACATGTGAAGTTCAACAACACCATTTCTATCATCTAGATTTTATTTTAGAACTAAATAAGTAAAATATATGAGCAGTAGGCATAATCTCTCAAAGTCAAACTTGGCCATATTAATGTATATATTTACAATTTGGGTATGGAGTAATGCTCTTGCAAGTTAGAAATGTGATGCTAAGAAAATAGTAAATGCAATTGTAAAGAAATGGTTAAATATGAGAAAAATTCTATCATTTTGTTGAACAAAAGGCATTTGTGCTCTTCATTATTAATTTAAATTGGGAATTCACTCTATTCAACCACTCACCTTCATATAATTGTGTGACTTTAACTTCTAGAAATGATTTAATCAAGGACATGTGTAAAAAAGAATGTATCACATAATAAGTTATTAACTTTTGAAACTTGTGAATCTATCATGATAAGTTACTTCAAGAAACTTTGAAGTCCAACACAAAATTAACAGTAAAAAATAAATCTTAAAACTATTATATGATCTAAATGCTTCAATCAACACTCGAGCTCTTCTTTGGGTCAATCAAAGGATCTACTAGTGCATGTGCAACATCTATAAGAGCACCTTTGTAATGAGAACTAAAATACAAGTCAATTGTGATATTTCCATTCTAGATAAATTAAATGTATATGTAACTTCTGATTGTGTATCTTTATTGATCTTGACTTAAAAAATTATATGTGAAGTCATATACAATTGACAACTAAGCATATCTCAATAAAAATTGTCTATACTTAATGTCCATATAACAAAATATTAATTAAATTCCCTACAATTAATAAAATGATGGCTCTTACAATGTAATAATGTTAACACAAGACGACAAACTTTTTGGTCAAGATTCATAATAGAAGAGTCAACATCGAGAAGAGTTTGACAAGCTATTAGAGCTGATCCTCTGGATCCCTTAGACCACTTGATCTCGTGAACACCATTAAAATTATTTCCTTCATTAAACTGTTTGATCTCCTGTACACTTGAGTTGGCCTAGTGGTGGAGAACTTGTACTCTTGAAAGAGAGGTCACAAGTTCAACTTGTGTAGAGGATAAGGCATGTACACCTCGTATTGTGGAGCACAAATTAAGTGTCTCCTCATATTGAGAGTACGAAAAGTCCCATATACGTAAGTCATCAATAGACCCAAAAACAAATCACTTGATATCATAGAATATAAAAACACATTTCTCTCTTCTCTTTTCTTTCCTCTCCTTTTCCTATTCATTCACAACTCTTTCAAAGTCACTATGAGGACATTTTAATCACATTTCTATTGCTGCTTCTCACATCCCTAACCAGACTCGTTTGTCTACTTGATATGTAGCTTGCAACCTAGCGAGTGGCGACACATAGCCAGTGTCCTTCCAACTAATCTCTACCGACCCACCCTGAGTGGCAGGCACGAGTTTATCGCTCTAATTATATCTTACCGAATACGCCGATAACAAAATTATTGCATCAGAACGGCCCTGATCGGTCAGCTTATAACAACTGTTAAATATGGCAACATTGGATTCACTGGTGTGAAAATCCCAGCTACCTCATTTACCGGTCATGAGTGACTATAATTCTCCTGTCAGATGCCCCTTTTCCGCAAAATCTTCTCCATTTCACATTTTCTTCGTTTCTGCACAGCAAAGGAAGATGTTAACATTGTTCTGTTTGGCTTAAAAGGGAGAAGCAATATTGCAGAAGCAAATTTAGTTTTGGAGACGATGAAGTTTGGGAAAGAGTTTGTAGCACAGATGATTCCAGAATGGGAGGCCGTTTATCTGGACTATATGTTTCTGAAATCGATGTTGAAAGAAATCAGGAAATCCAAGGATAAAAAGACGAAATCGGGTGAGAATTCGGGCGGGCTTAAGAAAACTGGAACGCTCGGCAGAGCCTTCACCGGTCTCATGAGACGACACAGCCCTCACCACCTCGATGAAGAAGTTATACTGGTATGTATGGTACTTTCATTTCCCCCAATTATATATATATATATATTTTTTTTTTTTGTTTTGGTAAATAATGTCAAAACATTCAAAAATCTTCTTTGTATTGATTTAATATAAAAAATTAAAAAGAAAACATTCAAAAATGTAAATATATTATAGTAATATAATAGAAATGTATTGGTTTTATATCATATTTAGAATGTGTTAAATTGAATTTTTTTTTTTAGTAATTTAGTTAAAAGATGCATTTTAATTTAGATGTATTTTTTTATAATGTTATAATTTTTTTTTATTAAAGTAGAGATATCAATATTTATATATTTCAATTGTTTATTTATATAAAAGTTGGGTCTTTTTTTCTTAATTAGTATGAATAAGCAAATCCTTGGACAACTCTATCTCCCCCCACCCACTTCAAGGTGGGAGGAAATAAAGTTGGGTGGGAAGGGGCCCCTACTATTCAACAAGATCGTTGCCCTCCCACCCTACAATATATCCACTTATGGAGCACCTTCAACGACATATACCTTCACCCCATTAGAATAGTAGGGTGATAGGGGAATTATAGTTGCTAGTTGGGTCTTTTATTTTTAATTATTATATAATATAGAAAAAAAAGTCAATAATATAATAATCATATATAGTTTGTTTTTAGTGAAATATATTAATCAATTATGTTTAAGTTGGGTCTTTTATTTTTATTTATTGTTTATTATGAAAAAATTATAATGATTATATATGGAGTTCATTTTCGCATGATTTCAAATATAATTTAAAATTAATTTTCAATATTTTGTATCCATATAATTTAATGATCTATTGTAAAAGAGAAAAATGTAATATCATCTATTTCTTCTTTTGTTTTACATTCACTTATGGCCTTGCAATAAATATAGTGTCATAATGTCAATGTGCCATGTTTTTTGCATGAGTTGTCCTAAGACTTGAACCTATCACTTGCATTTGCTACCCATCATCTTAGAAAGAAGATTGTTATTTCCCCTTATGATTTTCTCTCCCTAGAATATGCCTTTGGTGTAGACTTGTCTCCTAAATAAGATCTTTCCATGGCCTTTTCCTCATTTCTAACTTATTTTCCCATTTTTTGTAAAGGTTAATCTTTTCCCCTTTTTTGACTTTTTATCTATTTTATAAAAAAAAATCCATCTTCACAAATCTAAATTTGGCACACTTTAATTATCTTTTTCTTCTTATTTGATCAATCATATATTAGGATTCTATACTAAAGCATCTTCTTATATCCCACCTTCCCATTCAATGTAGCTTGACATTACACCTTCCAGTCACTATAGATTATCTTACACTCTAATTTTTTGAAAATTAGAATACTTCCATGTACCTCAATAAGGAGCCATTTGATCATGATATCCATTTTGAAATATATTAAAAATTAAAAGATAACAAACATAGCTAATGTGTTCAAAATTCTTAGAGAGGACACTGATAAACTTATAATAATTCTCATCCTTTGACCTTGGTAGATTCAATTCATAATTCTTAATTGGGAAGATTGTTGGTTGATCTAATACTCTCAATGATGCTTCCCTCCCCTCATAATCTTATGCTTCACCTATCTTTATGCCTTCCCAACCCTCCATCAACCTCATTTTTCTCACTCCTTTCTTATTTGTACACTTGTTCTTACCCCTACTTCTCATATTCATTGTGTTCTTATCACCCAACATGCTCCTATTATCTCTTCATGAACTTTGTCTCAACATCTTATCATTCCTCCCTCCACTATACTACCCAAACCAATTACACCACACTCATTAGCACACATATTCCCACTCATTCCACCACCATTACCCAACCCTCCTTATAGAGAATTATCAATCAACTTATTAAATTTCAAAATAAGTTTAAATCTATCCCTCTATGCTCTAAGAAGGATTTGAGCTATGAATTAACACATAATTTTCTACTTTACAACATCTTGGGATGTTTTTTATCAATGGCCTTTGTGGCACCAATATTAGAATTGTGCAATGGTAAGGGTGGCCAAAATTAAATCATTTAATGTCCTTGTTTAGACTTCATGTATCTAAATGTATTGTTTGGCACAATTTTTTTATGTACATTAAAATAATATGATCTACCAGGGATGGTTATTTTTGTTGCCACATGGTTCTATCCATTATTTTCTGAACAAGATTATTCTTGTCCAACTTTTCCATGCCAACATTGGTTCAAAGTACATTTTTAGATGGTTTCAAAGTAAGCAAGGGAAATTTAATGAAATTTTTGTTTACTATGTTACAAGATTTCAATCCAAGTACTTGCTAAGATGCATAATCAATTATACAAGATGATGAGATAAGTTTGTGTTTGTCAATAAATTTCTACCCGCAATAATAAATAATGTTATCTTCAATCGGTATGTTGCATTTTCTTAGTTGCATGCATTCATTAAGAATTATAAACTTAAATTATTGGATGCTAATTTCCTAAATTATGCCTCATCTAAAGCCTTGTTGTCTTCTTCATCCTATCAAGTTCTAAAATTTATATCAATTGATTTTTTAAAGGGCTAAGTTATTTCAAAAAGGGTATTTATGGCCATCCCATAATTAAGACATTAGTCCTAATTTAATTCATGTAAACAATGAACAAGTAACTTGAAATATTAGTATTATTAAACCTCATAAGTAACAATGAATTATAAGGCTTCATGATCCCTTAATATGATATTACAAAATACTATAGGGGACAATTGATTACTTTATAACCAACTACGACATTAGAAACTTCAAATTATGTCCTTAAATATTTGATTCAAATATACTTTGTGAATACTATAGAGTTAATTGTCATGCTACACAATGTTCTATGGGTTCGAAGATCAAATACAAGACCTTATTGATAGCAATATGATTCACATGGAAGGTATACAAATAATGCGACAACTATTTTGTTTCCCCTCCCAAATGAAATCTTCAAATTTACATGGATCCTTTTCCACGACATAATCAATTAAATCATGTAGATAAGTTATCATCAAATATGAGGATATAATTGATCACAAGTATAGACCATTAACATTGTGTGATGTATTTGTTGGAGTGAATCAATGAGTAACCCAATTCTCCTTCTTCCTTATCTATTATACATATCATATTAGCACACTAAAGGAATTATGGTTGATTTAGAATGTTATTTCAAAATTTATATTGAAGAGATTTTGTTTAAACATCATTTATAACAAGACCAATATGGACCTTTAGAATTTGCCTTAAAATTATATGATGGGATTATACAAGATACTATATGCTATGTGATCTTGAAGCTAAAAAATACAAAATAAAGAGGAACTCATAATTTCACATTAAGTGAACTTATAATAGATTTGACCTTGTTCTCATACTTAAACCATAAATTGTGGTCCTTTCCATCTTACAATATTGTGTAAATTTTTTTCATGATGGAAATTTCAAGTCACGTGGTATCAAGAAATTCATACCAACCTCTCTCAAAGCATGCTAATTTTAACATTGACACATTCATACCTAATCCAAAGGAGCCACTGCATGAAATAAATATTCTTTATGATGCATATAAATGATTCAAGTACCAACAAGAAGGAGACATACAATTGTTATTACAAAACAAGGTCAAGGTTATAATAAACATGAATACCTTAGATAACACCATCCAAATGGACACAACATTTAAGCAAGGAAGTGGGACTAAGTCCAAATCTAATACAATAATAATGAAGGAAACATTGATGCAATAGAAGACTAGAATTAACATACAAGATAGGGTAAATATGTGGTAACAAAAGTAGTGTTATTACACACCATTAATTTTCTATGGTGACTTTATTATAAAAAGTAAGATTTGTATTATAATATGTGAGGTTACCCAACCTCCTACTTCAATTTGGGTTGATTCCCATATTTAGAGTATTGGAAATTCCTTGAAAATGCTCTTAAATGTAGACTCAAAATTTCATAGGCTTGTTTACTCTACTTCTATGAGTATTAAAATGAAATTAAATCTATCAAAGGGCCTCCCTAATGAGATATGGCTACAAGTACAATATCGTGTATAGAAACATGTTTTAGGTTATAAAAAATTATCCTTTAGATGCAAAAGATGCTTCCAAGAAGGTCATATGGAATTGTAGAATTCCTTTGGGTAAACTTAAAATCCTAAAAAGCAACATGATGGAAGGGCACATGTTTATCTCATTTAATAGTCAAAAGGGTAGTGTAGAAATCATAAGATGACTCTAGTATGCCCCATTTTGCTACTTCCCATAAGTCAACTCTTGACGATGAACCTTTCAATAATCATGTGTAACAAAAAGGATAAAAAGGAGGATTTTCCTACTTCACCTAATTGATACATAGATGTTGTTGGTTATTCCTAATAATGGATGCTCAGAATAATGTTGTTCTAATGCTTGTACTATTGGGGAGGAAATTATCCGATAAAAACATGTCCTAATGGTTATCAATCCACAACATCTTAGCTTCATATTTCATCCCCTTTCAAATCAAGTGTTGCAACTTGTCCCTAGGGTTTCACTCAAGTTTATGGATTTTTAGGATAATGTGATTAATTGTAATCCTAATGTCTAATATCAGGTCTCCAAATTTCTCGGAATAACTAACTTGAGGTATATTGTATTTAAAATAATATGTCTTAGATATGTGATATTGTATAATGGTATGGAATACTTATAGAGTTACAAAAAGGTCAATTGGTTGTTATAGAGAATATTTATCATCATAGAACTCATGGAATTTTAGGGTGTAATCTATGATGTGTTAGTTTGTAATTTAGGAGTCACTTTATATTTAGGAGACCAATCTCATGTAATGTGGTAATTTTTAGCATAGCATTTTGAGACCATGTTTGCGCCAATGGTATTGTTTTATGATGGTTTTTTAGCCTCCTTAAGTCTATATATTGAGGTCTTAGTATGGAGGAAGGATGGTTATTATGTAGGTACTCTCACACTACCAAAATATTGTCAAAATGAAGAAGATTGTATGAGTTGTATTGGTACACTTGTTTTTATTGAAAGACTATCTTTGGACATATATTTGGTGTCACTTGTGTTTGTTTATTCACTGTTGTTGTTATTCATGCTTTTCCATGAATTTGTGGTGTAATATACATTTTTTATTTCTTATTACTACGATACATGTTTTCCCATGTTCTATTTTTGTTTTAATGGTTAATCACATGAATCTCCAATGAAGTTAATCAAATTTACACATTTTAAGTTTATAAGTTTTCATTATCCTTGTTAATTAATTTTATCAACATTTTCTATCAAAGCTATTAGTTTTGATTAGAGAGGGGTGCCTTTTAGGAAGAGTTGTGAGGTATTTTTTTGTTTTAGTGAAATATGTAGATCTATTGTGGTGGAAGACATGGTTATCAAATCATGGTGAAAATTTTATAAGCTCAAATGTTCTAGCTATGAGCAATGGAAGTTTAAAATGTAATGGAGAGAAGTTGTAAAGGAGACTAAGCTTGCATATATATGTCCAATAAATATTGGATAAAAAAGACAAGAGGGAATAAGAAACCATTTGGATGTGTCTTTCAAATTCTATTCTCTTGAATTTCTTAGAGGAGACAATTATATATAGTCTATGGAAGAGGACAAGTGATATCTATTAAACTTAAATTGTTGTGAATAAATTCTATTTGAAAATATAGTTTTATTCTTTGAAAATGAAAGAGGGAGACTATTTTTTTTAGCACTTGAATTCTTGTAATTTTTCTGTTAGTATGCTAAGTGCTATTGAATTTAGGTTAGATGAGGAGGATGAGTATATTTTATTATTTTTTTCTTTGCTTGAATATTGAGAGAATATAATCATTGATTTGAGTGCTTCTATGTTAAATCTAAAATAAAATGCCCTTGTTGCTATTTTTGTATTGAAGAGATGAATATAGATGAAGACTTGAACAATGCTTGGGAATGGACCAAGGACAAAGGTGGGTCTAAAGGCAAATGGAAGAAATCAAAGGATAGATCCAAATTCAAAGGATAGTAAAAAATCTATAAGAGAATAGTGAAGTGTTAAAATCATGAGAAGTTGGGATATGTAAAGAAGGAATATAAAAATAGGAAGGAAACCTATTATGGTTCCTTTATTGAAAAATCCTTTGATGATGGTGATAACATTTATATCAAAAAATTAATAGAACGCATTGCATAAATCATCAAATGGTAACCATGAAAACCATAAGATTTAAGGTAATAATTCCTAGTCTACCAATGAAGTACGAAAACACAAAACAAAAGTATGAAACTTAAACAAATATTATACCTTCTCCCATCAATGTAATTTTACCTCCATTGTTCTTCTCAATCTTTCTTTTCAAGTGGTTATTGTTGCTCTCATAATTGTGTGCACAAATTATGATAAGCTCGAGATGATAATGGCTATAAGATTTCAAAGTTCATGGTTTGATTGAAAGAGGATGAAGGTCAAATTTATAGAGGATGCAAACTCAATCGACGGTCAAGATTGGATAGAAAATTGGTGGATGAGATTGGAGGAGAGAATGTGCATGGAAAAGTTGCCGTTTCGATTCATGAAGGCATAATAATGAATTATTTGAGTTAAAATGATGAATAATGGTGCACATGCAGTTTCCAACTTCATGCTTAGTTAAATGATGAAGATTGAAGAGGTTTCTAAAATGGAGAAGAGTTAATTGATGATGGAAGATTGAGATGCTAAATGTGAGTTAATTGATGATGAAAGACTGAGATGCCTAGAGAGAAAAGAAGAGTTAAGTGGAGAGAAAAGTGGAAGATGGAAGAGTTAATAAGGTAAGTGGAATTAAAATAAATAGAATTCATTTAGTTTCACCCACATGAATAATTAAATAAATAAAAATATTTATTTAACTATAAAAGAGTTTAAATAGACTTTGAGCTTATATTAGTGCACGATTATTATCATAGAATTTTTATTTTACAAATGGATAACCTACACCGAGGTATGGAAAGACCAAGGTTCTAAATGTTATCCCTTTATGTAGACAGACACATTGTAAACAAGGAGTGTCATGATTTATACTAGTGACAATTGAACCCTATCGGAATATGTGACGAAGTAACCATAAAGCATGTTGATCCTGATGCAAGAAAGCATTAGATGATCTTTAACTTGCATAATATGTTTTGATTATGCCAAATGGAACCCAATCACACACAAGGAACTCAGTTGCCCCGAAAATATTGTCAAGACAAACTGCAAACAAAAATCAAAAAGAAAAATCATGATCCATCCTCGCTCCTATAATCACTTGTGGATATCCTCGAGCAGCATAGGAACATGACAAAATATAAATCAAGTAAAATACATGAATCACTAGATCAAATGAGTCAACAACCATTTAGATCTTCTTGCCAAAGATGAGTGATTCTTAATAGGATTCAAAGGATCGTGTCTAGTTTCAAGAATGAAACATCTTGTATAAGATGTCAATTCTAGTTTTGATGATGCAACACCCTATATAAGACAAATTATAGATGATGAAGATAGATGATGTTGATTAGGAAATTGATTGGCTAGGCGTGAAGGGTAGTTTGGTAGCTCACTTATTTTTTTATTTGTTAAGCTTACTATTTTGCAAGATGTTATGTTTGTGTCTAATCAAAGTGTCAATCTTAGCAAGGGACAATTTATTATGGAGGATGGATTAGGATGGGTTTAAAATTTATTATAGATTGTGGATAGCTTATTATAGTAGGTGGGTAATGATGAGTGATCATGATGGTGAGCGATGTAATATATCCTTCGATGTAATGTCAAAGATCCAATCTGAAGAACCTAGGTCGAGAATTTTCCCCAATTAGGTATAAGACCAATTATTGAGGAAGGGATAAGGTGGATTGAATTTATTGTGAATTGGTATGGAAGGTGAGTGATGATAAATATCGACCAATCTCAAGCCATGAGAGGGGTAACAAGATTTTATTATGGTTGTATGGAAGTGGATTTTTTCATGGAGAATTTAATGCCTAAATTATTAAGCATGAAGTGGAAAACCAAATAGAATAATGATAGATGGAAGAGCAATGAACTAATATGTGCATGATGTTTGTTTGTCAGGTTTTCACCATGGTAAGCACCATCAAAGTTGTTTTCACTATTGGGAAAATTATTTCTTTTTACTTTTTACTTTTTTAATTTTTCCTTTAAAAAAAAATCACCTTTTTTTGTATTTTTCTGGATAAATGAGACTTGGTGATGTTGCGATCATGGTGGATGACAAGGCATGATAGATGGAGATGATGGAGGATGCTTTATACAATAGATGGATGGAGCTAAGGTATGATCCCTAATGTGTGCACTACAAGGGTCGCCATGCTTCACATAAAAAGGAGTTTTGGGGAACCTTTGGATTAAAGCACGTGAAGGGGTCACCATCAAAGGTCATTGAGATAAATCATCACCAAGGGGGATGGAATGAAAGATGAATGTATGGATATGAGTGGATTTGGTAGAGTGTATGGATTGTGTGAAGATGAGGAGGATGAATACTTAGGATCAACAAGCTCATTTCTTGATATTTTGCTTGGATAGATGCCCTCGGTTATTTGGGAGGAAGGGGCATGATTGTAGATCAATTTTTTCTTTATTTTATTTTTTCCTTTTATCTTTTGCATCATCCAATAGCTTTTGATTTTTATTTTGACTAAATGAATTTTCTTTTCTTTTTCTTTTGATTTTGATTTTGGATCTTCTTTTGATAAGGGCTTTTTTATTTTTGATTTTTGCTTGATAGCCTTATTCTTTTTGGATAATATTTGTTGATCCATGTCTAGGGGGTGGATGAATGTGGATGAGATGGATGATTTGTATGAGATGGTAAGAATGTGTGGTCCGTAGAAGAGATTGGTGATGCATCCGATGGATTCTTTGTGACTATCCTTTTTGGTGATGTTACTATCAAAGGAAGCTTGTACGTCCTTAGAAATTTGAAAATAAGGCTTAGTAGAGGCAACATTAGGAAATGCATAACCTAACCTAGGATGTATGGGGTGGAAGGATGATAGCTTATGAGATGAATTGGATGGTAGAGGATAATGAGATGGAAGGGAATTATTATGGGTGTCCTCAATAGGATCATGGTCAAAGAGTGGATCATGATCAAATATAGGATTTTCATGGATATCAAAAGATTAGAATAAAGTGGATGGTGGTGTAGACTCGATATGGAAGGCTTGTAACTCATATTATTGAATACCCAAGTCTTCAATCTTAGCCTTTATCTTTGAGGGAGTGTGAGAGGTGAGTAACAGTGAAGGATCAATGTATGAAGATGAAGATGGTGATATGGTGTTGGAAGGAAAATATTGTGAAAGATCATGATTGCTTTTAAAAACTTACAATATTGGAATAGATTGGGAGCAACATGTACAATCACTTCAGTTCCATTGTGAGGGAATTTTATGCATTGATAGTATGTGGAGGGGATGACCTTCATGGCATGAATCCATGGGCGACCGAAAAGGAGGTTATATGGAAGGTCTAGGTCCAAAACTTGACATTATGTATTTTAAATTGTTGGACCAACTTTGATAGGAAGGGTGATAATTCCCTTGGAAAAACATTCTGGTCCATTTTGATGCATCAATACATGCCTCGAAGAATCCCAAAGTTGTGACCAATTTGAAAGTACATATATTTAGACCTGCTCCACTATCTACCAAAACTCATTTAATTTTGTGTTTATTGATAAAGACTTCGAGATGGAGGACATTGTTATGGTGAAGCTTGTGTGAAGGGGCATCATGCTCCTAAAATGTAACATGATGGTTAGTAGCAAGATATCCTACCATGGCCTAAAAATGGTTGACATTTAGATTAGTAGGAACTGATGAACCCTGTAAAGCTCTATCCAAGATAGCCTTATGTGTAGGGGATATATGTAGCGAGAATGCATATATGTGGAGGTGTCTTCCCTAAGTGATCCAAAAGGTTATATTGGTTTTTCGGTTGGGATCTGGAATTGGTCTCTTATAGAGTCACTTTGAATCTATGTGTGGTAACTGCACATTCAATTCTTGATGGCTATGGTTGACTATGTACCCATAGATGACATTTGTGTGTTCAACATTATCTTTTATATTAGTCCCTGAAATGGAGGTTTTCCTTGTCCATGGTTTTATAGAGGATCTTTAAATATAGCATGATCAATGTTAGAGGATCTAAGTGGGTTATCGATCACTACATCTCCCTACTCTATGAGATCTTGAATTATGCTCTTAAGTTTAAATAAAGTAGAGGTTTTATGTCCCTTGGTCCTATGATATTCACATAAGTCATTCTCATTCTACTAGGTTGGTTTGAAGGGTCCTAGTTCAAAATGTCTTATTTCTAGAAGTTGAATAACATTAGATTGTATGAGCTTCTTCAAAGCTAATTCAACTGGTTCCCCTAGGGGCATGTATTTTCATCTTGGATTTATGTTAGTCTTTGAAGAACCATGCTATGTGTTGTTATGGATTGCATTTGTTAATTTCTCATGACTTTGTGGCTCATTTTTATTCAATGTTTGCATCCTTTATATGGAAGGTCCTTTGAGACTAATAATAGGATGAGACTTGTTTAACACTTTTGCATCCACAACACCATCGTTTGTTACATTTTTGTTTCGTGGCCAAAAATTGGTTTTATCATGCGATGTGCTTGGATTGTTGTTAGTCTCTTTGAAAATTTTCACAAGTCCTTTTGAAATAAGGGATTTATCTATAGAGATACCCTTCTCAATGAATTCCTCAAATGTGTTAGAACACTAGACTTGGAGATGAAACATCAACTCTGAATTAAGGTTTTCTATGAAAATTTGAACTAATTATTTTTTTGGTATATTGCAAGGACATTTACTTTAAAGATTTATCCATCTCTCTAAGAATGAAGCAAATGATTCTCCCTCTTTTCGTTTGGTGTCACATATGTTTATTATAGATATCTCATACTCAATGTTATAGGAGAAGTGTGGAATAAATTTATTACTAATTTGTTCCAAGTCCTATACCAGGGGATAAATGAGTGAACCATTCCATAGCCTACCCTCCAAGACTACATGGGAAAAGGTGCATGAGGTATACATGTTATCATGTGTGAGATCTAGACAAGCTATGTAAAATTCCTTGATATGCTCAATAGGATCTCCTTTCCCTTGTATTTGTCAAATTTGGGTATTTTAAAGTTTTGAGAGAAAGGTGGCATGTATATACTTCTATGGAAGGGGTAAGGACATATGTCTACTATTATGTATGTCTTTTTGAGTCCAATAACCTATATATTTGTGATTTGTTGTTCCAGGCTTTGCAATTATTGAGATAGTATTTTCGTTGGTGATGGTAGTGTAGGAACATTGTTTGTTTGGGGATTGTGAATTAGTTTTTTCATAGGATCTAAGGCTAGGTTTGTGTTTTTATAATTTGGTGCTTGATTGAAAGTTGGGATGTTTTGATTAAGTGTGCTTGAATACTAATGTTGTAGGATAGGTTGTGTGGTTTGGTTGGAATGGGATGTGAATGTTAGGTTTGGACTAAGTGGTACATGTTGAGAAAAGTACCCATTTGTGGAAGAGGCACTTTGTTGTTGTGGTGGAGGTTGGTTCAACTTTTGATTTTATTTAGTGAATGTTTGAGCTTGGGTTGTGGGTATGTATGTGTTTAGAGGTATATTGATGTTTTTAGTTGTGGGTTACAAAGCATTCATCATTTTTACTTCTGACATGGGAGGAGAAGCGTTTGGTTTTTAATTTTGAATGGGTCGGTTTTGGCTGGTAATTCTTTGTGTTGCTAGAGTTGTATTGCTTAATTATGTTGTTTGAATATACAATGACATATTTTAAAGGTGGTTTGTAAAAGGTAGCTTGAATGGCGGAGGTGTAGGTATGTTCAAACTTGTCACATTATGAGATGTTCTTCCAAGTGGAAAACTTGTGCTTAATTGTTGTGAAGTGAGATTGTTTTATGGAGGTATCATGTTGATGGAACCTTGGTCTTGAGATATCATGTTAGGTGTTGGTTCTATTATAATAGAAATTTCAAAATCTGTGGGAATCCTAACTCCATGTTGTGCCAATGATAAGAAATATTTGTTGGGATCTACGACCAAGATTGCATCCATCATTTTTAGCATCCTAGGATCTTCTGAAGCTTCATCAATATCCTCCTGTGTATAATTTTGTTCAACATCGGTCAAAGTAAACTCATCATCAACGAGAAGTAGGGTAGATTCTAGTTGTGGGGTTGATTGTGAACTTGAGGATATCCCAAACTACATCGTGTTAGTGGGATCAAAGTTAGGGTCAACTGTAGGATCCATTTGTTTTCTCTTTCTTTTTGACCTTGTTTCAACCATACAAGATCTTATATGCTAAGACCTGATATGCTAAAATATGTTGTTTTGGGGTTTTTTAGATTTTTAGATTTTTAGGTTTTTTGGGATTTTTGTGGGTTTTAAGAAAGCATGAACTTATGCTAAATGATGTGATGTTTTTGGATTTTTAATGATAAAAAATAAGTATGAATTTATGTTATTTTTTTGGACTTTTTATTTTTAAACGATGTTTGTGAATGATGATAGATCAAAGTGATCACAAGAAGTGTCCAAACCTTAAAAGGATAATGATAGGATAATGGTTGATAAGCATCAAACCTAAACTAGAATGATGAGTTTTAGGCTCGATTGTTGATAGGATGATGAAATGATATGAGATGAAAACAATCTAGGGATAACTAAGGTCTAACCAAGATCAATGGGTTTACTAATTTGAAATGCTAAGATGTTGGCTATGACTTCTTGAATAATAATTTTTAATCTAGGGATGTGATTTTTAAGCTAAGCAATAAGAGAATGTGCAAAATGCAATGCTAAGGAAATTCGATAGGTCTCAAGTTACAAGGCTAATCGAGTATTTGAAAGATTTTTTTTTCTTGGGAATTTTAGTTTTAGGTTAGAATACACAAAAAAAATAGAATGGTTGTTGACTCTTGACTTTATGAAATAAAGGCTTAAGGCCAAAAACACCAATGGTGTCATTGGTGTAACACAATTTTAAACAATTAAAAACATGCACAACCTAATTATTCAGGTAGGTGTGTATACTTGGTGTAGGCCTTTGTGCAAAGTGCTAATATCCCAAGATCAATGTGAGACACCTCTCTTTCGAGAGCGAATAACTAGAGGTCCAATGGCACAAGTCCAATACGAAAATAGGCTCACCTTTCCTCTCTCTCTAGGAGGCTAGAGAAGCCAAACCCCATAATTTCTATCTCTACTCAAGGGGATGTTGCAAGGTGTGACCCTTGGTCTCCTCTTCCTATGGTAGGCATAGTACAGCGCAACGCTTGGGCTTCATGACATGGTTTAACTGCCTCTTGTGGATTTTGATCTTGTATAAATCCAATGGTTGTATCGAGCATTAACAGGTCGATCTTTTGGTGCAATGGCAGCCGCCTATGTAACAATTGGTATTAGAGTTAAGGTCATAGGTTCAAACCTCGCGCTTGCGCTGGGGGGATTTTTGCAAGGTGTGATCCTTGGTCTCCTCTTCTTGTGGTAGGCGTAGTCCAACATGATGCTTGGGCTTCGTGACATGGTTTAGCCGCCTCCTATGAATCTTGATCTTGTATAAATCCAGTGGTTGTATAGGGCATTAACAAGTTGATATTTTGGTGCAACGATAGCCGCCTGTGCAATAGGGGATACATGATGGGTAGCTTCAGGAATGATACTGTACCCTACAGTACACTAAGCAATGGTCATTGGTTCCTAGGATTCTTAAAACAAATGTTCTTAGTGTCAGGAGACAACCATGAACAAAGAGCCCATCTATAGAGGCCTGGAAATGGGAGGTACTCTCTTGCTCTCATCAAAAAATGTATCTCAGTGGATTGAGGGTCATGCAGCTTGGCTTCGAACAACGTTGGCCACTCCTTGAGGTACAACTTTCTTTGATTTAAATCTATTTTTTTCACAAATTCTATGGACTTTAAGGCTCTATTTGAGGTACAACTAGTGAGCATAAAGACATTCTCTTGGTTTGAGAAAGCCATGGGCCTTTGTATCCCATACAATTGATTTTATGTTTTATAATTATCTCATTGTAATGTATAATATCAAGTGGGAAAATGCTAAGATAGTATGATAACTCGAACACCCTTAAGGATTTGAGGAATATCATTTTATTATTATTCTCTAGATCATATGATTTTATGGTAATGACATTGAATAAGGAGTGTAGTAGAAAGAGGTCAAATATTATGAGTATGGAGCAATTTTCTCAATATATGTAATTAAAATGCAAAGTAATGCACTCATGGAATGCCTATAAATGAGAAAGTGGGCTTAATGGGATCGTATAATAGAATCTATGATGCATCAATGTGTGAGATGAGTTATTTTTATTTTGGAGACCACTTGTTGGAAGTTTGCTTGTCATTGATGAGATTGTTGGCAACATGAGAATGAGCATATTTAGTGTTGTCATTGATGTCAACATTGATGTACAGTTGTTTGATGAGTTCGATTGAATGTAGTGTTGTTAGTAATGTCAATCCAATATAGAGGTGCATATGAGTTGGTCCAATGTAGAAAAAATATGTTGGATATTTGTTAAGTCCTAGAGTACAATTTTTAGTATACAATGAATTGATTTTGAGGTCTACATTGCTCTATCATGCAAAATCGGGTTATGCGGTTCTAAGGAAATTTTGGTGTATGTTGGAGGAACCTAGATCCAAAGCTTCATGTATTGTTGTCCTCCCGTGTCAAAGATAATGATGATATAGTATCAAACTTGACAATGACAATGCTACTGATACAAAGTACATGATTGGAATGCTCTGCATTCCATCATGGAATAATATTTGGTTATGTAGTTTTGTGGGAATTCTTATAGGTGTCAAAAGTGTCTATGATCCAAGTGGGAAGTATTTTGGTGGTTCACACGTTGTGTTGTGAATGAACATATGGTTCATGTCACCAGTCTTTACTAAATGGTGCTGACCTAAAGAGATATCCAAATTCAACATATAAAGATGAAGCCCTATGGGGGTTCTTCAAATCATTTCAATATTGGATGTAGGTAAGAGAAAGGATTCCTAAGAGTGTGGTTGAGGATTATAAGAATGATATTATCTTCATGGTAAACAAAGACTGTTGTATGATGGAAGTTGTTGAACCAAGGACAATATGGGTTCCTAAAATGGGATATGAGGTAGAAGAGAGTGTGATTATTAGTCTTGCAGATCACATGTTGATTATTCCAAGAGACACTACACAAGAAAGATATGAAATTTATAAGGAAAAATTGAGTGAAGTATACATGGAGCACAAATAAAAGGAAATCAAGAAGAATGTGGAGAAGATGAAGGTACAGGTAGTTGAGTTGATGGGACTACTAAAGGGCCTTGTGGAGAAATTTAAAGGCATATTTAGTCCTTTGGAAGGTTCCCCCAGTGCTAGAAGTTTTGGTAGGACCTCTACCCCCTCTCCAATTGTTGCTAAGTCCTCTAGGACTAAACCTAAATTTGGTTTGAAAAGAAAAGAATCTTTCAATGCCCTTGCAAAACAACAAAGGTCTCTATAGAAGAGAAGAAAAGAAAAGGAAAGAAGGGAATAGTATGTGAGTGTAAATTTTGATGATAAGGAAGAAGAAGAACAAGAAGACAAAACACAATTGGTCTAGAAGAGAAAAACCAGTGTCTCTCAAGAAGAGACAAGTGTAAACAAAGAAAAAATTGAAATTATGGATATTGATAGTGAGGTAGAAGTGGAGAGGAGAAACAAGCTTTCATGATTCACATGAGGGAGAATAAGTCTGAAAAAGAAGGAAAATGAAAGAAGAAGACTCCTCTAGTTTGAAATAGAGTCATATGAAGCTTGAAGCATTGGTTAGTTGTATTTTAGAATATGGGAACATAGAAGAGATTGTTGCACTATACCCTACTATAGATGATATGGACAAATCCACCATTGAAGAAGTCATTGTCGAGTATCTTGGTGCTTTTGATGTTAGCATGAAGGATATAGAGAGCCAATTGCCTAAGGATTTGAAAAGTGTATAATATGCAAGAAGGAAAGAGGCCATAAATGAAGATGCCAAGTTAAGGACATTTTCTCTGGAGAATATTAGTTCTCTTTCAAATGAGGATAAAGCTAAATTAGCTCAATTGTATAACAAAGAATTAAGGACTGAGCAGAGGGTCAATACCCTAATGAGTAGGGACAAAGCAGATATAGAAAGATTAAGAAATGAGATAGTGGAAAAGTTTGCTAATCTGGAAAATAAATTAGGAATGTCTCTAGATAGCGAAGAATAATTGCATGATGATGTGTTTGTACCTGAACAGAATGAATCATAAGATGCACAACATGAGCATGTAGTTGAAGGAGAAAATGTGCAAGAAGATGTTACTGATAATACACCTCTAGTAGGAGAAAATATTTTTGAAGAAAAGGATGGTGAAATGCAGGAGGAAGCACAAACAAAGCATAAAACACATCCTCTGAACACAAAGAAAATTGCAGAGAAAGAAGAAGTCATACAAGACAACTCAAAGAATACATAGTCATAAAACATTGAAGAGTGTTGGCATTTCAAATCGCACCTCTAGAATGCGTTCTGGAAACAGACATCTATGTGCAGTAAACTGCTCTTCGAATTAGGAGGGGAAGCTCCCTCTTTTTCTGAGTTGCATAAAGAAAGTAATCTAAACTTAATTATGCCTATCTTTTTGGTTCAGCTGCGAGAACACAAGGTTATAGAACACTAGATGTTGCAACTGAGGTTTTCCCTTTAATGAAACTAGACAGCTACAACTTAACCTACACTTAAAATGTTTCTACCCTCTCAACTAAACGCAGAGCAAGAGAGTTTAGAAATGGGCGAGTTTGATTTCTGACAAAGATACTTAAACAAACTATTCTTCAACATACATTTTAAGGCAAGCTGAAAAAGAGATCATAAAAGTATTACAGAAATATGAGACTTTTATTTCAGGAGCAACAAAGCAAGCTTCAAGATTTTATTTACTCATACCTCTAACACAAGACAAATAGACCAAAATCTGAGATATTTATATCGAGGTAGATAGAGCACACTCAGGATTTTATTCACTCAAAATCCTGGAATAAAGATTACAATTTCGGGACAGCAAGTTGTAGTAACACGCTTGCAACATGCGATCAACCTGATTATAATTGACACATAACACATGCACTAAACAAGGATTTGCAGCTAAGGAGGCATGCAAACTTACTCTTTACACAAAGTGAACAATACTGAATAACAAAGAGAAGGTACTAAAGACACTTATGTCTTGTTATCACGAGCACGGTTAAACTAAAATGAGCAAACACTGCTCTTATTTATAACTAAGCAAAGGAGTAGGGAACCCTAAAATCTCCTTGCTTTAACAACTACTACTTTCCAACATGCAATATTTATTTCTAAATCTAGAACAAGATAAAACATCTAAAACCTATGAAAACCTAAAAACAAGGAAAGCGCCAACTCATTACAACTCGATTTCCTTCTTCAAAGATTGGATAAGAATGGAGATGAGAATAGAAAGAAAGCATGAGACAAGAATGGAAAGAAAGCTTGGAGAAAGCTTCTAGAAGAAAGTTGATTTAAATCTCTCTCACATCCACCAGAAAGCTGGAAATTGCCTCTTTATCGGGAAATTTGATACTATTTATAGCCATATTCCGCTTTTCTAGGATCTTCTCCCCTTTTGTGATCAAACTTAGAGAATCTTTGAAATCTTCAACTTCTTTGTGAGTTCTTCTTCTTGAAAGATGACTTACCGATTGATAACTTGGCGTCTCTGCAACTTTATGCTTTTGACACTTATCTTGGTTCTCCTATGGAAGAGTTTTGCACAACTTTTTGTGACACTTGTTTGTTCGATCATACCACTCCCTTTGCACGTTCTTCAACTGAGATGATGACGTTATATGCCCATGATGGTACTGAAAATCACTTCCCAACATTATCCGTTCAGATAATTATGATACACCAATTGTTTGGCTCTGAATTCGATGGGAGAGTACTTCATTCTGAAAAACTTGAAGATTGACTGTAAACTTGACTATGCTCAGACAAGCTCAGCACAAACCCTAAAAATAACTTGCTGATTTTCTTCATCAAATGGATGAATTTTTTTGGAAATTTTTTTGAGATATGGGTTTTGTGTAGAATTTCGTTACAAGCAAACCCAAATCGTCCGTTTTTGAGAATTCTAAGTGTAGACTGAAAAAGCAGCAAACCCTAATCTTCTCCGAAAAATGCAGCAAAAGCTGACATCTGGGTATTGTTCATGAGCACATTTTGGATGAACCCATTTGGTTAGATTTTGAAAACCTTGAAGTTTCACTGAAAAAGCAGCCACTTGAAGTTTCACTGAAAAAGCCGTGATATGGGTTTTGTCCAGAAGAATATTTGAGATAGACCCAGAAGATTAGAAATTGTAAATTTTGAAGTTTTCCCTGACATGCAAGATAAAAAGCAGCTGCTACAACCTTGAGAAAATTCTCCAGAAGATAGAACTTAGTATAAACTAGCTAGCTGAAAATTGAAAACAATGGCCTCCTTCTTCAAAGATTTGATGTTCTGGATGAAAAAATATGAAAAAGCAAGCCTTCTTGAGTGCTGATCTGAAAATATTATGAAAAACCAGCAAGTTAAACTCTTGAAATAAGGGTTTGAAGTTGCTGCTTTGTTTCTCCTTGAAGACCACCTGCAAGAAAATAATGAAAAATAAAACACAAAAGTGCTTTAAATATGCTTTGCCTTGAGAAAACAACTTTCTTTTGCCCTAATTCATCAAAACCCTAATTCAAGATTGTGTAATGAACTTAGTCTTTGGTCTTCAACTTCAATTTTCAAAATTTCCAAAAATTTGACTAAGGCATTGGAAGTTGGGAGCCTTTTTTGAGGTATGCCATCCTTTTTCCTTGACTTAGCCAATTTTTCACCGTTTTCAACTTCTATTCAATTTTCAACCCTGGTTTGACTCTGATTTCTGGCTTCCAAATTGATCGGGAAACGAGTTGAATGTTGCATCACAGAGCCTGATCGAATCTGACAATGTGGTTCTAGAGACGCCATCTGCTAAAAACTTCATTTGACCCTTCAAATTGTCAAGTGCCTATGTCTACCAGGGCCGCCCACTTTCTCCAGTGTTAGCCATTTTTACTGATCTTGAAACTTTGCTTGTCTTCTGACCTTCAGATGAATCCACGATTCTAAGCATTGTACTGATCAGACTGACTGGCTGATGGATTCACTGGATAGCTAAGAAGATTCTGGGAGGGGTCTCCTGAACACTTCATCTTTGAAAACTGACATTTGATGGCTCAAAACCCTAGGTGCCCTTCTCCTTCACGGGTGTCCATCTCTTCCAAAGATAGTTTTTAATATGAGTTTTTCACTATTGCTTTTGATGTTTGTTGTTTCATTCACTTTTTCTCCTCTATTCAGCCTACGACATTTGATGACTGCCTGTTCCGACGGACGTGTTGATGGTTGCATTGGACAGCTTGATCAAGTCTAATGAAGTGACGTTAGAGGTGCCTTCTACAAATCCTATCATTAAACCTCTTAAAATCTTGGGCACCCTTCTTCTCCAGGGGCGCCCATGTTCACCAGTGTTAGATTATTTTCATCATTTTTTACTCTCGAAGTTCTAAACACCTCTCATCATGGCCCCTGTTTGATCTGGATTTGTCGGTGGTTGGGTGCTCGTATGACTACATTGTTGGGCTCTTTGCGGAGTTGAGATGGATTTGACCAACATTGTCTAGGAGCTGCACTTTTGGTTTTATCATCTGATGCTTTAAAAAGATGGGCACCTATTTTCCTCAGGGGCACCCATGCTAAGCAGACTTAGAAAATTTTATGCAAATTTCAAAATCTTCCTCATTTGACGTGCCTTCTTTGTCTCGACTGTTGGAAACGAATTTTTTTCTAAGGCATGGGAGTATGAGCGCCCTTCTTGACTGGAGGTGCCTAGATTCACCAAAGTTAGCCAAATTTTAGTATTTTCAACTTTTTCAAATTATTCTCTCCTTTCTCTGTTTTTCCTGCACGTTCATCGTTGACAACTTCTGCTTGATGCTTGAACATCTGATTCTGACACTTGGCAGCCGACTAACCTCCACTGATGACCTTGGATCTCCAAGAAAAGCTTCTACAAAAGTAGAATAGACCCATTAGGACAAAACTAATATTTTTTGTGATTCTGACTACACCAGCCTGATGAGGAAGTATTTTAAGCCAATCAAAATCAGTCTTAACCCTAAAAGCCAAACTTTTTATTTTTATAAATTTTCTATTTTTAGAAAATTTTACAAGTATCCATTTCGAAAGAAACCCAAAAAAAGTTTCTATTTTTAGAAAATTGCTAAAAATAGAAATTTTCCTAAAATTTAGGGACAAAAAACTGAAGTTTGGGTATTGTTGATTTGGTCGTTCTGAGCCAACCCAGATTGTCAGATTTTGAAAATTACAAGGTTTTGACCCCCATGCAAGACATGCAAACCCCAATCTTGACCTTTTTGACAGATTTAACAGTATTTGGACTCATTTCTTCAAAATGCCTAAGTGTAGCAAAAATTTTAATTTGGGGTACAACAAAGAGTTGCCTCTCCCAAAAGATAAAGAGTCTGATAAACAAGAGAAGAATGCTAAGGAAGACTCCAACATTGGTGACAAGGAAAAAGATGATGTGAAATGGGTTAAAGAAGAGAAGAAGATCGAGGATGAGTCCAAAAGTGCAGATAAGGAGAAGGATGATGGGAAAGTTGAAGAATGCATTGGTGACAAGGAAAAGTTTGATAAAAAGAAGGATGAAAAAAATATGAAGATAGTTGGTGAGTCCTCTGGAGCCTCCAAATATTCTTTGAAAATATTATTAGATATGCAACTCCAATTCCAACCGATAGTATATGCATAGTCGCTACAAATCCCAATGCAACAAGGCCAAGTTGGCATGAATAAGATACCCCCCTTGCACCAACTACAACTTGGTGATGTATTTCACGCCTTTGAAAGAAAGGAGATCTTGCAAACTCACCAAAAGAGTGTTGAGATGATTGATGAGGTGGTGAAAGTGCTACAAGAAAGCTTCCCCGATGCAAATGTTGGCAATTCTTTATCTAGTTTGCAACAATTGAGGTTACTCCTTGACTCATTCAAATAATATTCTATTGGTTTAGAGGAGAAATTGGAAAAAGGAGGTAAATAAGAAGGTAAGTGTGAGAAGGTTGGTAGATTTTTCAAACAAGCGTGCTAATTCATATGGTAAGTTGCAAAAAAACCTTAAGGATATTCAAAATTATGTTGAGGAAGCAAATATTTTGTTTTGATTTTGTTTGAAATGGCCTAGCTCCACCAAGAACATAAAGGATGAGATGGACTCGTTTAAGTCCCAGATTGATAAGGCCTCTGGAGCATATGATTTGGCTAATGATGCAGATGGAAGTACAAGGTTGGCAATAGAGAATCCACATGAATAGTTCTTTCAATTGCAGGAATAAAAGGAAAAGATTATAATATAGTTTGGTTAGCTCAAAGACCTGGTAAATGCTAGATTTGCACCCCTAACAAATGCTTTGGCTAATGCAGAGAAGGTAGTAAGATTAAATTTGGCACCCAGTACTCCGGATGAAGGTGAAGAACTCCTCATGCGGTTTGAGGCTCAGTGTCGCATGCTTGGACTTGTCAAGAAGGATTGGGAGGAACACCTTGCAAAATTGAAAGTGTCATGCAAAATCATTTTACCTTCTTCTAGTTGATTGTGTACATTTCTATTCTATTTATGCAATTTCATATTTCATTGTATATATGCGGAAGATAGTGGATAGTACAACAATGCAATTTTTGGTCATTTTTTATGGATAGCATTATTAGGGTGATTTACTCCCATGTGTGTTTGTTTGTGTGTGTATTAGTTAGGGGGAGTAAGTATGCATACTTGAATAATGTGCCCTTTTCCATTGATGTCAAAGGGGGAGAGTAGTTGAGAAAATAGTTGGTTGGAGATTATTTTGGAGAATATCTAAAGAAGAGTTTGGCGCATGTTGCCATCAATGAAAAAGAGGGAGATTGTTGGAAGTTTGCTTGTCATTGATGAGATTGTTGGCAACATGCGCATGAGTATATATGGTGTTTTCATTGATGTCAACATTGATGTACAACTGTTTGATGAGCTTGATTTAATGTAGTGTTGTTAGTAATGTCAATCCAATATAGAGGCGCAAATGAGTTGGTTTGGTGCATAACAAATGTGTTGGATATTTATCTAAGTCCTAGAGTACAGTTTTCAGTATATAGTGAATTGATTTTGAGGTTTGCATTGCTCCAGCATCCAGAATTGGGTTATGCAGTTCTAAGGTAAGTTTGGTGTATGTTGGAGGAACCTAGATCCAAAGTTTTATGTCTTGATTTCCACTGGTGCCAAAGTATCGAACTTGATAGTGACAATGTTACCGATGTAGAGTACATGATTGGAATGCTCTGCATTCCACCATGGAAGAATATTTGGTTATGCATTTTTGTGGGAGTGCTTATAGGTGTTAGAAGTGCCAATTGTCCAAGTGGGAAGTGTTTTGGTGGTTCACACATTGTGTTGTGAATGAACAGATGGTTCATGTCACCAATATTTACTATTTGATTCTAACCTAAAGAGTTTGGGGTTGTGTGAAGTCAAAATATGAATTGAGAAAACTTTTAAGGGAGTAATTATAGGTCCCTGTCAACTTATTTTGATTTGCTACAAGTTTTGGTTTATGCCACGAGGCATGTGTGATTGGATCTTGAGCCGATAGGTTGATGTATTACATGTTTCATCTAATTAAGCCAACCTAACTAATGTTGTAGGTGTTTGTGGATGTAATGCATATAAATGTAACTTCATTTCAGTGTTGTAGGGATCACATGTGTGTGGTGTAATTGAAGTGTGATGCAAATTCCTAAGCAGAGTATAGGAATGTGATGTGAAGAAGAGTAAATCAAGTATAAGTGTTGAGAAACATGAAGTATGTTAAGTCAATACATTGAGCTTTAGGGGAACTGTCTCTAGCATATTGTAGATACATTTTATTAGTTCAAATATTGGAAATGATCCACCCTTTCTTCTTTCTCTCTTATTCTCTGGACAATGAGTCCTTCGTATAGTGAGTCCACCTAGAAGTGAGCTTTTCTGTAATATCTTGTAACCAATTATAATATATTATGAGCTAATCCTCACTGTGGTTTTTCCCTTCTTGGCTTTTCCACATAAATCTAGTGTTCTTTTGTTATATTATGCATCCTTTAATTGTCTCTTTCCATTTCTGCAATTTGAATGAAATGTATTGAATACATGTTTAAGTGGTTTCAGAGAATATTGATTCACCCCCCTCTCAGTATCATGGGTGTTCAACACCACTCTCATGTAGTGGGTTGTGAGAATTTTTACCATGCCATTTTGAGACCTTCTTGGACCCACAATATTATTTTGTGGTGATTTATGGATCCTCCTTAAGTCTATGTATTGACCTAAATTGGTATGGAGTAGGCATGATTATTTTAAAAGTGCAAGTGCTAAAAGAGCCAAAGAATGTGTTAGAAATGTGTACGAGAGCCATTAACATAAAATAGTATAAAACAAAAGGGGAAAAGTATAAGGGTGTGAAAAAAGTCCATCTACATGGAAGTCAATTATTTTTATGCTAATCAAATATTATTATTGTCCACTCCAAAAAAGGGGTGCTAATAAATAGGTGCTTGATTCACATTAATGATTTACTCTTGCAAGGGAATAAAAAGACCCATACATTAGTTTTTATTTGAAAATAAGTGATGATAAATCAATTAATGTAATTAGACCCTAACTTAATTCAATGGCTATGATGTAAGACATCAAGATAAATAAATACATGTGATTAATGAAAAATACAGGATTGGAGTATAACTTGAGATTGATGTGATGTGGACATTATTATGATGTTATAATAGAAACCTTATAAGATCTAAAATCTAGAATTGGATAAATGATTAAAGAAACCTATGATAGAAAATACCTTATATTTCGAGGGTCTTAAATAGGATGATGGTCATGATCTAGTATAAATGGCATAATTATTTCTTAGTGATTTAGTTTTGTCCCATAAAGAAATAAGCATTTAGTACTTACAATTTTTTAGCGTGGATGATTTTTATATACGAAAAAAATATTTGAGCTAAAGGGCAACAATGAAGCTTTCTATACTTGTGTTGAAGTGTACAACTTCCCTAACCCATAACTAGGTCCATAGAATGAGTTAACAATAATAAAGATAGATAATGAGGTGCCAATGAGTTTCAATGTAAGTGGTGGTAATAAATGTGATTGATTCGATCATTGAATGTTGCTAAAGTTTGAGAGATTTAATACTAAAGCTGGTGATGGATTTTGATAGTTGATTATTATTTATTTGTTGTTGGTTGACTCTGGAAAATCAAGACTAATGATTGACTCATATAAGAGGAGAAATTAATTTATGTTCTTCATATGCTCTATGATTTTATTTTTTTATTATACAAGTGTCATGGGATGATGCCTTTATATACATATCTTCAAAAACACAATTTAAACTTTTGGTATCTATGTTGATAGGTAACATTTAGATTTGAGGATTGTCAACCTTAAAAAGTGAGAATTTTAAATTTAGAAATTTTGGATGAGATTGCATCTTATAGCTAATACAAGGGAAAAAATCATGGTTGTGATTCTATCTAGGATGAGAAAACTATTAGGGATTTAATTAGGCAATTTTAAGTTGAGATTAATTGAATATCATAGTTTTAGGTTCAAGTTTGGGGTTAATAAGTGTAGTATTTATCAATAATTTAAACCAAACAAGCCTAGATCTACATGAAATAAATGAGTTACTATAGTATAAAGAATGCAAGCAATATTAACTACAACATAAAATATTTATTCCAAAGTAGAGGATTACACTAATTTTCTCAACCACTAAATGAATGATTGAAGTACAAATAAATATGCCTCTTGGATGCAAGATTCAATATGACACGTGTCTAAGAGGTCATGAGTTAAATTAAACAATCAGGAGGTGAGTTCACTCAGTCAACTAAGATAGAGATCACACCTAACTATTATCAATCAAGGATTGATGAGGCAATGGTGACATTTGATGACCTCAATTCAAAGTAGAAATGTGCCAATATTACATTAACTAAGCAAATGAAACCTACCTAAGTAAGCTTATCCTAAGTGCACAATATGTACTAAACTAAATAACTAAAAAAAATAGTGTACCAACTTCCCTCTCTACTTTAAGCATAGATTGGGTTGGTATGGATATCACTCTTAAAAAATGTATAACCATCTTATTTATGTATGTGCAATATGTTCCCCTAAAAGAAAGGGAGAAAACCCATAGATACAAATTATCTTCCAAGGAGATGAAAGACGAAATATAATAATGAGATTCCTACAAGATAAGGCCCATGAATATATTTGCATAGAATAAATAGAATGTGTGTGCCGATAGTCACATAACAAGTTTTTTGGTAGGTCCCTCTACAACAAATAATGTATCTTCCTTTCAAAAGAAATAATCCTCATGCTGCTAATCTATTAAATTTCCACTATGACAAAATAATCATGTCAAGTAATGATGAGTGGAATTAGGTTCCATGCAACATTTGGTTACATTAACTATGTCAAAATGGCTCTCAACACATGCATGTACTCTAAGTGAAGAAACATCAAGTACTTATATAGAAGGTGTCAACATGAATGATGGTAAATATGAATCACAAGACATGGGAACTACATGATGTGTTAATATAGAAGCATGTGGAGATGAAGAAATAATAGGAGGTTCATAATATACACTCTTTAAATCCAAAATGTGACATGTAGCTCCATAGGGGTTTTGATCAAAGATGAGACAAATAGGCTCAATTGTGTATCGAGATCTTGAATATGAGATTCTACAAAAATGTGATGTGTGTTGATTAAGTAGACATCTCAATGACCAAGAAGATAAATATGAACTTGTTAACCATAATTACCAAAATCTCTTGGTGAAACAACACACAACTCAGTGGAATCAATAGGTGGGAGTAGGACTTTAGTTCATGTCATGTAACTACTTGTTTCATCACACGATCTATGTTGGAATTAGATGCCTAAGTGTTGGCAATTGAGAAAACATGATGAGATAAATTATAAATATCTATGGGGTGTGAGACCTTCCAAAGTAGGATCATTTGAGATTGGAGAATCATTAGGGTATCTAGACTCTTCCTAGATGTTAATATAAATTGCACAAGGAGTAATACATATAAGGATAATCAATGCCAATCTCATCAAGATCATGAGTGGAAACATACAGTTATATCTCATTTGTGGGTGAATTCTAAATCACAAGTTTGGAGCAATTCAAAATTGACCACTTTTGATCAAATGTCTTCACAAAGCCATGTAATTATCACTTGTACTTGAACTTTGATCAAAGGTCCTTAATTATATATAATTTTGTATGACCTTGCAAGGCCCATTTCATTATATATAATGTTACTTAGGCACCTTTAATCGAAGGTGTATAAGTGGAATCTACATGGTGATCGACTCTCTCCATTCTACATGTTAGGATTTTATTCGACAAAAACTATAATTTCAAACCATATTTTCCATGTGCGAAGGGGGGCCAACCAAACTAAGGCTCTAGGTCATGGAGAGTCGACAACAGAAGACTACCCTGATATACCTCAAGTTGGACAAGTGTTTTAGGTCAAGGATAGAGAATGGAGAGCAATATCAAGTGCTTATGTCACTCTACTAACCTGAGAATTTGAATAAGGCTAAACGAGCAGGCTTATGGAACCTAAATTATACCTCGGACAACTCTCTACTAGAGGACAACAATATAGATAAGGGACAACAATGTGATACGCTAGCATCTCATAGGGGCGCTAGCGTCCATACGGCCAAAAAGTGCAAAAGTACAGTAAAAGGTATAAAAACCTACTAATGGCTTAGCAAATGAAGTTTAAAGTGCTAACTAAAATAATAACAAGCAAAATTTTAAAAAATAACTAGAAAGGTGATGTAGAAGATGAAAAACCAAGGGTGGTGAAGATTAACTCATGAGGAGTCTAGTTCACCAGCAAGCTCCACACAAACACGTACCTACACATAGTCGAGAGACGAAAAATATTGGGGTTGTACAGGGGTTTGCCATAGTCAAACCTTTGTTTTGGTGTTTCCACCTCCACAAACAACTAGATAGAGAGATAGATAGAAATATGATAAAGAAAAAGATGCTAGATTGGAAATGGAGCCAAACACTATAAGAGGCACCATCTTGTGCAAATCCAACAACAAAGTAAACAAAAGTATTGCCACCCTCGACCAAAGGAACACAATGCCAATGAGAGAGGAATGCAAGCCCCCATCAATGGTAGAGTCGACACAACCACAATAACATTGAAATCAGTCTCACTAGACACCAAAGTATAGCTTATGTGGTAGATGCGTAGGATGTTGCAATTGTTGGAGTTATGATGAGAATAGTGCAACAAGTAGCAAAAGTATGGAGCAAGAATTGCCAAGAACATGAAGAAAGATCAAGCAAGCATTTAGAAACATGAAGAAGATGGATTGAATGAGAAAGATAGCCATTTGAAGATGAAAAGGGAGGGAAAGATCCATTCAAAGGTCAAAAGGAAGGTGCAAGGGAATTACCTTTCATCATTAATGGAGAACATAATGGCTCTGCAGATTCCAAGGGCAAGAATCCTGTCAGGACAAAAGCATGCCACACAGACATTCGTGCATCGTATGCACGTCCTCAATAGAAATTCCCCCACCGACACTAAAAACAAGTTCCAGGTGGGTGGGGTACGAAATGAGGACATGGAATTACTTGGTCGGATTTAATTTTTCTATGGTGGAGGATGTAAAAGGGGAATTTGTGAGAGGGGTGCAAATTCTCTCCTATACATTTTGCCCCCACTTTAGCAAACATGAGTGTCAATGAGTGTAAAGTAGATCGAAAGAGTTTATAAACATTTACTTGAACCATCAAGGAAGTATATTGCAATCTGGCGAGCTTGAAAGCACAAGGAAGACAAATGACTCCATAGGTACTCTCTTCTGAGGAGGTTTGAACAAAGTGCACCAAAGGTTTGTAGACCAACGATGGACAAATCCCATAGGATGCAAGCACTTTACAGGTCCTCAGAACTGCAAAGAAGGTTCCCCCAGTTACTCTCTCCTGAAGGAAGCCCAATGTGAAGGGACTCCACAAAGTTAGACTGGAAATCAACTTCACGGGCGCACCTGGAAAGCAACATGCTAATCCACAGACAAAACATGTTAGAAAACACAAAGCAGTCATGTAGGCAGACAAGCAAATAGTAAAAAATTGAAAGAAGAGCTTTCAAAGGGGTCCCTCAGGAACCCTTCAATAGAAAATGGGTCCACTCAAGGGACGTGCATTTTGAAAGTGCAAGAGTATTTTTCGCAAATCAATTCAACATCAAGGAATCCTTTTGAAAGATGTTCACTTCATCAAGGAATTTGAAAGGAAGAAGGTTGCCTTGCAAGGGGAAGGTCAAAACTTCGCTCGCAAGACAAGGTGCTCCCTCCTCAGAGGAGAGTTTTTTAAATTCTTTCTTTACGAACCCATGATGAAGGAAAAGTATTTCGTTAGGGATCCTTGTTGAGGAATGCAATTTTTGAAAAAAAAATTAAAAAGATTTTCGAGAAAAGATTCGTTGGCCACCAAATGCATTTTCTGAAAATCGAAGCAGTGTGAGAGCCCCCCCTTAGGATGGGGTGTGCCGAACACAAAGGCACGTGACATCTTAAGGATAGAAAATAAAGAATGGAAAAGTGATGTTGTGGCTCACAGAACATAACGAGATGTAATCGTGCTAATGTTGTTGCACATGTGAGGGATGACTCATGAGAACTAGAACATCACAAAGCAAGCAAGAAAGATAAGCGCAAAGAAATAATAGACAATAACATCGTGAACAAGGGATAGGGGCGATCTGATATTTTGGGGTCAGAGTTGCTCATAAATATAGATAAATAGATATAATAGTATAAAAATGAATTGTCATCAACCCCCTACTATATCAAACCATATGAAGAAAGGTATGTGAAGACAAAATAAAAATTAAAAATTGGGTGAACATGCAAGGGGAGCCTTAATGCCCCCAACACTTTGCATCGTCCCCAATTGTCGAAAATCAATACACAACAAATGAAGAATGATGTTACAACAAATAGAAGAAGTTTCACGATACATAAACACGCATGTACCTACGCACCTACGAGGGTGACAAGGGTCATCTAGGAACACATAATGCAAGCATGGTGAAACACAAACACACACATAATCTACTCTATAGATAAAGAAGAGGTTCCCCCTAGTCCTCATCAACCAAGAGGCCGTTGTTCTCCCAATTTAGATCACACTACGAGGATGGAAAATGATTCTGCAAGGGCGAAATATCAAGGGGGAACCCTCTGACCCTCCTGCAACAAGGAAGAAGGCCCCTTAAGGTATTCTCCACTCGGTTGTTGTGAGGTGAAAGTTATTGATTTCTTGAAGATCATTGATAGGGTCGAGACCTCATCCATAGAATTAAACATGCACTTCACGGGAGTGCCATGTATTAACTCAACGAGTGAGGGAGGCATCACTCGAGATCCATTGCTAGGACCACTGAAGGACTCGGGAGCAATGATAAAATCTAGGGATGTCAAGGCTTCCTCCATCACTAGGATGACACAAGACAACACAGAACTATCCTCTGAAGAAGGTGAGCCCTTCTTCTGACCCCCATTTCTAGCAAGGTTGTCCTCCATCTTCCGCTTCGTCGGGGGATGTGAGATCCCCATAGATGAAGCATAAGGCACACAAGAAGAGGATAAAATTGTGGCAGACACCATCGAGGTATTCAACATATCCATAGGTTTTGAGAATGGTAGGATGTTTGGAAGGGACATTAGAAGGGGCAACTCAACCAAGGGAGCAATAAACACCCGCACCCTCTTCGGGTGAGGATTGTTTATGCTTGTGGTGGGAGTTGGAAGCAAGATTGAAGCTGAAGTAATTGAAGCAGAGGGGACAAGATAGGAGGATATAGTAGAAGATCTCGAGGAAGGAGTTGTCAACTCCTCTTCCTCCCTCTGCAAGGCGGCCTACTCAATGGCCAAAGAATTAATTCAACTTTTGTGCTCACATGCAAGGTGGTTCCTGCAACTCCGAGAGCTAGAGGCTAAAGGTTGAGATGGGACGAAAGACTCTTGTTCAACCATCAAAGTATCCATCATAGTTGTTTCGAGTGGAGGGAGAGACTCCTAGATGGGAACAAGAGGGAGAGTTTGAGAGGATGATGAAACAATAGTGGGGGGAGCTATCTCTAACACCTCAGCAACATGCCTCTTCCCATTTATTACCTTAAAGGTAGGAGCAGTAAGAGGCCATAGAGGTTGAGACATAGAGGACTCTTCCCCTTACCATACACATCGGGCTAAGGTCTCATGGGTAAGATAGGAGGGATGAATACCTAACACTCAACCTTTTTCCAAGCGGACACCATCGAACTCCTTATACGTAAACTAGGGGTAGTAACCCAAAGTTCCTCTTCAAGGGTAGAGGCGATGCCCTAAGCACGCACATGCTTCTCCTTTCCCTTCCGAGAGGAAGAGGCATCTTGTTGCTACACTACTAGGAGAGTCACTTTCAGCTGTCCTTTGCCCCTAGTTTTGTACTTTATGTAGTTTTAGTAAATTAGGTTCATCCTAGGAGGGAGCAGACTAATCGAGGTGGGCCAAAAATGATCCAAGCAATAACCCCCATGGGATACCAATGGATGATATCTAGTGTCACGCACAACATGCACAACACCTTCATGAGAGAATTTTAAACATTTGTGAATAATGAAAGTGATTTCATTTATGGAAGCTAGCCATGGGATGCCCAAATCCACCCTGAACAGATTAGATTCTAAAATTCCATCAAAAGTTGTATCCATAGCCCTAGGTCCCACTAGGATGAAAAGAGTTATAGAACCATACAATGCAAGAGAAAGACCGTCGTGTGTACATATAATAGATTTCATTTTTTCATATTCCTCCCTTTGTAATGAATTTAACCACAATGTCTCCTCCATAATAACATTCACTCAACTTGTAGGGTCAACTAAGACTCCTATCACAATGTTTCCATTGAGGTGAGCAAGAATGTATAGGGGAGAGGGCTTGTTATTTATGAGCAAGTCCTGTGAGGTGAAAATCACATTTGGGGAACTAGTTGCAGGTTGCGAGGGAGGAGTAGGAGTAAACGAAACCATATTAACATATGTCGAGGCCTTAGGAGAGACATCAAAAGGATCAATAATCAAGTTTGCAAAGTGAGATAGAAATGGGTTCGTATAAATCTGTAACTCACTATTTTCCTTCGTTACTGACTTATTCGTGTTTTGCTTCTTTCCATCGAGACAGATGGTACTGTCGTCGATGTGATCTTGTATCTCATGATGCAGACACATTCAACATTTAGTATCATGCCCGTGAACACGATGGTACTGGAAAAGTGTGTTTCCATCGTACCAATTAGGTTAAGGCTCCTTCAAAAGTTGAGGATTTTCCAATGTTATAATCTTATCCTTCAATAAATTTTATAGAATTAAAGAATAAGATTTAGATAATTTTGTAACCTTTTTGTTGTGCTTGAGGCCATGATCATTAGTTGTGACAACTACATTTGCGATAGCCTTTCCTTTTCTTGAAATTGGCACAATATATTTTCCTTAAGAACGGGAGCATGAGGAGGATCCCACAAGCTGAACCACCATTTTTTTATACTCCCACAATGCAACACATAGATGTGCGAAAGAAGGGTATTTCATTAAGGAAAATTTCTCCTGCCAGGCTTGCTACAGGTTGCCTATGAATACCTTTTGCACATCTGATTTAGGCATTGGGTACAAGATTTGTGAAAATAGCGCTTGATATCACGCAATGAAGTTAGTTATCTTCTCATGTTCTACCTGCTTACATCAAATGAGATCTAAGAAGGTCATCTTTGAACTGATGTTAGCTTGGAATTGATGAAGAAACTGATTGATGACCAAGTCAAATGAAAATATAGAATTGTCAGGCAAGGAACAGTACCACTTGAGTGTTGTATCCTTTAGAGATCGAGGGAAACTTTTTTCCATCAGGGCATCATGGTGAAATAAATCTGTGCACATGGCGTTAAAAGATGATACATGTGTCTATAGATCCCCTTTACCACCATACTTTTCAAAATTAGGAATCTTCATTCCCTATGGGAAAGGAGTGCTTAAAATTGTCACCGATAATGGACTATGTCGGGAGAAAGGCTGAAAGATAGGCTGGGAGGAGGCTTGAGACAAGTTCGCCAACTAGCTTTACATTTGGCCCATGTTCTGAACAAGAGCATTCAGAATAGGATCTGAATATGACAAAGGTCCAGTGGAACCTCCCCTAGAACCACCAACACCAGAACCACTTTCAGAGCTACCTCCATGACCATCGTCGAAGCCACCACCGAAGTCACCACCATGACCTCCACCAGCACCACCACCGCTACCAAAGCCACCACCACTCCTTCCATCAGATCCCCCATCACTAGGGTAGTAGGGGGGTGAACACCACCAGGGGTAGTAGGGGGTGAAGCTGAAACCAAGGGGTATCCTACTCGCCTCGATAGTGCGAGGTTTCTTAGAAGAAAAGGAAATGTTGATCGAGGGGCCTGTTTCAGCCATGCATATAGATGTGGTAGGCATCAGGACACCTATTTGTCTCTCATGGGCATCAAATACCTCCCCTCAAGTGGTACCCAATCTAGGGTTATATGAAGGGATGTATGCTTCGGTTAGATTGGTGAGGCCGCGTAAGAACTCCACACTTATCTAATCCTTACCTAACATGTATCTCACCTCGCAAACAAGCCTAGCGACTCTTGTCATGTTTGGTGCTTTCTCTAAATGATTCACAAGGTCTAACAACCTCCTATCTAATGCCAAAAGGTTTTCTGTAGGAATATATACATCATCATGCTCATCCAGGGACGAGGCCATAGGGGATGTTGGAGGAGTCAGTGCATGAGTGGTCTCATCTATGAAACCCATCTCATTTGAAAATCTTGTAGAAAATCCAGTGTAAAACTGGAAGTGAACTTCGTCTTTTCCATTTGCAAGTGTCAGACACTTCTTCTAACCACGTACTTAGAGGTCATAGACTGGGTTGTGATGTTCATAAAACCTCACAACACCCGAGTTTACAAGAGTCATAAGATGTGAGGGAAAAAGTCTTAAACACCAAGAAATGGATAAACATTATTCATGTCAGGTCCACCAAAATGTAGAGGGGGACCAACCACACAAAGGCTCCAAGTCATGGAGAGCCAAGAGCGGAAGGCTGCCCTGATCTACCTCAAGTTGGACAAGTTTTTCAAGTCAAGGATAGAGAATGGAGAACACTCTCAAGTGCTTATGTCACTCTACTACCCCGAGAATTTGAATAGGGATAAACGAGCAATCTTTTGGAACAAAACTGTACCTCAGACAACTCTTTACCAGAGGACAACAATGCAGGTCAGGGGCAACAACACAACACACTGGTGTCTCACTAGGGCATTGGCATCTGTATGACCAAAAAGTGAAAAAGTACACTAAAAGGTACAAAAACCTACTAACAGCTTAACAAATGAAGTTTAAAGTCCTAACTAAAATAATAACAAACAAAATAAACCAAATAACTAGAAAGGTGATGTAGAAGATGGAAAAATAAAGGGCGATGAAGATTAACTCATAAGGATTCTAGTTCGCCAACAAGCTCCAGATGAACACATACCTACACACAACCGAGAGAGGAAAAATATTGGGGTTGTATAGGGGTTTGTCGTAGTCAAACCCCCATTTTCGTGTTTCCACCTCCATGGACAACCAGATAGAGAGATAGATAGAAATATGATAAAGAAAAAGATGCTAGAATGGAAATGGAGCCAAACACTACAAGAGACACTAGCTTGCTCAAATCCAACAACAAAGTAAACAAAAGCGTTACCACCCTCAACCAGAGGCACTCAATGCCAATGGGAGAGGAAAGCAAGCCCACAATAATGGTAAAGTTGATGTAGCTGCAACAACATCAAAAGAAAACTCACTAGACACTAAGCTACAACTTTTGTGGTTGATGCGTAGGATGTTGCGATTTTTGGAGTTATGATGCCAATAGTGCAACAAGTGGAAAAAGTATGGAGCAAGAATTGCCAAGAATGTGAATCAAGATCAAGAAAGCATGTAGAAACATGAAGAAGATGGATTGAATGAGAAAGATAGCCATTTGGAGATGAAAAGGGAGGGAAAGAGTTGTTCAAAGGTCGACAAGAAGGTGTAGGGGTGTTACGTTTCGTCACCAATGGAGAATGTAACCCCTGTGAAGATTCCAGAGGCAAGAATCCTATCAGGATGGAAGCATACCGCGTGCTTGTGCTCAACATAAATTCCCCCATTGACACTAAAAACAAGTGCCAAGTGGATGGGGTACAGAATGAGGACATGGAATTACCTAGTCGGATTTGATTTTTTTAAGGTGGAAGATGTAAAAGGGGAATTTGCGAGAGGGTTCAAATTCACTCCTATAAACCATGATAAAACTAATTATTCATGACATAGTATTTTGTACAAACACAACCTTTAAAGTAGGTCTCTAAAAATTGTATATTTACTTTATTTAATTGTTATGTCTAATTTCTATTTTCTAATCAACACATGTTTATCACCAAACATAAGGACCTATGTTCAACACACATGGAAAAATAGAAAACAATATTTTTTAAGAAAAATATAATCACTCTATATAGTGATATATTTTTTTCAACCAAAAATAATTTGGATATATACATAAAAGGTATGCATTAAACAAGGAAATATGCATCTAAAATATAATTAATTTTATTTAAACACTTAATAATTTAGATAACATATACAATAAAATATTACCAAAAAAGTGTGTCGTAAACATCAATGTTACTTATTTATAATTAAGGAATCACGAAAAAAGATCGTATTTCTATCTCAAGTTATGTGTTATGGGGAGTATTACTTATCAAAAACACTATGAAGTATAAAAAAAAATTATTAATAAAATTAAAAAATATATAAATTATTTTCTTAAAAACAAGGGTTTACAATCTATATAGAAAACCTCAAAAACCATTAGTTTATATTATCTTCTATTTTTTAACAATTTGGTAACTATATTTACATAAGATAATTTAAAAAAAAAATGATTTGAGTGGCCCACTAAGGCCAAAAAGTGAGACACAAATTTATGTTTTCATCATCACATGTTAGGTTAATTAGTCTAAGGAATCTCTTCTTGTAATGCATCCACTATTTCTTCTCCTCATTATCACTAGGTTTCAAAATGGATCCATATAGATAGGGAAAAATTTCCTTCAACTCAAGATGTTTTAGGAACCCTTCTTTCTAAACCTTATAACCATATATGTGAAACTCAATGTAGAGAAAGATGGAATAGATAATCAATACATGTGATGGAATCGTGATAGTCCCTTACAAACAATCACCTAATATACCAATTAAGAGGCCCCTAACAAAACATGACACTTTTAAATAGTGTGATTACAAATGAGCCCAATAAGAGGAACTCGTAGAACATCCAATATGAGATCTCCCAAAAGTTTAAATAAAATTGATGCTTTATAAATAGTGTGAGTATAATTGCTACTTGTTAAATCAATAAAATGGTCTTGATCTTAGTGCATTATAAATGCTAAAAAAGACCATTATGTTGAAAGCACAATTTGAGACACGATGGGAACAATGAAAATGTATTAAGAGAAATATGATAAAAATACATCTAAAAAATATTTTTTTATGAGCTCAAATTGAGCCTTGAAAGGTCCTAGAATGAGGATAAACTATCAACATGTGAGGATTTATAGTTTAAAAAAAAATTATACCAAAATCAAGAATGGATTACAACATTGTGAAGGCACTAAATTTTTATCTCGGATAAAAGTACTTTAAGACCTAGGCTCAAATGGCTAAGGAAGAAAATATTGATGTCACTATGGCAAAAACTCACTGAAAATTGCTTAGATTGCCTCAAAACTACCAATGCATGGAAAACCACCCCTAGGAAGCCACTTATGGGCCAAATCACAAAATATTCCTATAATCTTGTGAAGATTTCAAAACCACTCATGAATAAGTCCAAAATAGTCATTACAATATTAAAACTACCAATCCAAAATTTTGGAAATTGTTGTTATAGGTGGAGGTGGTATTGTTGATTTTATGTGTGGAATATGTTGAAATGATGTAATAAATAGCCAAAGAAAATATATTAATGGCTAGATGAATTCTCATTAACTATTGGTATGGGCTTGTAGTTCCCATGTGGGTGTTGACCCTAGTGGTATTACTTGGTACTAGGGTTAATGGAATCATGGGGGCCCTCACTTGCAACTCCCCATATAGGGATGCAAGTGGGGATACCTCCCACACCCTCTCTTAAATAAAACAACCTATGATTCAAAAGAAAATAAACCCACAAACTTTAGTAAATAATTTTCTCTTATATTATATCTTCACTATAGAAATGTTTTATTGGTGTAAATAGAGACACTATCTAGCTAGCTAGCTTTTAGCCCACCTAGGAGAGTTATATTCACACTAGTTAAGTCTCTACTTAGGGAATTTTATCTTTTTGTCTCACTTCATGTGGTTTAAACACATGTTCTCAACTTTTGAGACACTTATTGCATGCACACTTTACACATGCTCACACACTTGTCATATGAGCATACACGTGTTGCACCTTTGGAGGGGTAGTCATAGTTTCACTCCTACCTTCTCACCTCCTCATCTTTTCCTATCTATGTAAGGATCTCCTTGTATTTTTATACACTTTTTTGTAGCTTCTTTTGGAGAAATTTTTAGTGTAATTTATCATCTCGACCTTTGCATATCTCTCAAAAAATTTGGTTTTCTTTTGTTTTGTATTTTCAACTTTTTAAGCTTAGAATCTCTCTTAAAAATTTCTTGGTTATACATCTATTTTTTAGATTACTAACATGCTTGACCATAGATACTTGCATATATAGATCTAATGACGTAGAGCTTGCACTAGTGAATAGTATGATTCATCTAATAGGGGCTAAGAAAAAAAATAGATCTTTGGTCAAAGTTCTCCATCTTTGATGATTTGATAGGAAATCCTTATGGTTTTTGGCCTTTTGATAACAATGGTGGGGTTCAATTTGACCTAGGAAGCTCCTAAAGGGATTATCCACCAATAACCCAAAGTGAAGTCTTAATACCCTAAATTGATATAAGCATGCTTCAAACCACTAGATAGTTCTAATACCATGTAAGATTTACCAAGAATGCAAATCACACAAGCCTAGATCTAGATTGAAGAAGAAAGTTACAATAACACAAATCACCCAAACAATATAAATTATAGCATGCAACATATAACACTATTCCAAGGTAGAGGATTACAATGATTATTTCAATCACCAAATGGATGGATGCATTACAAGTAAAATAAGCCTCTTGGATACACAATTCAAGATGAAAAGTCCAAAATATTATAATTTATCTCACAATTAGAAGGTAAGATCACTTAGTCAAGTGAAATAAACATGGCCTTGAATAGATTGAGAATGCATCTAATTGTTATCAATCAAGGACTAATGAGGTAGTGGTGGAATTCAATGCCCTTAACTTAAGGTAGACATGTGTCATTATCAATTCAACTAAGTAAATGAAAGCTACCTAAGTAGATATCTATCCAAGTAAGCTTATCCTAGGTTCATAATATGCAATAAATTAAATAACTAAATGTAAGAAATAAAATAATGCACAACAATGAGCATAACAAAAATGGCAAATTATGTGCTAGAATCATGGGTGATCCCACAATAGTGTGTTACAATTATGTTGAAGACCGGAAAATGCATTTTGGGTGGGAAAAGACTTTGAGAAGAACCCCCCCTTTTTTGCCCTTCTCCCCCTCCTTTAATATTGTTTTACATAATTTTGTGTTTTCAGGCTTAGGTTGAGGATGAAAATGGAGGCAACTTCACAGACCCAACTAGATGATTGTAGTCCTCAAAATGACCTATCCATCAAGTATAATTTTAATATATTTTGGTTTTATTATGTATTTTTTTAGTTTAATTAAACATAGGTTTTCATCGAAAATCAAGCTCTTTATTCTACACATGTGGAAAAATGGTATATTATTAATTATTTGTTTAAAGACTATCTATATACTAGATATTGATGTCCTTGATCCAACAAAAAAATTGAATTTCAATACATATAAAATAAGTTGTGTTAGCAAGTGTATGTCTAAATTGTAATTGATTTGACTTCAAAAGTTAATTCAGAAAAATATTCAATAAAACACTATGAAACCAAATGCATGCACTAGATATCGTAGTTATGAATCTAAATTCGAAAAAAATAGAATTTTATCCTTCATAGAAAAAAAGTTGTGTTAGCAAGTACATGTCACTCTTTAAAAATGGTGTTTACTGTTAAAAACTAGGTTTCGAAAGAGATGAAAAAATAAATGCAATTTGATTCCAAAAAATTTTAAAAAAAATATATTTTGAATCTACAAACAAAATGTTAGAAATCACTAGTTTGCATCATCTTCAAATTCCTCATGGTTTAACAGCTATAGGTGCTCGAAAGTGAAGATTTAGTTAAAAAATTTTAGCTCAATGTCAAGTTTGGCCAAAAAGTGTAACCCACTATTGTGGGATCACCCTCATACATAAAAAAATCCATACAAAATGATGCCAAACAAATATACATGTTGAGTACGGTGGCCTTGAATAGATAGAGAATGCATTTAATTATTGCTAATCAAGGATTGATGAGGTTGTGGTGCCATTCAATGACCTTAAGTTAAGGTAGACACATGCCATTATCAATTCAACTAAGTAAACAAAAGCATCCAAGTAGATATATATATCCAAGTAAGCTTATCCTAGGTGCATAATATGCAATAAAGTAACTAACTAATTGCAAGAAATAAAATAATGCACCAATGATGTGCATACAAAAAAGCCAAATTATGTGCTAGAACCATACATAAAAAATATCCATGTGTAAAGTGACACAAAGTGAAGAAATGAAAAGAAATAAGAGTGCAAAGGAAAAATAAATGCATCCTAGTGTGTAACCTAGTTTAATCCAATAAAATGAATACAAACAAGCACAAAGTAATTTAGGTTAATAAACGATTGTTGGTAATGAAAATTTGATGAGTGTACTTTTTATTCTAGGAAAATAAATGAGAAGATAGAGGTACTTAGCTCTATTATTGAGGAATAAGTGCCAATGAAGAAGATTTTGTGACTAGAATGTGAATTCTTAGAAAATGGTGCCTATCTAATAGTGAAATGTTTGTGTTGGTTGGATCTGTACTTTTTCGGAGGACAAGTTTATAGATATATGGTGAAATGATGACTGCAAATTTATACTCTGAGTTCAAAATCATCCTTACACATGGTAATGTTGCATTTCCTCTACTCACTTGATGAATGGGTGTTTTTTTTTCTCTTTCTAAATACCCAAAGACTTGTATTTAGAAATGCCTTAAGGACTATCTATTTATTGCAAAGAGATAATTTGTAGGTCAACCCTAAAAAATAAACAATATGAAAAATAGCAAGCAAGGACCCTAAAATGCAAATGTGTATCTCATTTCTAGTACACCAAAATAAAATGTGTCATTATTAATTTCTCTAGTGCTCTAAAATGATTGTTTGTTCCTTGATGATCACAAGATTCTTGGATTGTTAGAATGAATGCATTGAATGTGTTTAAATACTATCACATAACATAAAATTACATTAAACATGTGTTTAGTTGACTCAAGATAAGATGATTGATGGACCGATCAACCAAATTTGAGTTTTAAAATGAAAGGGGATAAGTCTCTGACTATAGAAGTAGTCTAAGAGTGTGAGAAAACAATTAAATCCAAGTGAGTAAAAAATAAATGAAGACATGTTCATAGTTGAATGTGATAAATGAGTGGATAAGGTGAATGTATAGGCATGCATGTATATAGATAGCATATGGCTAAGAGTACAAGGACATGTGTGTATGTGAGTGGATATAAGTTGGGGAAAAATCCCAAATTCTCACAAGAACATGCCACTCATCACTATGTACATACATCGAGACATTTCCTTGAAATGGTACAAAACTAAATGACATAGGTATACAAATTTCATCATTATAGATTGTGAACAAAATATTATTTAATGTTATGTAGGCTAATCTAATAAGATGCGTGCAAACAAGAACTAGTCAACATATGTACATAATTGATAGCTTGTTATTGTTAGTGTTTCTTAGATCAAATTATTTAATCAATTGAATAAAAGAAATGCAACACATAAGACAATGAACACAACAAGATACCCTGGGAAAACCCTCCTCTTGAGGGAGAAAAACCCAGCAAATATATCTCTTATATTATTGAAGGAATAAGAGCAGAAATCTGCTTGAACTCAGGCCCAACACAATGCCGAATTTGATACAATGAATAATAGCATCTCTCTTAGATGCAAAGATACAAATGAATATGTTTCTCCTTGAAATCGGTCTGCTGCTACAAAATGATGATCTGTTGTTCAAGTATGAACTTCTTCTAGGTATGCGAATCCAAGTATGAGCTTCTTCTATGACTGCGAATTCTGCTCTGCCAAAATAGCGAACTTCTTGTGTGTATTCGAATATGTGTTAACATCAAAAGGTGACTTTGTATATATACCTTCTTGGCGCCTCTTCATATAGGTCGGCCTTTTGATAAATATTTAATAACAAATAAAGTCGGCCAAAATAAGTACATTGTATAACTTAAATATAAGGTCGGCCCATGTACTAGTGAAGACCGACGCTGCATTAATATCAACACTCCCTCTCAGCTAGGGATGAACTTCCATCTGCACAAGACACATTATGTTAGAATGAAAACAAAATAAAATATCACCTCAACGTGATATTAACCATTATGGCTACTCCCATAGATGGTAAAAACTCATCACGGATTCTCTCACGTGATGTTGTCATGGAGTCACACACATGACATCCACTATAGCTTCTCCCAGAGGGTGGAAACAAGGGCTTTCACCTCAACTCTCTCTCATCAGAGAATTGCATTATCAAGGACTTACACCTCAACTCTCTCTCAGCAGAGAATTGTATTAACAAGGGCTTGCACCTCAACTCTCACTCAGCGGAGAGTTGCATTCTCAATAAGGATCACTGATTACTGAGACTCTTTCTCAGTCAAGGCTGCATTCTCCACCATACCAAGTTTCTCTCGGAAGTATACAAACTTCATCCTGGCGAGAGGCTTGGTGAGAATGTCTGCCGTTTGCTCTTCAGTGCTGATATACCTCAACTGTATAGCTTTCCCTTGCACCATATCTCTAATAT